>JAFMTH010000056.1:0-66710 GCA_020921065.1 Vaccinium darrowii | reverse complement strand
TGCAAAATACCATCATTTTTGCAATTCAAAATTAATTTAGTTAATTTCGATTTAAAATGATTTTGTCGCGTTTTTACCATTTATTATCATCATTTTACACATTTTATTTGGTTGATTATTGCACAAAATTTCATTAAAAAATGTTATGCAAAATACCATCATTTTTGCAATTCAAAATTAATTTAGTTAATTTCGATCTAAAATGATTTTGTCGCATTTTTACCATTTATTATCATCATTTTATGCATTTTATTTGCTTGATTATTGCATAAAATTTCTTTAAAAAATGTTATGCAAAATACCATCATTTTTGCAATTCAAAATTAATTTAGTTAATCTCGATTTAAAATGATTTTGTCGCGTTTTTACCATTTATTATCATCATTTTACACATTTTATTTGGTTGATTATTGCATAAAATTTCATTAAAAAATGTTATGCAAAATACCATCATTTTTGCAATTCAAAATTAATTTAGTTATTTTCTATTTAAAATGATTTTGCCGCATTTTTACTATTTATTCTCATCATTTTATGTATTTTATTTGCTTGATTATTGCATAAAATTTCATTAAAAAATGTTATGCAAAATACCATCATTTTTGCAATTCAAAATTAATTTTGTTAATTTCGATTTAAAATGATTTTGTCGCATTTCTAACATTTATTATCATCATTTTACGCTTTTTATTTGCTTGATTATTGCATAAAATTTCATTTAAAAATGTTATGCAAAATACCATCATTTTTGCAATTCAAAATTAATTTAGTTAATTTAGATTTAAAATGATTTTGTCTCATTTTTACCGTTTATTACCATCATTTTACGCATTTAATTTGCTTGATTATTGCGTAAAATTTCATTAAAAAATGTTATGCAAAATACCATCATTTTTGCAATTCAAAATTAATTTAGTTAATTTCGATTTAAAATGATTTTGTCGCGTTTTTACTATTTATTATCATCATTTTACACATTTTATTTGGTTGATTATTGCATAAAATTTCATTAAAAAATGTTATGCAAAGTACCATCATTTTTGCAATTCAAAATTAATTTAGTTAATTCCGATTTAAAATGATTTTGTCGCATTTCTACCATTTATTATCATCATTTTACACATTTTATTTGCTTGATTATTGCATAAAATTTCATTAAAAAATGTTATGCAAAATACCATCATTTTTGCAATTCAAAATTAATTTAGTTAATTTCGATTTAAAATGATTTTGTCGCGTTTTTACCATTTATTACCATCATTTTACACATTTTATTTGGTTGATTATCGCATAAAATTTCATTAAAAAATGTTATGCAACATACCATCATTTTTGCAATTCAAAATTAATTTAGTTAATTTCGATTTAAAATGATTTTGTCGCATTTCTACCATTTATTACCATCATTTTACGCTTTTTATTTGCTTGATTATTGCATAAAATTTCATTTAAAAATGTTATGCAAAATACCATCATTTTTGCAATTCAAAATTAATTTAGTCAATTTCGATTTAAAATGATTTTGTCGCATTTCTACCATTTATTGTCATCATTTTACGCTTTTTATTTGCTTGATTATTGCATAAAATTTCATTTAAAAATGTTATGCAAAATACCATTATTTTTGCAATTCAAAATTAATTTAGTTAATTTAGATTTAAAATGATTTTGTCTCATTTTTACCGTTTATTACCATCATTTTACGCATTTAATTTGCTTGATAATTACGTAAAATTTCATTAAAAAATGTTATGCAAAATACCATCATTTTTGCAATTCAAAATTAATTTAGTTAATTTCGATTTAAAATGATTTTGTCGCGTTTTTACCATTTATTATCATCATTTTACACATTTTATTTGGTTGATTATTGCATAAAATTTCATTAAAAAATGTTATGCAAAATACCATCATTTTTGCAATTCAAAATTAATTTAGTTAATTTCGATTTAAAATGATTTTGTCGCATTTCTACCATTTATTATCATCATTTTACGCTTTTTATTTGCTTGATTATTGCATAAAATTTCATTTAAAAATGTTATGCAAAATACCATTATTTTTGCAATTCAAAATTAATTTAGTTAATTTAGATTTAAAATGATTTTGTCTCATTTTTACCGTTTATTACCATCATTTTACGCATTTAATTTGCTTGATAATTACGTAAAATTTCATTAAAAAATGTTATGCAAAATACCATCATTTTTGCAATTCAAAATTAATTTAGTTAGTTTCGATTTAAAATGATTTTGTCGCGTTTTTACCATTTATTATCATCATTTTACACATTTTATTTGGTTGATTATTCATAAAATTTCATTAAAAAATGTTATGCAAAATACCATCATTTTTGCAATTCAAAATTAATTTAGTTAATTTCGATTGAAAATGATTTTGTCGCATTTTTACCATTTATTATCATCATTTTACACATTTTATTTGGTTGATTATTGCATAAAATTTCATTAAAAAATGTTATGCAAAATACCATCATTTTTGCAATTCAAAATTAATTTAGTTAATTTCGATTTAAAATGATTTTGTCGCGTTTTTACCATTTATTATCATCATTTTACACATTTTATTTGGTTGATTATCGCATAAAATTTCATTAAAAAATGTTATGCAAAATACCATCATTTTTGCAATTCAAAATTAATTTAGTTATTTTCTATTTAAAATGATTTTGCCGCATTTTTACTATTTATTCTCATCATTTTATGCATTTTATTTGCTTGATTATTGCATAAAATTTCAGTTAAAAAATGTTATGCAAAATACCATCATTTTTGCAATTCAAAATTAATTTAGTTAATTTCGATTTAAAATGATTTTGTTGCATTTCTACCATTTATTATCATCAATTTACGATTTTTATTTGCTTGATTATTGCATAAAATTTCATTTAAAAATGTTATGCAAAATACCATTATTTTTGCAATTCAAAATTAATTTAGTTAATTTAGATTTAAAATGATTTTGTCTCATTTTTACCGTTTATTACCATCATTTTACGCATTTAATTTGGTTGATTATTGCATAAAATTTCATTAAAAAATGTTATGCAAAATACCATCATTTTTGCAATTCAAAATTAATTTAGTTAATTTCGATTTAAAATGATTTTGTCGCATTTTTACCATTTATTATCATCATTTTATGCATTTTATTTGCTTGATTATCGCATAAAATTTCATTAAAAAATGTTATGCAAAATACCATCATTTTTGCAATTCAAAATTAATTTAGTTAATCTCGATTTAAAATGATTTTGTCGCGTTTTTACCATTTATTATCATCATTTACACATTTTATTTGGTTGATTATTGCATAAAATTTAATTAAAAAATGTTATGCAAAATACCATCATTTTTGCAATTCAAAATTAATTTAGTTATTTTCTATTTAAAATGATTTTGCCGCATTTTTACTATTTATTCTCATCATTTTATGCATTTTATTTGCTTGATTATTGCATAAAATTTCATTTAAAAATGTTATGCAAAATACCATTATTTTTGCAATTCAAAATTATTTTAGTTAATTTAGATTTAAAATGATTTTGTCTCATTTTTACCGTTTATTACCATCATTTTACGCATTTAATTTGCTTGATAATTACGTAAAATTTCATTAAAAAATGTTATGCAAAATACCATTATTTTTGCAATTCAAAATTAATTTAGTTAATTTCGATTTAAAATGATTTTGTCGCGTTTTTACCATTTATTATCATCATTTTACACATTTTATTTGGTTGATTATTGCATAAAATTTCATTAAAAAATGTTATGCAAAATACCATCATTTTTGCAATTCAAAATTAATTTAGTTAATTTCGATTTAAAATGATTTTGTCGCATTTTTACCATTTATTATCATCATTTTATGCATTTTATTTGCTTGATTATTGCATAAAATTTCATTAAAAAATGTTATGCAAAATACCATCATTTTTGCAATTCAAAATTAATTTACTTAATCTCGATTTAAAATGATTTTGTCGCGTTTTTACCATTTATTATCATCATTTTACACATTTTATTTGGTTGATTATTGCATAAAATTTCATTAAAAAATGTTATGCAAAATACCATTATTTTTGCAATTCAAAATTAATTTAGTTAATTTAGATTTAAAATGATTTTGTCTCATTTTACCGTTTATTACCATCATTTTACGCATTTAATTTGCTTGATAATTACGTAAAATTTCATTAAAAAATGTTATGCAAAATACCATCATTTTTGCAATTCAAAATTAATTTAGTTAATTTCGATTTAAAATGATTTTGTCGCGTTTTTACCATTTATTATCATCATTTTACACATTTTATTTGGTTGATTATTGCATAAAATTTCATTAAAAAATGTTATGCAAAATACCATCATTTTTGCAATTCAAAATTAATTTAGTTAATTTCGATTTAAAATGATTTTGTCGCATTTCTACCATTTATTATCATCATTTTACGCTTTTTATTTGCTTGATTATTGCATAAAATTTCATTTAAAAATGTTATGCAAAATACCATTATTTTTGCAATTCAAAATTAATTTAGTTAATTTAGATTTAAAATGATTTTGTCACATTTTTACCGTTTATTACCATCATTTTACGCATTTAATTTGCTTGATAATTACGTAAAATTTCATTAAAAAATGTTATGCAAAATACCATCATTTTTGCAATTCAAAATTAATTTAATTAATTTCGATTTAAAATGATTTTGTCGCGTTTTTACCATTTATTATCATCATTTTACACATTTTATTTGGTTGATTATTGCATAAAATTTCATTAAAAAATGTTATGCAAAATACCATCATTTTTGCAATTCAAAATTAATTTAGTTAATTTCGATTTAAAATGATTTTGTCGCGTTTTTACCATTTATTATCATCATTTTACACATTTTATTTGGTTGATTATCGCATAAAATTTCATTAAAAAATGTTATGCAAAATACCATCATTTTTGCAATTCAAAATTAATTTAGTTATTTTCTATTTAAAATGATTTTGCCGCATTTTTACTATTTATTCTCATCATTTTATGCATTTTATTTGGTTGATTATTGCATAAAATTTCATTAAAAAATGTTATGCAAAATACCATCATTTTTGCAATTCAAAATTAATTTAGTTAATTTCGATTTAAAATGATTTTGTCGCATTTCTACCATTTATTATCATCAGTTTACGATTTTTATTTGCTTGATTATTGCATAAAATTTCATTTAAAAATGTTATGCAAAATACCATTATTTTTGCAATTCAAAATTAATTTAGTTAATTTAGATTTAAAATGATTTTGTCTCATTTTTACCGTTTATTACCATCATTTTACGCATTTAATTTGGTTGATTATTGCATAAAATTTCATTAAAAAATGTTATGCAAAATACCATCATTTTTGCAATTCAAAATTAATTTAGTTAATTTCGATTTAAAATGATTTTGTCGCATTTTTACCATTTATTTTCATCATTTTATGCATTTTATTTGCTTGATTATCGCATAAAATTTCATTAAAAAATGTTATGCAAAATACCATCATTTTTGCAATTCAAAATTAATTTAGTTAATCTCGATTTAAAATGATTTTGTCGCGTTTTTACCATTTATTATCATCATTTACACATTTTATTTGGTTGATTATTGCATAAAATTTAATTAAAAAATGTTATGCAAAATACCATCATTTTTGCAATTTAAAATTAATTTAGTTATTTTCTATTTAAAATGATTTTGCCGCATTTTTACTATTTATTCTCATCATTTTATGCATTTTATTTGCTTGATTATTGCATAAAATTTCATTTAAAAATGTTATGCAAAATACCATTATTTTTGCAATTCAAAATTAATTTAGTTAATTTAGATTTAAAATGATTTTGTCTCATTTTTACCGTTTATTACCATCATTTTACGCATTTAATTTGCTTGATAATTACGTAAAATTCCATTAAAAAATGTTATGCAAAATACCATCATTTTTGCAATTCAAAATTAATTTAGTTAATTTCGATTTAAAATGATTTTGTCGCGTTTTTACCATTTATTATCATCATTTTTCACATTTTATTTGGTTGATTATTGCATAAAATTTCATTAAAAAATGTTATGCAAAATACCATTATTTTTGCAATTCAAAATTAATTTAGTTAATTTAGATTTAAAATGATTTTGTCTCATTTTTACCGTTTATTACCATCATTTTACGCATTTAATTTGCTTGATAATTACGTAAAATTCCATTAAAAAATGTTATGCAAAATACCATCATTTTTGCAATTCAAAATTAATTTAGTTAATTTCGATTTAAAATGATTTTGTCGCGTTTTTACCATTTATTATCATCATTTTTCACATTTTATTTGGTTGATTATTGCATAAAATTTCATTAAAAAATGTTATGCAAAATACCATTATTTTTGCAATTCAAAATTAATTTAGTTAATTTAGATTTAAAACGATTTTGTCTCATTTTTACCGTTTATTACCATCATTTTACGCATTTAATTTGCTTGATAATTACGTAAAATTCCATTAAAAAATGTTATGCAAAATACCATCATTTTTGCAATTCAAAATTAATTTAGTTAATTTCGATTTAAAATGATTTTGTCGCATTTTTACCATTTATTATCATCATTTTATGCATTTTATTTGCTTGATTATTGCATAAAATTTCATTAAAAAATGTTATGCAAAATACCATCATTTTTGCAATTCAAAATTAATTTACTTAATCTCGATTTAAAATGATTTTGTCGCGTTTTTACCATTTATTATCATCATTTTACACATTTTATTTGGTTGATTATTGCATAAAATTTCATTAAAAAATGTTATGCAAAATACCATTATTTTTGCAATTCAAAATTAATTTAGTTAATTTAGATTTAAAATGATTTTGTCTCATTTTTACCGTTTATTACCATCATTTTACGCATTTAATTTGCTTGATAATTACGTAAAATTTCATTAAAAAATGTTATGCAAAATACCATCATTTTTGCAATTCAAAATTAATTTAGTTAATTTCGATTTAAAATGATTTTGTCGCGTTTTTACCATTTATTATCATCATTTTACACATTTTATTTGGTTGATTATTGCATAAAATTTCATTAAAAAATGTTATGCAAAATACCATCATTTTTGCAATTCAAAATTAATTTAGTTAATTTCGATTTAAAATGATTTTGTCGCATTTCTACCATTTATTATCATCATTTTACGCTTTTTATTTGCTTGATTATTGCATAAAATTTCATTTAAAAATGTTATGCAAAATACCATTATTTTTGCAATTCAAAATTAATTTAGTTAATTTAGATTTAAAATGATTTTGTCACATTATTACCGTTTATTACCATCATTTTACGCATTTAATTTGCTTGATAATTACGTAAAATTTCATTAAAAAATGTTATGCAAAATACCATCATTTTTGCAATTCAAAATTAATTTAATTAATTTCGATTTAAAATGATTTTGTCGCGTTTTTACCATTTATTATCATCATTTTACACATTTTATTTGGTTGATTATTGCATAAAATTTCATTAAAAAATGTTATGCAAAATACCATCATTTTTGCAATTCAAAATTAAT
The DNA here is from genome assembly GCA_020921065.1 of Vaccinium darrowii. NCBI lineage: Eukaryota > Viridiplantae > Streptophyta > Magnoliopsida > Ericales > Ericaceae > Vaccinium > Vaccinium darrowii. Next base: position 59,085 of record JAFMTH010000056.1, on the reverse strand, counting down.
TTAGTTAATTTCGATTTAAAATGATTTTGTCGCGTTTTTACCATTTATTATCATCATTTTACACATTTTATTTGGTTGATTATCGCATAAAATTTCATTAAAAAATGTTATGCAAAATACCATCATTTTTGCAATTCAAAATTAATTTAGTTAATTTCGATTTAAAATGATTTTGTCGCATTTCTACCATTTATTATCATCAGTTTACGATTTTTATTTGCTTGATTATTGCATAAAATTTCATTTAAAAATGTTATGCAAAATACCATTATTTTTGCAATTCAAAATTAATTTAGTTAATTTAGATTTAAAATGATTTTGTCTCATTTTTACCGTTTATTACCATCATTTTACGCATTTAATTTGGTTGATTATTGCATAAAATTTCATTAAAAAATGTTATGCAAAATACCATCATTTTTGCAATTCAAAATTAATTTAGTTAATTTCGATTTAAAATGATTTTGTCGCATTTTTACCATTTATTTTCATCATTTTATGCATTTTATTTGCTTGATTATCGCATAAAATTTCATTAAAAAATGTTATGCAAAATACCATCATTTTTGCAATTCAAAATTAATTTAGTTAATCTCGATTTAAAATGATTTTGTCGCGTTTTTACCATTTATTATCATCATTTACACATTTTATTTGGTTGATTATTGCATAAAATTTAATTAAAAAATGTTATGCAAAATACCATCATTTTTGCAATTTAAAATTAATTTAGTTATTTTCTATTTAAAATGATTTTGCCGCATTTTTACTATTTATTCTCATCATTTTATGCATTTTATTTGCTTGATTATTGCATAAAATTTCATTTAAAAATGTTATGCAAAATACCATTATTTTTGCAATTCAAAATTAATTTAGTTAATTTAGATTTAAAATGATTTTGTCTCATTTTTACCGTTTATTACCATCATTTTACGCATTTAATTTGCTTGATAATTACGTAAAATTCCATTAAAAAATGTTATGCAAAATACCATCATTTTTGCAATTCAAAATTAATTTAGTTAATTTCGATTTAAAATGATTTTGTCGCGTTTTTACCATTTATTATCATCATTTTTCACATTTTATTTGGTTGATTATTGCATAAAATTTCATTAAAAAATGTTATGCAAAATACCATCATTTTTGCAATTCAAAATTAATTTAGTTAATTTCGATTTAAAAATGATTTTGTCGCATTTTTACCATTTATTATCATAATTTATGCATTTTATTTGCTTGATTATTGCATAAAATTTCATTAAAAAATGTTATGCAAAATACCATCATTTTTGCAATTCAAAATTAATTTACTTAATCTCGATTTAATATGATTTTGTCGCGTTTTTACCATTTATTATCGTCATTTTAAACATTTTATTTGGTTGATTATTGCATAAAATTTCATTAAAAAATGTTATGCAAAATACCATCATTTTTGCAATTCAAAATTAATTTAGTTAATTTCGATTTAAAATGATTTTGTCGCATTTTTACCATTTATTATAATCATTTTATGCATTTTATTTGCTTGATTATTGCATAAAATTTCATTAAAAAATGTTATGCAAAATACCATCATTTTTGCAATTCAAAATTAATTTACTTAATCTCGATTTAAAATGATTTTGTCGCGTTTTTACCATTTATTATCATCATTTTAAACATTTTATTTGGTTGATTATTATCATCATTTTAAATCGAAATTAACTAAATTAATTTTGAATTGCAAAAATAATGGTATTTTGCATAACATTTTTTAATGAAATTTTATGCAATAATCAAGCAAATAACAAGCATAAATTGACGATAATAAATAGTAAAAATCCGAAAAAATCATTTTAAATCGAAATTAACTCAATTAATTTTGAATTGCAAAAATGATGGTATTTTGCATAACATTTTTTCATGAAATTTTATGCAATAATCAACCAAATAAAATGCGTAAAATGATGCTAATAAATGGTAAAAATGCGACAAAATCATTTTAAATCGAAATTAACTAAATTAATTTTGGATTGCAAAAATAATGGTATTTTGCATAACATTTTTTAATGAAATTTTATGCAATAATCAAGCAAATAACATGCATAAATTGACGATAATAAATAGTAAAAATCCGAAAAAATCATTATAAATCGAAATTAACTCAATTAATTTTGAATTGCAAAGAATTATAATATTTTGCAGAAATTTTTTAGTGAAATTGTATGCAATAATCATGCCAATAAAATGCATAAAATGATAATAATAAATAGTAAAAATGCGACAAAATCATTTTAAATAGAAAATAACTAAATTAATTTTGAAATGCAAAAATGATGGTATTTTGCATAACATTTTTTAATGAAATTTTATGCAATAATCAACCAAATAAAATGTGTAAAATGATGATAATAAATGGTAAAAACGCGACAAAATCATTTTAAATCGAAATTAACTAAATTAATTTTGACTAGCAAAAATGATGGTATTTTGCATAACATTTTATAATGAAATTTTATGCAATAATCAAGCAAATAAAATGCATTCAATGATGATAATAAATGGTAAAAATGCGACAAAATCATTTTAAATCGAAATTAAATAAATTAATTTTGAATTGCAAAAATGATGGTATTTTGCATAATATTTTTTAATGAAATTTTATGCAATAATCAAGCTAATAAAATGCATATAATGATGATAATAAATGGTAAAAATGCGACAAAATCATTTTAAATCGAAATTAACTAAATTAATTTTGAATTGCAATAATGATGGTATTTTGCATAACATTTTTTAATGAAATTTTACGTAATTATCAGGCAAATTAAATGCGTAAAATGATGGTAATAAACGGTAAAAATGAGACAAAATCATTTTAAATCTAAATTAACTAAATTAATTTTGAATTGCAAAAATAATGGTATTTTGCATAACATTTTTAAATGAAATTTTATGCAATAATCAAGCAAATAAAAGCGTAAAATGATGATAATAAATGGTAAAAATGCGACAAAATCATTTTAAATCGAAACTAACAAAATTAATTTTGAATTGCAAAAATAATGGTATTTTGCATAACATTTTTTAATGAAATTTTATGCAATAATCAAGCAAATAACAAGCATAAATTGACGATAATAAATAGTAAAAATCCGAAAAAATCATTTTAAATCGAAATTAACTCAATTAATTTTGAATTGCAAAAATGATGGTATTTTGCATAACATTTTTTCATGAAATTTTATGCAATAATCAACCAAATAAAATGCGTAAAATGATGCTAATAAATGGTAAAAATGCGACAAAATCATTTTAAATCGAAATTAACTAAATTAATTTTGGATTGCAAAAATAATGGTATTTTGCATAACATTTTTTAATGAAATTTTATGCAATAATCAAGCAAATAACATGCATAAATTGACGATAATAAATAGTAAAAATCCGAAAAAATCATTATAAATCGAAATTAACTCAATTAATTTTGAATTGCAAAGAATAATAATATTTTGCAGAAATTTTTTAGTGAAATTGTATGCAATAATCATGCCAATAAAATGCATAAAATGATAATAATAAATAGTAAAAATGCGACAAAATCATTTTAAATAGAAAATAACTAAATTAATTTTGAAATGCAAAAATGATGGTATTTTGCATAACATTTTTTAATGAAATTTTATGCAATAATCAACCAAATAAAATGTGTAAAATGATGATAATAAATGGTAAAAACGCGACAAAATCATTTTAAATCGAAATTAACTAAATTAATTTTGACTAGCAAAAATGATGGTATTTTGCATAACATTTTATAATGAAATTTTATGCAATAATCAAGCAAATAAAATGCATTCAATGATGATAATAAATGGTAAAAATGCGACAAAATCATTTTAAATCGAAATTAAATAAATTAATTTTGAATTGCAAAAATGATGGTATTTTGCATAATATTTTTTAATGAAATTTTATGCAATAATTAAGCTAATAAAATGCATATAATGATGATAATAAATGGTAAAAATGCGACAAAATCATTTTAAATCGAAATTAACTAAATTAATTTTGAATTGCAATAATGATGGTATTTTGCATAACATTTTTTAATGAAATTTTACGTAATTATCAGGCAAATTAAATGCGTAAAATGATGGTAATAAACGGTAAAAATGAGACAAAATCATTTTAAATCTAAATTAACTAAATTAATTTTGAATTGCAAAAATAATGGTATTTTGCATAACATTTTTAAATGAAATTTTATGCAATAATCAAGCAAATAAAAGCGTAAAATGATGATAATAAATGGTAAAAATGCGACAAAATCATTTTAAATCGAAACTAACAAAATTAATTTTGAATTGCAAAAATAATGGTATTTTGCATAACATTTTTTAATGAAATTTTATGCAATAATCAAGCAAATAACAAGCATAAATTGACGATAATAAATAGTAAAAATCCGAAAAAATCATTTTAAATCGAAATTAACTCAATTAATTTTGAATTGCAAAAATGATGGTATTTTGCATAACATTTTTTCATGAAATTTTATGCAATAATCAACCAAATAAAATGCGTAAAATGATGCTAATAAATGGTAAAAATGCGACAAAATCATTTTAAATCGAAATTAACTAAATTAATTTTGAATTGCAAAAATAATGGTATTTTGCATAACATTTTTTAATGAAATTTTATGCAATAATCAAGCAAATAACATGCATAAATTGACGATAATAAATAGTAAAAATCCGAAAAAATCATTATAAATCGAAATTAACTCAATTAATTTTGAATTGCAAAGAATAATAATATTTTGCAGAAATTTTTTAGTGAAATTGTATGCAATAATCATGCCAATAAAATGCATAAAATGATAATAATAAATAGTAAAAATGCGACAAAATCATTTTAAATAGAAAATAACTAAATTAATTTTGAAATGCAAAAATGATGGTATTTTGCATAACATTTTTTAATGAAATTTTATGCAATAATCAACCAAATAAAATGTGTAAAATGATGATAATAAATGGTAAAAACGCGACAAAATCATTTTAAATCGAAATTAACTAAATTAATTTTGACTTGCAAAAATGATGGTATTTTGCATAACATTTTTTAATGAAATTTTATGCAATAATCAAGCAAATAAAATGCATTCAATGATGATAATAAATGGTAAAAATGCGACAAAATCATTTTAAATCGAAATTAAATAAATTAATTTTGAATTGCAAAAATGATGGTATTTTGCATAATATTTTTTAGTGAAATTTTATGCAATAATCAAGCTAATAAAATGCATATAATGATGATAATAAATGGTAAAAATGCGACAAAATCATTTTAAATCGAAATTAACTAAATTAATTTTGAATTGCAATAATGATGGTATTTTGCATAACATTTTTTAATGAAATTTTACGTAATTATCAGGCAAATTAAATGCGTAAAATGATGGTAATAAACGGTAAAAATGAGACAAAATCATTTTAAATCTAAATTAACTAAATTAATTTTGAATTGCAAAAATAATGGTATTTTGCATAACATTTTTAAATGAAATTTTATGCAATAATCAAGCAAATAAAAGCGTAAAATGATGATAATAAATGGTAAAAATGCGACAAAATCATTTTAAATCGAAACTAACTAAATTAATTTTGAATTGCAAAAATAATGGTATTTTGCATAACATTTTTTAATGAAATTTTATGCAATAATCAAGCAAATAACAAGCATAAATTGACGATAATAAATAGTAAAAATCCGAAAAAATCATTTTAAATCGAAATTAACTCAATTAATTTTGAATTGCAAAAATGATGGTATTTTGCATAACATTTTTTCATGAAATTTTATGCAATAATCAACCAAATAAAATGCGTAAAATGATGCTAATAAATGGTAAAAATGCGACAAAATCATTTTAAATCGAAATTAACTAAATTAATTTTGAATTGCAAAAATAATGGTATTTTGCATAACATTTTTTAATGAAATTTTATGCAATAATCAAGCAAATAACATGCATAAATTGACGATAATAAATAGTAAAAATCCGAAAAAATCATTATAAATCGAAATTAACTCAATTAATTTTGAATTGCAAAGAATAATAATATTTTGCAGAAATTTTTTAGTGAAATTGTATGCAATAATCATGCCAATAAAATGCATAAAATGATAATAATAAATAGTAAAAATGCGACAAAATCATTTTAAATAGAAATTAACTAAATTAATTTTGAAATGCAAAAATGATGGTATTTTGCATAACATTTTTTAATGAAATTTTATGCAATAATCAACCAAATAAAATGTGTAAAATGATGATAATAAATGGTAAAAATGCGACAAAATCATTTTAAATCGAAATTAAATAAATTAATTTTGAATTGCAAAAATGATGGTATTTTGCATAACTTTTTTAATGAAATTTTATACAATAATCAAGCAAATAAAATGCATGAAATGATGATAATAAATAGTAAAAATGCTACAAAATCATTTTAAATCGAAATTAACTAAATTAATTTTGAATGGTAAAAATAATGGTATTTTGCATAACATTTTTTAATGAAATTTTATGTAATTGTCAAGCAAATAAAATGCACAAAATGATGATAATAATTGGTAAAAATGCGACAAAATCATTTTAAATCGAAATTAACTAAATTTATTTTGAATTGCAAAAATAATGGAATTTTGTTTAACATTTTTTAATGAAATTTTATGCAATAATCAAGCAAATAAAATGCAAAAAATGAGGATAATAAATAGTAAAAATGCGACAAAATCATTTTAAATCGTAATTAACTAAATTAGTTTTGAATTGCAAAAATAATTGTATTTTGCATAACATTTTTTAATAAAGTTTTCTGCAATTATCAAGCAAATAAAATGCATAAAATGATGATAATAAATAGTAAAAATGCGACAAAATCATTTTAAATCGAAATTGACTAAATTAATTTTGAATTGCAAAAATAATGTATTTTACAGAACATTTTTTAATGAAATTTTATGCAATAATCAAGCAAATGCGACAAAATCATTTTAAAGCGAAATTAACTAAATTAATTTTGAATTGCAAAAATAATTGTATTTTGCATAACATTTTTAAATGAAATTTTATGTAATTATCAAGCAAATAAAATACATAAAATGATGATAATAATTGGTAAAAATGGGACAAAATCATTTTAAATCGAAATTAACTAAATTAATTTTGAATTGTAAAAATAATGGAACTTTGTTTAACATTTTTTAATGAAATTTTATGCAATAATAAAGCAAATAAAATGCAAAAAATGGTGATAATAAATAGTAAAAATACGACAAAACCATTTTTTATCAAAATTAACTAAATTAATTTTGAATTGCAAAGAATATTGGTATTTTACAGAATATTTTTTAATAAAATTTTTTGCAATAATCAAGCAAATAAATTGCATAAAATGATGCTAATAAATAGTAAAAATGCGACAAAATCATTTTGAATCGAAAAATTATATGCAATAATCAGTCTAATAAAATGCATAAAGTAATGATGTTAAAAAGTAAAAATGCGATAAAATCATTTTAAATCAAAATTAACTAAATTAATTTTGAATTGCAAAGAATAATAATATTTTACAGAAATTTTTTAATGTAATTGTATGCAATAATCAAGCCAATAAAATGCATAAAATGATAATAATGAATAGTAAAAATGCGACAAAATCATTTTAAATCGAAATTAACTAAATTAATTTAAAATCGCAAAAATAATTGGATTTTGCATAACTTTTTTTAAAGAAGTTTTATACAATAATCAAGCCAATAAAATGCATAAAAAGATGATAATAAATAGTAAAAATGCGACAAAATCATTTTAAATCAAAATTAACTAAATTAATTTTGAATTGCAAAAATAATGGTATTTTGCATAACATTTTTTGATGAAATTTTATGTAATTATCAAGCAAATAAAATGCATAAAACGATGATAATAAATGGTAAAAATGCGACAAAATCATTTTAAATCGAAATTAACTAAATTAATTTTGAATTGCAAAAATAATGGTATTTTGCATAACATTTTTTAATGAAATTTTATGCAATAATCAAGCAAATAAAATGCATAAAATGATGATAATAAATAGTAAAAATTCGACAAAATGTTTTTAAATCAAAATTAACTAAATTAATTTTAAATTGCAAAAATAATGGTATTTTACAGAACATTTTTTAATGAAATTTTATGCAATAATCAAGCAAAAAAATTGCATAAAATGATGCAAATAAATAGTAAAAATGCGACAAAATCAATTTAAATGAAATTTTCTGTAATTATCAAGCAAATAAATTGCATAAAATGGTGCTAATAAAAAGTAAAAATGCGACAAAATCATTTTAAATCGAAAATTTATATCCAATAATCAGTCTAATAAAATGCGTAAAGTAATGATGTTAAAAAGTAAAAATGCGACAAAATCATTTTAAATCGAAATTAACTAAATTAATTTTGAATTGCAAAGAATAATAATATTTTACAGAAATTTTTTATTGTAATTGTATGCAATAATCAAGCCAATAAAATGCATAAAATGATAATAGTAAATAGTAAAAATGCGACAAAATCATTTTAAATCGAAATTAACTAAATTAATTTTGAATCGCAAAAATAATGGTATTTTGCATAACTTTTTTAAAAGAAGTTTTCTACAATAATCAAGCAAATAAAATGCATAAAATGATGATAATAAATAGTAAAAATGCGACAAAATCATTTTAAATCGAAATTAACTAAATTAATTTTGAATTGCAAAAATAATGGTATTTTGCATAACATTTTTTAATGAAATTTTATGCAATAATCAAGCAAATAAAATGCATAAAATGGTGATAATAAATTGTAAAAATTCGACAAAATCAACTTAAATCAAAATTAACTAAATTAATTTTGAATTGCAAAGAATAATGCTGTTTTACAGAACATTTTTTAATGAAATTTTATGCAATAATCAAGCAAATAAACTGCATAAAATGATGGTAATAAATAGTAAAAATGAGACAAAATCATTTTAAATCGAAAAATTATATGCAATAATCAGTCAAATAAAATGCATAAAATAATGATGATAAACAGTAAAAATCTGACAAAATCATTTTAAATCGAAATTAACTAAATTAATTGTGAATTGCAAAAATAATGGTATTTTGCGTAACATTTTTTAATGAAATTTTATGCATTAATCAAGCAAATAAAATGCATAAAATGATGATAATAAATAGTAAAAATTCGACAAAATCAATTTAAATCAAAATTAACTTTGAATTGCAAAGAATAATGGCGTTTTACAGAACATTTTTTAATGAAATTTTATGCAATAATCAAGCAAATGAATTGCATAAAATGATGCCAATAAATAGTAAAAATGCGACAAAATCATTTTAAATCGAAAAATTATATGCAATAATCTGTCTAATAAAATTCATAAAACAATGATGATAAACAGTAAAAATGCGACAAAATCATTTTAAATCGAAATTAACTAAATTAATTTTCAATTGCAAAGAATAATAATATTTTGCTGAAATTTTTGAATGAAATTGTATACAATAATCATGCCAATAAAATTCATAAAATGATAATAATAAATAGTAAAAATGCGACAAAATCTTTTTAAATCGAAACTAACTAAATTAATTTTGAATTGCAAAAATAATGGTATTTTACAGAACAATTTTTAAAGAAATTTTATGCAATAATCAAGCAAATAAAATGCATGAAATGATAATAATAAATAGTAAAAATGCGACAAAATCATTTTAAATCAAAAAATTATATGCAATAATCAGTCAAATAATACGCATAAAATAATGATGATAAACAGTAAAAATGCGACAAAATCAATTTAAATCGAAATTAACTAAATTAATTTTGAATTGCAAAGAATAACAATATTTTGCTGGAATTTTTTAATGAAGTTGTATGCAATAATCATGCCAATAAAATGCATAAAATGATAACAATAAATAGTAAAAATGCGACAAAATCATTTTAAATAGAAATTAGCTAAATTAATTTTGAATTGCAAAAATAATGGTATTTTGGATAACATTTTTTAATGAAATTTTATGCAATAATCAAGCAAATAAAATGCATAAAATGACGATAATAAATAATAAAAATGCGAAAAAATCATTTTAAAACGAAATTAACTAAATTAATTTTGAATTGCAAAGAATAATAACATTTTGCTGAAATTTTTCAATGAAATTGTATGAATAATCATGCCAATAAAATGCATAAAATGATAATAATAAATAGTAAATATGCGACAAAATCATTTTAAATAGAAATTAACTAAATTAATTTTGAATTGCTAAGAATAATGGTATTTTACAAAACGTTTTTTTATGAAATTTTATGCAATAATCAAGCAAATAAATTGCCTAAAATGATGCTAATAAATAGTAAAAAAGCGACAAAAACATTTTAAATCGAAAAATTATATGCAATAATCAGTCTAAGAAAATGAATAAAATGATGATGATAAACTGTAAAAATGCGACAAAATCATTTTAAATCGAAATTAACTAAATTAGTTTTGAATTGCAAAAAATAATAATATTTTACAGAAATTTTTTAGTGAAATTGTATGCAATAATCAAGCAAATAAAATGCATAAAATGATAATAATAAATAGTAAAAATGGGACAAAATCATTTAAAATCGAAATTAACTAAATTAATTTTGAATTGCAATAATAATGGTATTTTGCATAACATTTTTTAAAGAAATTTTATGTAATTATCAAGCAAATAAAATGGATAAAATGATGATAGTAAATGGTAAAAATGCGACAAAATAATTTTAAATCGAAATTAACAAAATTAATTTTTAATTGCAAAGAAAAATAATATTTTGCAGAAATTTTTTAATGAAATTGTATGCAATAATCATGCCAATAAAATGCATAAAATGATAATAATAAATAGTAAAAATTCGAAATAATCATTTTAAATAGAAATTAACTAAATTAATTTTGAATTGCAAAGAATAATGGTATTTTCAAGAACATTTTTTAATGAAATTTTATGCCATAATCAAGCAAATAAATTGCATAAAATGATGATAATAAATAGTAAAAATGCGACAAAATCATTTTAAATCGAAACTAACTAAATTAATTTTGAATTGCAAAAATAATGGTATTTTACAGAACATTTTTTAATGAAATTTTATGCAATAATCAAGCAAAAAAATTGCACAAAATGATGCAAATAAATAGTAAAAATGCGACAAAATCAATTTAAATGAAATTTCCTGTAATTATCAAGCAAATAAATTGCATAAAATGATGCTAATAAATAGTAAAAATGCGACAAAATCATTTTAAATCGAAAATTTATATGCAATAATCAGTCTAATAAAATGCATAAAGTAATGATGTTAAAAAATAAAAATGCGACAAAATCATTTTAAATCGAAATTAACTAAATTAATTTTGAATTGCAAAGAATAATAATATTTTACAGAAATTTTTTAATATAATTGTATGCAATAATCAAGCCAATAAAATGCATAAAATGATAATAATAAATAGTAAAAATGCGACAAAATCATTTTAAATCGAAATTAACTAAATTAATTTTGAATCGCAAAAATAATGGTATTTTGCATAACTTTTTTTAAAGAAGTTTTATACAATAATCAAGCAAATAAAATGCATAAAATGATGATAATAAATAGTAAAAATGCGACAAAATCATTTTAAATCGAAATTAACTAAATTAATTTTGAATTGCAAAGAATAATGCTGTTTTACAGAACATTTTTTAATGAAATTTTATGCAATAATCAAGCAAATAAACTGCATAAAATGATGGTAATAAATAGTAAAAATGAGACAAAATCATTTTAAATCGAAAAATTATATGCAATAATCAGTCAAATAAAATGCATAAAATAATGATGATAAACAGTAAAAATCTGACAAAATCATTTTAAATCGAAATTAACTAAATTAATTGTGAATTGCAAAAATAATGGTATTTTGCATAACATTTTTTAATGAAATTTTATGCATTAATCAAGCAAATAAAATGCATAAAATGATGATAATAAATAGTAAAAATTCGACAAAATCAATTTAAATCAAAATTAACTTTGAATTGCAAAGAATAATGGCGTTTTACAGAACATTTTTTAATGAAATTTTATGCAATAATCAAGCAAATGAATTGCATAAAATGATGCCAATAAATAGTAAAAATGCGACAAAATCATTTTAAATCGAAAAATTATATGCAATAATCTGTCTAATAAAATTCATAAAACAATGATGATAAACAGTAAAAATGCGACAAAATCATTTTAAATCGAAATTAACTAAATTAATTTTCAATTGCAAAGAATAATAATATTTTGCTGAAATTTTTGAATGAAATTGTATACAATAATCATGCCAATAAAATTCATAAAATGATAATAATAAATAGTAAAAATGCGACAAAATCTTTTTAAATCGAAACTAACTAAATTAATTTTGAATTGCAAAAATAATGGTATTTTACAGAACAATTTTTAAAGAAATTTTATGCAATAATCAAGCAAATAAAATGCATGAAATGATAATAATAAATTGTAAAAATGCGACAAAATCATTTTAAATCAAAAAATTATATGCAATAATCAGTCAAATAATATGCATAAAATAATGATGATAAACAGTAAAAATGCGACAAAATCAATTTAAATCGAAATTAACTAAATTAATTTTGAATTGCAAAGAATAACAATATTTTGCTGGAATTTTTTAATGAAGTTGTATGCAATAATCATGCCAATAAAATGCATAAAATGATAACAATAAATAGTAAAAATGCGATAAAATCATTTTAAATAGAAATTAGCTAAATTAATTTTGAATTGCAAAAATAATGGTATTTTGGATAACATTTTTTAATGAAATTTTATGCAATAATCAAGCAAATAAAATGCATAAAATGACGATAATAAATAGTAAAAATGCGAAAAAATCATTTTAAATCGAAATTAACTAAATTAATTTTGAATTGCAAAGAATAATAACATTTTGCTGAAATTTTTCAATGAAATTGTATGAATAATCATGCCAATAAAATGCATAAAATGATAACAATAAATAATAAATATGCGACAAAATCATTTTAAATAGAAATTAACTAAATTAATTTTGAATTGCTAAGAATAATGGTATTTTACAAAACGTTTTTTTATGAAATTTTATGCAATAATCAAGCAAATAAATTGCCTAAAATGATGCTAATAAATAGTAAAAAAGCGACAAAAACATTTTAAATCGAAAAATTATATGCAATAATCAGTCTAAGAAAATGCATAAAATGATGATGATAAACTGTAAAAATGCGACAAAATCATTTTAAATCGAAATTAACTAAATTAGTTTTGAATTGCAAAGAATAATAATATTTTACAGAAATTTTTTAGTGAAATTGTACGCAATAATCAAGCAAATAAAATGCATAAAATGATAATAATAAATAGTAAAAATGGGACAAAATCATTTAAAATCGAAATTAACTAAATTAATTTTGAATTGCAATAATAATGGTATTTTGCATAACATTTTTTAAAGAAATTTTATGTAATTATCAAGCAAATAAAATGGATAAAATGATGATAATAAATGGCAAAAATGCGACAAAATAATTTTAAATCGAAATTAACAAAATTAATTTTTAATTGCAAAGAATAAGAATATTTTGCAGAAATTTTTTAATGAAATTGTATGCAATAATCATGCCAATAAAATGCATAAAATGATAATAATAAATAGTAAAAATTCGAAATAATCATTTTAAATAGAAATTAACTAAATTAATTTTGAATTGCAAACAATAATGGTATTTTCCAGAACATTTTTTAATGAAATTTTATGCCATAATCAAGCAAATAAATTGCAAAAAATGATGATAATAAATAGTAAAAATGCGACAAAATCATTTTAAATCGAAACTAACTAAATTAATTTTGAATTGCAAAAATAATGGTATTTTACAGAACATTTTTTAATGAAATTTTATGCAATAATCAAGCAAAAAAATTGCATAAAATGATGCAAATAAATAGTAAAAATGCGACAAAATCAATTTAAATGAAATTTTCTGTAATTATCAAGCAAATAAATTGCATAAAATGATGCTAATAAATAGTAAAAATGCGACAAAATCATTTTAAATCGAAAATTTATATGCAATAATCAGTCTAATAAAATGCATAAAGTAATGATGTTAAAAAGTAAAAATGCGACAAAATCATTTTAAATCGAAATTAACTAAATTAATTTTGAATTGCAAAGAATAATAATATTTTACAGAAATTTTTTAATGTAATTGTATGCAATAATCAAGCCAATAAAATGCATAAAATGATAATAATAAATAGTAAAAATGCGACAAAATCATTTTAAATCGAAATTAACTAAATTAATTTTGAATCGGAAAAATAATGGTATTTTGCATAACTTTTTCTAAAGAAGTTTTATACAATAATCAAGCAAATAAAATGCATAAAATGATGATAATAAATAGTAAAAATGCGACAAAATCATTTTAAATCGAAATTAACTAAATTAATTTTGAATTGCAAAAATAATGGTATTTTGCATAACATTTTTTGATGAAATTTTATGTAATTATCAGGCAAATAAAATGCATAAAATGATGATAATAAATGGTAAAAATGCGACAAAATCATTTTAAATCGAAATTAATTTTGAATTGCAAAAATAATGGTATTTTGCATAACATTTTTTAATGAAATTTTATGCAATAATCAAGCAAATAAAATGCATAAAATGACGATAATAAATAGTAAAAATTCGACAAAATCAACTTAAATCAAAATTAACTAAATTAATTTTGAATTGCAAAGAATAATGCCGTTTTACAGAACATTTTTTAATGAAATTTTATGCAATAATCAAGCAAATAAACTGCAGAAAATGATGCTAATAAATAGTAAAAATAAGACAAAATCATTTTAAATCGAAAAATTATATGCAATAATCAGTCAAATAAAATGCATAAAATAATGATGATAAACAGTAAAAATCTGACAAAATCATTTTAAATCGAAATTAACTAAATTAATTGTGAATTGCAAAAATAATGGTATTTTGCATAACATTTTTTAATGAAATTTTATGCATTAATCAAGCAAATAAAATGCATAAAATGATGATAATAAATAGTAAAAATTCGACAAAATCAATTTAAATCAAAATTAACTTTGAATTGCAAAGGATAATGGCGTTTTACAGAACATTTTTTAATGAAATTTTATGCAATAATCAAGCAAATGAATTGCATAAAATGATGCTAATAAATAGTAAAAATGCGACAAAATCATTTTAAATCGAAAAATTATATGCAATAATCAGTCAAATAAAATGCATAAAATAATGATGATAATCAGTAAAAATCTGACAAAATCATTTTAAATCGAAATTAACTAAATTAATTGTGAATTGCAAAAATAATGGTATTTTGCATAACATTTTTTAATGAAATTTTATGCATTAATCAAGCAAATAAAATGCATAAAATGATGATAATAAATAGTAAAAATTCGACAAAATCAATTTAAATCAAAATTAACTTTGAATTGCAAAGGATAATGGCGTTTTACAGAACATTTTTTAATGAAATTTTATGCAATAATCAAGCAAATGAATTGCATAAAATGATGCCAATAAATAGAAAAATGCGACAAAATCATTTTAAATCGAAAAATTATATGCAATAATCTGTCTAATAAAATTCATAAAACAATGATGATAAACAGTAAAAATGCGACAAAATCATTTTAAATCGAAATTAACTAAATTAATTTTCAATTGCAAAGAATAATAATATTTTGCTGAAATTTTTGAATGAAATTGTATACAATAATCATGCCAATAAAATTCATAAAATGATAATAATAAATAGTAAAAATGCGACAAAATCTTTTTAAATCGAAACTAACTAAATTAATTTTGAATTGCAAAAATAATGGTATTTTACAGAACAATTTTTAAAGAAATTTTATGCAATAATCAAGCAAATAAAATGCATGAAATGATAATAATAAATTGTAAAAATGCGACAAAATCATTTTAAATCAAAAAATTATATGCAATAATCAGTCAAATAATATGCATAAAATAATGATGATAAACAGTAAAAATGCGACAAAATCAATTTAAATCGAAATTAACTAAATTAATTTTGAATTGCAAAGAATAACAATATTTTGCTGGAATTTTTTAATGAAGTTGTATGCAATAATCATGCCAATAAAATGCATAAAATGATAACAATAAATAGTAAAAATGCGACAAAATCATTTTAAATAGAAATTAGCTAAATTAATTTTGAATTGCAAAAATAATGGTATTTTGGATAACATTTTTTAATGAAATTTTATGCAATAATCAAGCAAATAAAATGCATAAAATGACGATAATAAATAGTAAAAATGCGAAAAAATCATTTTAAATCGAAATTAACTAAATTAATTTTGAATTGCAAAGAATAATAACATTTTGCTGAAATTTTTCAATGAAATTGTATGAAAAATCATGCCAATAAAATGCATAAAATGATAATAATAAATAGTAAATATGCGACAAAATCATTTTAAAAAGAAATTAACTAAATTAATTTTGAATTACTAAGAATAATGGTATTTTACAAAACGTTTTTTTATGAAATTTTATGCAATAATCAAGCAAATAAATTGCCTAAAATGATGCTAATAAATAGTAAAAAAGCGACAAAAACATTTTAAATCGAAAAATTATATGCAATAATCAGTCTAAGAAAATGCATAAAATGATGATGATAAACTGTAAAAATGCGACAAAATCATTTTAAATCGAAATTAACTAAGTTAATTTTGAATTGCAAAAATAATGGTATTTTGCATAGCATTTTTTAATGAAATTTTATGCAATAATCAAGCAAATAAAATGCATAAAATGATGATAATAAATAGTAAAAATTCGACAAAATCAATTTAAATCAAAATTAACTAAATTAATTTTGAATTGCAAAGAATAATGCCATTTAACAGAACATTTTTTAATGAAATTTTATGCAATAATCAAGCAAATAAACTGCATAAAATGATGCTAATAAATAGTAAAAATGAGACAAAATTATTTTAAATCGAAAAATTATATTCAATAATCAGTCAAATAAAAAGCATAAAATAATGATGATAAACAGTAAAAATCTGACAAAATCATTTTAAATCGAAATTAACTAAATTAATTGTGAATTGCAAAAATAATGGTATTTTGCATAACATTTTTTAATGAAATTTTATGCATTAATCAAGCAAATAAAATGCATAAAATGATGATAATAAATAGTAAAAATTCGACAAAATCAATTTAAATCAAAATTAACTTTGAATTGCAAAGAATAATGGCGTTTTACAGAACATTTTTTAATGAAATTTTATGCGATAATCAAGCAAATAAATTGCTTAAAATGATGCTAATAAATAGTAAAAATGAGACAAAATCATTTTAAATCGAAAAATTATATGCAATAATCAGTCAAATAAAATGCATAAAATAATGATGATAAACAGCAAAAATGCGACAAAATCATTTTAAATCGAAATTAACTAAGTTAATTTTGAATTGCAAAAATAATGGTATTTTGCATAGCATTTTTTAATGAAATTTTATGCAATAATCAAGCAAATAAAATGCATAAAATGATGATAATAAATAGTAAAAATGCGACAAAATCATTTTTAATCAAAAAATTATACGCAATAATCAGTCTAATAAATATCATAAAATAATGATGATAAACAGTAAAAATGCGACAAAATCATTTAAAATCGAAATTAACTAAGTTAATTTTGAATTGCAAAAATAATGGTATTTTGCATAGCATTTTTTAATGAAATTTTATGCAATAATCAAGCAAATAAAATGCATAAAATGATGATAATAAATAGTGAAAATGCGACAAAATCATTTTAAATCGAAATTAACTAAATTAGTTTTGAATTGCAAAAATAATGTTATTTTGCATAACATTTTTTAATGAAATTTTATGCAATAATAAAGCAAATAAAATGCATAAAATGATGATAATAAATAGTAAAAATGTGACAAAACCATTTTTAATCAAAACTAAATAAATTAATTTCGAATTGCAAAGAATAATGGTATTTTACAGAACAATTTTTAATGAAATTTTATGCAATAATCAAGCAAATAAAATGCATAAAATGATGATAATAAATAGTGAAAATGCGGCAAAATCATTTTAAATCGAAGTTAACTAAATTAGTTTTGAATTGCAAAAATAATGTTATTTTGCATAACATTTTTTAATGAAATTTTATGCAATAATAAAGCAAATAAAATGCATGAAATGATGATAATAAATAGTAAAAATGCGACAAAATCATTTTAAATCGAAATTAACTAAATTAATTTTGAATTGCAAAAATAATGGTATTTTGCATAACATTTTTTGATGAAATTTTACGTAATTATCAAGCAAATAAAATGCATAAAATGGTGATAATAAATGATAAAAATGCGACAAAATCATTTTAAATCGAAATTAACTAAATTAATTTTGAATTGCAAAAATAATGGTATTTTGCAAAACATTTTTTAATGAAATTTTATGTAATTATCAAGCAAATAAATTGCATAAAATGATGCTAATAAATAGTAAAAATGCGACAAAATCATTTTTAATCAAAAAATTATATGCAATAATCAGTCTAATAAATATCATAAAATAATGATGATAAACAGTAAAAATGCGACAAAATCATTTAAAATCGAAATTAACTAAGTTAATTTTGAATTGCAAAAATAATGGTATTTTGCATAGCATTTTTTAATGAAATTTTATGCAATAATCAAGCAAATAAAATGCATAAAATGATGATAATAAATAGTGAAAATGCGACAAAATCATTTTAAATCGAAATTAACTAAATTAGTTTTGAATTGCAAAAATAATGTTATTTTGCATAACATTTTTTAATGAAATTTTATGCAATAATAAAGCAAATAAAATGCATAAAATGATGATAATAAATAGTAAAAATGTGACAAAACCATTTTTAATCAAAATTAAATAAATTAATTTCGAATTGCAAAGAATAATGGTATTTTACAGAACAATTTTTAATGAAATTTTATGCAATAATCAAGCAAATAAAATGCATAAAATGATGACAATAAATAGTGAAAATGCGATAAAATCATTTTAAATCGAAGTTAACTAAATTAGTTTTGAATTGCAAAAATAATGTTATTTTGCATAACATTTTTTAATGAAATTTTATGCAATAATAAAGCAAATAAAATGCATGAAATGATGATAATAAACAGTAAAAATGCGACAAAATCATTTAAAATCGAAATTAACTAAGTTAATTTTGAATTGCAAAAATAATGGTATTTTGCATAGCATTTTTTAATGAAATTTTATCCAATAATCAAGCAAATAAAATGCATAAAATGATGATAATAAATAGTGAAAATGCGACAAAATCATTTTAAATCGAAATTAACTAAATTAGTTTTGAATTGCAAAAATAATGTTATTTTGCATAACATTTTTTAATGAAATTTTATGCAATAATAAAGCAAATAAAATGCATAAAATGATGATAATAAATAGTAAAAATGTGACAAAACCATTTTTAATCAAAATTAAATAAATAAATTTCGAATTGCAGAGAATAATGGTATTTTACAGAACAATTTTTAATGAAATTTTATGCAATAATAAAGCAAATAAAATGCATAAAATGATGATAATAAATAGTGAAAATGCGACAAAATCATTTTAAATCGAAATTAACTAAATTAATTTTGAATTGCAAAAATAATGGTATTTTGCATAGCATTTTTTAATGAAATTTTATCCAATAATCAAGCAAATAAAATGCATAAAATGATGATAATAAATAGTGAAAATGCGACAAAATCATTTTAAATCGAAATTAACTAAATTAGTTTTGAATTGCAAAAATAATGTTATTTTGCATAACATTTTTTAATGAAATTTTATGCAATAATAAAGCAAATAAAATGCATAAAATGATGATAATAAATAGTAAAAATGTGACAAAACCATTTTTAATCAAAATTAAATAAATAAATTTCGAATTGCAGAGAATAATGGTATTTTACAGAACAATTTTTAATGAAATTTTATGCAATAATCAAGCAAAAAAATTGCATAAAATGATGCAAATAAATAGTAAAAATGCGACAAAATCAATTTAAATGAAATTTTCTGTAATTATCAAGCAAATAAATTGCATAAAATGGTGCTAATAAAAAGTAAAAATGCGACAAAATCATTTTAAATCGAAAAATTATATGCAATAATCAGTCTAATAAAATGCATAAAGTAATGATGTTAAAAAGTAAAAATGCGATAAAATCATTTGAAATCAAAATTAACTAAATTAATTTTGAATTGCAAAGAATAATAATATTTTACAGAAATTTTTTAATGTAATTCTATGCAATAATCAAGCCAATAAAATGCATAAAATGATAATAATGAATAGTAAAAATGCGACAAAATCATTTTAAATCGAAATTAACTAAATTAATTTAAAATCGCAAAAATAATTGTATTTTGCATAACTTTTTTTAAAGAAGTTTTATACAATAATCAAGCCAATAAAATGCATAAAAAGATGATAATAAATAGTAAAAATGCGACAAAATCATTTTAAATCAAAATTAACTAAATTAATTTTGAATTGCAAAAATAATGGTATTTTGCATAACATTTTTTGATGAAATTTTATGTAATTATCAAGCAAATAAAATGCATAAAACGATGATAATAAATGGTAAAAATGCGACAAAATCATTTTAAATCGAAATTAACTAAATTAATTTTGAATTGCAAAAATAATGGTATTTTGCATAACATTTTTTAATGAAATTTTATGCAATAATCAAGCAAATAAAATGCATAAAATGATGATAATAAATAGTAAAAATTCGACAAAATGTTTTTAAATCAAAATTAACTAAATTAATTTTAAATTGCAAAAATAATGGTATTTTACAGAACATTTTTTAATGAAATTTTATGCAATAATCAAGCAAAAAAATTGCATAAAATGATGCAAATAAATAGTAAAAATGCGACAAAATCAATTTAAATGAAATTTTCTGTAATTATCAAGCAAATAAATTGCATAAAATGGTGCTAATAAAAAGTAAAAATGCGACAAAATCATTTTAAATCGAAAATTTATATCCAATAATCAGTCTAATAAAATGCGTAAAGTAATGATGTTAAAAAGTAAAAATGCGACAAAATCATTTTAAATCGAAATTAACTAAATTAATTTTGAATTGCAAAGAATAATAATATTTTACAGAAATTTTTTATTGTAATTGTATGCAATAATCAAGCCAATAAAATGCATAAAATGATAATAGTAAATAGTAAAAATGCGACAAAATCATTTTAAATCGAAATTAACTAAATTAATTTTGAATCGCAAAAATAATGGTATTTTGCATAACTTTTTTAAAAGAAGTTTTCTACAATAATCAAGCAAATAAAATGCATAAAATGATGATAATAAATAGTAAAAATGCGACAAAATCATTTTAAATCGAAATTAACTAAATTAATTTTGAATTGCAAAAATAATGGTATTTTGCATAACATTTTTTGATGAAATTTTATGTAATTATCAGGCAAATAAAATGCATAAAATGATGATAATAAATGGTAAAAATGCGACAAAATCATTTTAAATCGAAATTAACTAAATTAATTTTGAATTGCAAAAATAATGGTATTTTGCATAACATTTTTTAATGAAATTTTATGCAATAATCAAGCAAATAAAATGCATAAAATGGTGATAATAAATTGTAAAAATTCGACAAAATCAACTTAAATCAAAATTAACTAAATTAATTTTGAATTGCAAAGAATAATGCTGTTTTACAGAACATTTTTTAATGAAATTTTATGCAATAATCAAGCAAATAAACTGCATAAAATGATGGTAATAAATAGTAAAAATGAGACAAAATCATTTTAAATCGAAAAATTATATGCAATAATCAGTCAAATAAAATGCATAAAATAATGATGATAAACAGTAAAAATCTGACAAAATCATTTTAAATCGAAATTAACTAAATTAATTGTGAATTGCAAAAATAATGGTATTTTGCATAACATTTTTTAATGAAATTTTATGCATTAATCAAGCAAATAAAATGCATAAAATGATGATAATAAATAGTAAAAATTCGACAAAATCAATTTCAATCAAAATTAACTTTGAATTGCAAAGAATAATGGCGTTTTACAGAACATTTTTTAATGAAATTTTATGCAATAATCAAGCAAATGAATTGCATAAAATGATGCCAATAAATAGTAAAAATGCGACAAAATCATTTTAAATCGAAAAATTATATGCAATAATCTGTCTAATAAAATTCATAAAACAATGATGATAAACAGTAAAAATGCGACAAAATCATTTTAAATCGAAATTAACTAAATTAATTTTCAATTGCAAAGAATAATAATATTTTGCTGAAATTTTTGAATGAAATTGTATACAATAATCATGCCAATAAAATTCATAAAATGATAATAATAAATAGTAAAAATGCGACAAAATCTTTTTAAATCGAAACTAACTAAATTAATTTTGAATTGCAAAAATAATGGTATTTTACAGAACAATTTTTAAAGAAATTTTATGCAATAATCAAGCAAATAAAATGCATGAAATGATAATAATAAATAGTAAAAATGCGACAAAATCATTTTAAATCAAAAAATTATGTGCAATAATCAGTCAAATAATACGCATAAAATAATGATGATAAACAGTAAAAATGCGACAAAATCAATTTAAATCGAAATTAACTAAATTAATTTTGAATTGCAAAGAATAACAATATTTTGCTGGAATTTTTTAATGAAGTTGTATGCAATAATCATGCCAATAAAATGCATAAAATGATAACAATAAATAGTAAAAATGCGACAAAATCATTTTAAATAGAAATTAGCTAAATTAATTTTGAATTGCAAAAATAATGGTATTTTGGATAACATTTTTTAATGAAATTTTATGCAATAATCAAGCAAATAAAATGCATAAAATGACGATAATAAATAATAAAAATGCGAAAAAATCATTTTAAAACGAAATTAACTAAATTAATTTTGAATTGCAAAGAATAATAACATTTTGCTGAAATTTTTCAATGAAATTGTATGAATAATCATGCCAATAAAATGCATAAAATGATAATAATAAATAGTAAATATGCGACAAAATCATTTTAAATAGAAATTAACTAAATTAATTTTGAATTGCTAAGAATAATGGTATTTTACAAAACGTTTTTTTATGAAATTTTATGCAATAATCAAGCAAATAAATTGCCTAAAATGATGCTAATAAATAGTAAAAAAGCGACAAAAACATTTTAAATCGAAAAATTATATGCAATAATCAGTCTAAGAAAATGAATAAAATGATGATGATAAACTGTAAAAATGCGACAAAATCATTTTAAATCGAAATTAACTAAATTAGTTTTGAATTGCAAAAAATAATAATATTTTACAGAAATTTTTTAGTGAAATTGTATGCAATAATCAAGCAAATAAAATGCATAAAATGATAATAATAAATAGTAAAAATGGGACAAAATCATTTAAAATCGAAATTAACTAAATTAATTTTGAATTGCAATAATAATGGTATTTTGCATAACATTTTTTAAAGAAATTTTATGTAATTATCAAGCAAATAAAATGGATAAAATGATGATAGTAAATGGTAAAAATGCGACAAAATAATTTTAAATCGAAATTAACAAAATTAATTTTTAATTGCAAAGAAAAATAATATTTTGCAGAAATTTTTTAATGAAATTGTATGCAATAATCATGCCAATAAAATGCATAAAATGATAATAATAAATAGTAAAAATTCGAAATAATCATTTTAAATAGAAATTAACTAAATTAATTTTGAATTGCAAAGAATAATGGTATTTTCAAGAACATTTTTTAATGAAATTTTATGCCATAATCAAGCAAATAAATTGCATAAAATGATGATAATAAATAGTAAAAATGCGACAAAATCATTTTAAATCGAAACTAACTAAATTAATTTTGAATTGCAAAAATAATGGTATTTTACAGAACATTTTTTAATGAAATTTTATGCAATAATCAAGCAAAAAAATTGCACAAAATGATGCAAATAAATAGTAAAAATGCGACAAAATCAATTTAAATGAAATTTTCTGTAATTATCAAGCAAATAAATTGCATAAAATGATGCTAATAAATAGTAAAAATGCGACAAAATCATTTTAAATCGAAAATTTATATGCAATAATCAGTCTAATAAAATGCATAAAGTAATGATGTTAAAAAATAAAAATGCGACAAAATCATTTTAAATCGAAATTAACTAAATTAATTTTGAATTGCAAAGAATAATAATATTTTACAGAAATTTTTTAATATAATTGTATGCAATAATCAAGCCAATAAAATGCATAAAATGATAATAATAAATAGTAAAAATGCGACAAAATCATTTTAAATCGAAATTAACTAAATTAATTTTGAATCGCAAAAATAATGGTATTTTGCATAACTTTTTTTAAAGAAGTTTTATACAATAATCAAGCAAATAAAATGCATAAAATGATGATAATAAATAGTAAAAATGCGACAAAATCATTTTAAATCGAAATTAACTAAATTAATTTTGAATTGCAAAGAATAATGCTGTTTTACAGAACATTTTTTAATGAAATTTTATGCAATAATCAAGCAAATAAACTGCATAAAATGATGGTAATAAATAGTAAAAATGAGACAAAATCATTTTAAATCGAAAAATTATATGCAATAATCAGTCAAATAAAATGCATAAAATAATGATGATAAACAGTAAAAATCTGACAAAATCATTTTAAATCGAAATTAACTAAATTAATTGTGAATTGCAAAAATAATGGTATTTTGCATAACATTTTTTAATGAAATTTTATGCATTAATCAAGCAAATAAAATGCATAAAATGATGATAATAAATAGTAAAAATTCGACAAAATCAATTTAAATCAAAATTAACTTTGAATTGCAAAGAATAATGGCGTTTTACAGAACATTTTTTAATGAAATTTTATGCAATAATCAAGCAAATGAATTGCATAAAATGATGCCAATAAATAGTAAAAATGCGACAAAATCATTTTAAATCGAAAAATTATATGCAATAATCTGTCTAATAAAATTCATAAAACAATGATGATAAACAGTAAAAATGCGACAAAATCATTTTAAATCGAAATTAACTAAATTAATTTTCAATTGCAAAGAATAATAATATTTTGCTGAAATTTTTGAATGAAATTGTATACAATAATCATGCCAATAAAATTCATAAAATGATAATAATAAATAGTAAAAATGCGACAAAATCTTTTTAAATCGAAACTAACTAAATTAATTTTGAATTGCAAAAATAATGGTATTTTACAGAACAATTTTTAAAGAAATTTTATGCAATAATCAAGCAAATAAAATGCATGAAATGATAATAATAAATTGTAAAAATGCGACAAAATCATTTTAAATCAAAAAATTATATGCAATAATCAGTCAAATAATATGCATAAAATAATGATGATAAACAGTAAAAATGCGACAAAATCAATTTAAATCGAAATTAACTAAATTAATTTTGAATTGCAAAGAATAACAATATTTTGCTGGAATTTTTTAATGAAGTTGTATGCAATAATCATGCCAATAAAATGCATAAAATGATAACAATAAATAGTAAAAATGCGACAAAATCATTTTAAATAGAAATTAGCTAAATTAATTTTGAATTGCAAAAATAATGGTATTTTGGATAACATTTTTTAATGAAATTTTATGCAATAATCAAGCAAATAAAATGCATAAAATGACGATAATAAATAGTAAAAATGCGAAAAAATCATTTTAAATCGAAATTAACTAAATTAATTTTGAATTGCAAAGAATAATAACATTTTGCTGAAATTTTTGAATGAAATTGTATGAATAATCATGCCAATAAAATGCATAAAATGATAACAATAAATAATAAATATGCGACAAAATCATTTTAAATAGAAATTAACTAAATTAATTTTGAATTGCTAAGAATAATGGTATTTTACAAAACGTTTTTTTATGAAATTTTATGCAATAATCAAGCAAATAAATTGCCTAAAATGATGCTAATAAATAGTAAAAAAGCGACAAAAACATTTTAAATCGAAAAATTATATGCAATAATCAGTCTAAGAAAATGCATAAAATGATGATGATAAACTGTAAAAATGCGACAAAATCATTTTAAATCGAAATTAACTAAATTAGTTTTGAATTGCAAAGAATAATAATATTTTACAGAAATTTTTTAGTGAAATTGTACGCAATAATCAAGCAAATAAAATGCATAAAATGATAATAATAAATAGTAAAAATGGGACAAAATCATTTAAAATCGAAATTAACTAAATTAATTTTGAATTGCAATAATAATGGTATTTTGCATAACATTTTTTAAAGAAATTTTATGTAATTATCAAGCAAATAAAATGGATAAAATGATGATAATAAATGGCAAAAATGCGACAAAATAATTTTAAATCGAAATTAACAAAATTAATTTTTAATTGCAAAGAATAAGAATATTTTGCAGAAATTTTTTAATGAAATTGTATGCAATAATCATGCCAATAAAATGCATAAAATGATAATAATAAATAGTAAAAATTCGAAATAATCATTTTAAATAGAAATTAACTAAATTAATTTTGAATTGCAAACAATAATGGTATTTTCCAGAACATTTTTTAATGAAATTTTATGCCATAATCAAGCAAATAAATTGCAAAAAATGATGATAATAAATAGTAAAAATGCGACAAAATCATTTTAAATCGAAACTAACTAAATTAATTTTGAATTGCAAAAATAATGGTATTTTACAGAACATTTTTTAATGAAATTTTATGCAATAATCAAGCAAAAAAATTGCATAAAATGATGCAAATAAATAGTAAAAATGCGACAAAATCAATTTAAATGAAATTTTCTGTAATTATCAAGCAAATAAATTGCATAAAATGATGCTAATAAATAGTAAAAATGCGACAAAATCATTTTAAATCGAAAATTTATATGCAATAATCAGTCTAATAAAATGCATAAAGTAATGATGTTAAAAAGTAAAAATGCGACAAAATCATTTTAAATCGAAATTAACTAAATTAATTTTGAATTGCAAAGAATAATAATATTTTACAGAAATTTTTTAATGTAATTGTATGCAATAATCAAGCCAATAAAATGCATAAAATGATAATAATAAATAGTAAAAATGCGACAAAATCATTTTAAATCGAAATTAACTAAATTAATTTTGAATCGGAAAAATAATGGTATTTTGCATAACTTTTTCTAAAGAAGTTTTATACAATAATCAAGCAAATAAAATGCATAAAATGATGATAATAAATAGTAAAAATGCGACAAAATCATTTTAAATCGAAATTAACTAAATTAATTTTGAATTGCAAAAATAATGGTATTTTGCATAACATTTTTTGATGAAATTTTATGTAATTATCAGGCAAATAAAATGCATAAAATGATGATAATAAATGGTAAAAATGCGACAAAATCATTTTAAATCGAAATTAATTTTGAATTGCAAAAATAATGGTATTTTGCATAACATTTTTTAATGAAATTTTATGCAATAATCAAGCAAATAAAATGCATAAAATGACGATAATAAATAGTAAAAATTCGACAAAATCAACTTAAATCAAAATTAACTAAATTAATTTTGAATTGCAAAGAATAATGCCGTTTTGCAGAACATTTTTTAATGAAATTTTATGCAATAATCAAGCAAATAAACTGCAGAAAATGATGCTAATAAATAGTAAAAATAAGACAAAATCATTTTAAATCGAAAAATTATATGCAATAATCAGTCAAATAAAATGCATAAAATAATGATGATAAACAGTAAAAATCTGACAAAATCATTTTAAATCGAAATTAACTAAATTAATTGTGAATTGCAAAAATAATGGTATTTTGCATAACATTTTTTAATGAAATTTTATGCATTAATCAAGCAAATAAAATGCATAAAATGATGATAATAAATAGTAAAAATTCGACAAAATCAATTTAAATCAAAATTAACTTTGAATTGCAAAGGATAATGGCGTTTTACAGAACATTTTTTAATGAAATTTTATGCAATAATCAAGCAAATGAATTGCATAAAATGATGCTAATAAATAGTAAAAATGCGACAAAATCATTTTAAATCGAAAAATTATATGCAATAATCAGTCAAATAAAATGCATAAAATAATGATGATAATCAGTAAAAATCTGACAAAATCATTTTAAATCGAAATTAACTAAATTAATTGTGAATTGCAAAAATAATGGTATTTTGCATAACATTTTTTAATGAAATTTTATGCATTAATCAAGCAAATAAAATGCATAAAATGATGATAATAAATAGTAAAAATTCGACAAAATCAATTTAAATCAAAATTAACTTTGAATTGCAAAGGATAATGGCGTTTTACAGAACATTTTTTAATGAAATTTTATGCAATAATCAAGCAAATGAATTGCATAAAATGATGCCAATAAATAGAAAAATGCGACAAAATCATTTTAAATCGAAAAATTATATGCAATAATCTGTCTAATAAAATTCATAAAACAATGATGATAAACAGTAAAAATGCGACAAAATCATTTTAAATCGAAATTAACTAAATTAATTTTCAATTGCAAAGAATAATAATATTTTGCTGAAATTTTTGAATGAAATTGTATACAATAATCATGCCAATAAAATTCATAAAATGATAATAATAAATAGTAAAAATGCGACAAAATCTTTTTAAATCGAAACTAACTAAATTAATTTTGAATTGCAAAAATAATGGTATTTTACAGAACAATTTTTAAAGAAATTTTATGCAATAATCAAGCAAATAAAATGCATGAAATGATAATAATAAATTGTAAAAATGCGACAAAATCATTTTAAATCAAAAAATTATATGCAATAATCAGTCAAATAATATGCATAAAATAATGATGATAAACAGTAAAAATGCGACAAAATCAATTTAAATCGAAATTAACTAAATTAATTTTGAATTGCAAAGAATAACAATATTTTGCTGGAATTTTTTAATGAAGTTGTATGCAATAATCATGCCAATAAAATGCATAAAATGATAACAATAAATAGTAAAAATGCGACAAAATCATTTTAAATAGAAATTAGCTAAATTAATTTTGAATTGCAAAAATAATGGTATTTTGGATAACATTTTTTAATGAAATTTTATGCAATAATCAAGCAAATAAAATGCATAAAATGACGATAATAAATAGTAAAAATGCGAAAAAATCATTTTAAATCGAAATTAACTAAATTAATTTTGAATTGCAAAGAATAATAACATTTTGCTGAAATTTTTCAATGAAATTGTATGAATAATCATGCCAATAAAATGCATAAAATGATAATAATAAATAGTAAATATGCGACAAAATCATTTTAAATAGAAATTAACTAAATTAATTTTGAATTACTAAGAATAATGGTATTTTACAAAACGTTTTTTTATGAAATTTTATGCAATAATCAAGCAAATAAATTGCCTAAAATGATGCTAATAAATAGTAAAAAAGCGACAAAAACATTTTAAATCGAAAAATTATATGCAATAATCAGTCTAAGAAAATGCATAAAATGATGATGATAAACTGTAAAAATGCGACAAAATCATTTTAAATCGAAATTAACTAAGTTAATTTTGAATTGCAAAAATAATGGTATTTTGCATAGCATTTTTTAATGAAATTTTATGCAATAATCAAGCAAATAAAATGCATAAAATGATGATAATAAATAGTAAAAATTCGACAAAATCAATTTAAATCAAAATTAACTAAATTAATTTTGAATTGCAAAGAATAATGCCGTTTAACAGAACATTTTTTAATGAAATTTTATGCAATAATCAAGCAAATAAACTGCATAAAATGATGCTAATAAATAGTAAAAATGAGACAAAATTATTTTAAATCGAAAAATTATATTCAATAATCAGTCAAATAAAAAGCATAAAATAATGATGATAAACAGTAAAAATCTGACAAAATCATTTTAAATCGAAATTAACTAAATTAATTGTGAATTGCAAAAATAATGGTATTTTGCATAACATTTTTTAATGAAATTTTATGCATTAATCAAGCAAATAAAATGCATAAAATGATGATAATAAATAGTAAAAATTCGACAAAATCAATTTAAATCAAAATTAACTTTGAATTGCAAAGAATAATGGCGTTTTACAGAACATTTTTTAATGAAATTTTATGCGATAATCAAGCAAATAAATTGCTTAAAATGATGCTAATAAATAGTAAAAATGAGACAAAATCATTTTAAATCGAAAAATTATATGCAATAATCAGTCAAATAAAATGCATAAAATAATGATGATAAACAGCAAAAATGCGACAAAATCATTTTAAATCGAAATTAACTAAGTTAATTTTGAATTGCAAAAATAATGGTATTTTGCATAGCATTTTTTAATGAAATTTTATGCAATAATCAAGCAAATAAAATGCATAAAATGATGATAATAAATAGTAAAAATGCGACAAAATCATTTTTAATCAAAAAATTATACGCAATAATCAGTCTAATAAATATCATAAAATAATGATGATAAACAGTAAAAATGCGACAAAATCATTTAAAATCGAAATTAACTAAGTTAATTTTGAATTGCAAAAATAATGGTATTTTGCATAGCATTTTTTAATGAAATTTTATGCAATAATCAAGCAAATAAAATGCATAAAATGATGATAATAAATAGTGAAAATGCGACAAAATCATTTTAAATCGAAATTAACTAAATTAGTTTTGAATTGCAAAAATAATGTTATTTTGCATAACATTTTTTAATGAAATTTTATGCAATAATAAAGCAAATAAAATGCATAAAATGATGATAATAAATAGTAAAAATGTGACAAAACCATTTTTAATCAAAACTAAATAAATTAATTTCGAATTGCAAAGAATAATGGTATTTTACAGAACAATTTTTAATGAAATTTTATGCAATAATCAAGCAAATAAAATGCATAAAATGATGATAATAAATAGTGAAAATGCGGCAAAATCATTTTAAATCGAAGTTAACTAAATTAGTTTTGAATTGCAAAAATAATGTTATTTTGCATAACATTTTTTAATGAAATTTTATGCAATAATAAAGCAAATAAAATGCATGAAATGATGATAATAAATAGTAAAAATGCGACAAAATCATTTTAAATCGAAATTAACTAAATTAATTTTGAATTGCAAAAATAATGGTATTTTGCATAACATTTTTTGATGAAATTTTACGTAATTATCAAGCAAATAAAATGCATAAAATGGTGATAATAAATGATAAAAATGCGACAAAATCATTTTAAATCGAAATTAACTAAATTAATTTTGAATTGCAAAAATAATGGTATTTTGCAAAACATTTTTTAATGAAATTTTATGTAATTATCAAGCAAATAAATTGCATAAAATGATGCTAATAAATAGTAAAAATGCGACAAAATCATTTTTAATCAAAAAATTATATGCAATAATCAGTCTAATAAATATCATAAAATAATGATGATAAACAGTAAAAATGCGACAAAATCATTTAAAATCGAAATTAACTAAGTTAATTTTGAATTGCAAAAATAATGGTATTTTGCATAGCATTTTTTAATGAAATTTTATGCAATAATCAAGCAAATAAAATGCATAAAATGATGATAATAAATAGTGAAAATGCGACAAAATCATTTTAAATCGAAATTAACTAAATTAGTTTTGAATTGCAAAAATAATGTTATTTTGCATAACATTTTTTAATGAAATTTTATGCAATAATAAAGCAAATAAAATGCATAAAATGATGATAATAAATAGTAAAAATGTGACAAAACCATTTTTAATCAAAATTAAATAAATTAATTTCGAATTGCAAAGAATAATGGTATTTTACAGAACAATTTTTAATGAAATTTTATGCAATAATCAAGCAAATAAAATGCATAAAATGATGACAATAAATAGTGAAAATGCGATAAAATCATTTTAAATCGAAGTTAACTAAATTAGTTTTGAATTGCAAAAATAATGTTATTTTGCATAACATTTTTTAATGAAATTTTATGCAATAATAAAGCAAATAAAATGCATGAAATGATGATAATAAACAGTAAAAATGCGACAAAATCATTTAAAATCGAAATTAACTAAGTTAATTTTGAATTGCAAAAATAATGGTATTTTGCATAGCATTTTTTAATGAAATTTTATCCAATAATCAAGCAAATAAAATGCATAAAATGATGATAATAAATAGTGAAAATGCGACAAAATCATTTTAAATCGAAATTAACTAAATTAGTTTTGAATTGCAAAAATAATGTTATTTTGCATAACATTTTTTAATGAAATTTTATGCAATAATAAAGCAAATAAAATGCATAAAATGATGATAATAAATAGTAAAAATGTGACAAAACCATTTTTAATCAAAATTAAATAAATAAATTTAGAATTGCAGAGAATAATGGTATTTTACAGAACAATTTTTAATGAAATTTTATGCAATAATAAAGCAAATAAAATGCATAAAATGATGATAATAAATAGTGAAAATGCGACAAAATCATTTTAAATCGAAATTAACTAAATTAATTTTGAATTGCAAAAATAATGGTATTTTGCATAACATTTTTTGATGAAATTTTATGTAATTATCAAGCAAATAAAATGCATAAAATGATGATAATAAATGGTAAAAATGAGACAAAATCATTTTAAATCGAAGTTAACTAAATTAGTTTTGAATTGCAAAAATAATGTTATTTTGCATAACATTTTTTAATGAAATTTTATGCAATAATAAAGCAAATAAAATGCATGAAATGATGATAATAAATAGTAAAAATGCGACAAAATCATTTTAAATCAAAATTAACTAAATTAATTTTGAATTGCAAAAATAATGGTATTTTGCATAACATTTTTTGATGAAATTTTATGTAATTATCAAGCAAATAAAATGCATAAAATGATGATAATAAATGGTAAAAATGAGACAAAATCATTTTAAATCGAAATTAACTAAATTAATTTTGAATTGCAAAAATAATGGTATTTTGCATAACATTTTTTAATGAAATTTTACGTAATTATCAAGCAAATAAATTGCATAAAATGATGCTAATAAATAGTAAAAATGCGACAAAATCATTTTAAATCGAAAAATTATTTGCAATAATCAGTCTAATAAAATGCATAAAATAATGATGATAAACAGTAAAAATGCGACAAAATTATTTTAAATCGAAATTAACTAAATTAATTTTGAATTGCAAAAATGATGGTATTTTGCATAACATTTTTTAATGAAATTTTATGTAATTATCAAGCAAATAAAATGCATAAAATGATGATAATAAATAGTGAAAATGCGACAAAATCATTTTAAATCGAAATTAACTAAATTAATTTCGAATTGCAAAGAATAATGGCATTTTATAGAACATTTTTTAAGTAAATTTTATGCAATAATCAAGCCAATAAAATGCATAAAATGATAACAATAAATCGAAAAATTATATGCAATAATCAGTCGAATAAAATGCATAAAATAATGGAGATAAACAGTAAAAATGCGACAAAATAATTTTAAATCAAAATTAACTAAATTATTTTGGATTGCAAAAATGATGGTATTTTGCATAACATTTTTTAATGAAATTTTATGTAATTATCAAGCAAATAAAATGCATAAAATGATGATAATAAATAGTGAAAATGCGACAAAATCATTTTAAATCGAAATTAACTAAATTAGTTTTGAATTGCAAAAATAATGTTATTTTGCATAACATTTTTTAATGAAATTTTATGCAATAATAAAGCAAATAAAATGCATAAAATGATGATAATAAATAGTAAAAATGTGACAAAACCATTTTTAATCAAAATTAAATAAATTAATTTCGAATTGCAAAGAATAATGGTATTTTACAGAACAATTTTTAATGAAATTTTATGCAATAATCAAGCAAATAAAATGCATAAAATGATGATAATAAATAGTGAAAATGCGACAAAATCATTTTAAATCGAAGTTAACTAAATTAGTTTTGAATTGCAAAAATAATGTTATTTTGCATAACATTTTTTAATGAAATTTTATGCAATAATAAAGCAAATAAAATGCATGAAATGATGATAATAAATAGTAAAAATGCGACAAAATCATTTTAAATCGAAATTAACTAAATTAATTTTGAATTGCAA
Source organism: Vaccinium darrowii (assembly GCA_020921065.1). NCBI lineage: Eukaryota > Viridiplantae > Streptophyta > Magnoliopsida > Ericales > Ericaceae > Vaccinium > Vaccinium darrowii. Next base: position 24,518 of record JAFMTH010000056.1, on the reverse strand, counting down.
AAATAATGGTATTTTGCATAACATTTTTTGATGAAATTTTATGTAATTATCAAGCAAATAAAATGCATAAAATGATGATAATAAATGATAAAAATGCGACAAAATCATTTTAAGTCGAAATTAAATAAATTAATTTTGAATTGCAAAAATAATGGTATTTTGCATAACATTTTTTGATGAAATTTTATGTAATTATCAAGCAAATAAAATGCATAAAATGATGATAATAAATGATAAAAATGCGACAAAATCATTTTAAATCGAAATTAACTAAATTAATTTTGAATTGCAAAAATAATGGTATTTTGCATAACATTTTTTGATGAAATTTTATGTAATTATCAAGCAAATAAAATGCATAAAATGATGATAATAAATGATAAAAATGCGACAAAATCATTTTAAATCGAAATTAACTAAATTAATTTTGAATTGCAAAAATAATGGTATTTTGCATAACATTTTTTAATGAAATTTTACGTAATTATCAAGCAAATAAATTGCATAAAATGATGATAATAAATAGTAAAAATGCGACAAAATCATTTTAAATAGAAATTAACTAAATTAATTTTGAATTGCAAAGAATAATGGTATTTTACAGAATATTTTTTAATGAAATTTTATGCAATAATCAAGCAAATAAATTGCATAAAATGATGCTGATAAATAGTAAAAATGCGAGACAAATTCAATTTAAATCGAAAAATTATATGTAACAATCAGTCAAATAAAATGCACAAAATAATGATATAAACAATAAAAATGTGACAAAATCATTTTAAATCGAAATTAACTAAATTAATTTTGAATTGCAAAAAATAATAATATTTTGCAGAATTTTTTCAATGAAATTTTATGCAATAATAAAGCCAATAAAAAGCATAAAATGATAATAATAAATAGTAAAAATGCGACAAAATCATTTTAAATCGAAATTAACTAAATTAATTTTTAATTGCAAAAATAATGGTATTTTGCTTAACATTTTTTATTGAAATTTTATGCAATAATCAAACAAATAAAATGCATAAAATGACGATAATAAATAGTAAAAATGCAACAAAATCATTTTAAATCGAAATTAACTAATTTAATTTTGAATTGCAAAAATAATGGTTTTTTGTTTAACATTTTTTAATGAAATTCTATGCAATTATCAAGCTAATAAAATACATAAAATGATGATAATAAATGGTAAAAATGCGACAAAAACATTTTAAATCGAAATTAACTAAATTAATTTTGAATTGCAAAGAATAATGGCGTTTTACAGAACATTTTTTAATGAAATTTTATGCAACAATCAAGCAAATAAATTGCATAAAATGATGCTAATAAATAGTAAAAATGCGACAAAATCATTTTAAATCGAAAAATTATATGTAATAATCAGTCAAATAAAATGCATAAAATAATGATGATAAACAGTAAAAATGTGACAAAATCATTTTAAATCGAAATTAACTAAATTAATTTCGAATTGCAAAGAATAATGGCATTTTATAGAACATTTTTTAAGTAAATTTTATGCAATAATCAAGCCAATAAAATGCATAAAATGATAACAATAAATCGAAAAATTATATGCAATAATCAGTCGAATAAAATGCATAAAATAATGGAGATAAACAGTAAAAATGCGACAAAATAATTTTAAATCAAAATTAACTAAATTATTTTGAATTGCAAAAATGATGGTATTTTGCATAACATTTTTTAATGAAATTTTATGTAATTATCAAGCAAATAAAATGCATAAAATGATGATAATAAATAGTGAAAATGCGACAAAATCATTTTAAATCGAAATTAACTAAATTAGTTTTGAATTGCAAAAATAATGTTATTTTGCATAACATTTTTTAATGAAATTTTATGCAATAATAAAGCAAATAAAATGCATAAAATGATGATAATAAATAGTAAAAATGTGACAAAACCATTTTTAATCAAAATTAAATAAATTAATTTCGAATTGCAAAGAATAATGGTATTTTACAGAACAATTTTTAATGAAATCTTATGCAATAATCAAGCAAATAAAATGCATAAAATGATGATAACAAATAGTGGAAATGCGACAAAATCATTTTAAATCGAAGTTAACTAAATTAGTTTTGAATTGCAAAAATAATGTTATTTTGCATAACATTTTTTAATGAAATTTTATGCAATAATAAAGCAAATAAAATGCATGAAATGACGATAATAAATAGTAAAAATGCGACAAAATCATTTTAAATCGAAATTAACTAAATTAATTTTGAATTGCAAAAATAATGGTATTTTGCATAACATTTTTTGATGAAACTTTATGTAATTATCAAGCAAATAAAATGCATAAAATGATGATAATAAATGATAAAAATGCGACAAAATCATTTTAAATCGAAATTAACTAAATTAATTTTGAATTGCAAAAATAATGGTATTTTGCATAACATTTTTTAATGAAATTTTACGTAATTATCAAGCAAATAAATTGCATAAAATGATGATAATAAATAGTAAAAATGCGACAAAATCATTTTAAATAGAAATTAACTAAATTAATTTTGAATTGCAAAGAATAATGGTATTTTACAGAATATTTTTTAATGAAATTTTATGCAATAATCAAGCAAATAAATTGCATAAAATGATGCTGATAAATAGTAAAAATGCGAGACAAATTCAATTTAAATCGAAAAATTATATGTAACAATCAGTCAAATAAAATGCACAAAATAATGATATAAACAATAAAAATGTGACAAAATCATTTTAAATCGAAATTAACTAAATTAATTTTGAATTGCAAAAAATAATAATATTTTGCAGAATTTTTTCAATGAAATTGTATGCAATAATAAAGCCAATAAAAAGCATAAAATGATAATAATAAATAGTAAAAATGCGACAAAATCATTTTATATCGAAATTAACTAAATTAATTTTTAATTGCAAAAATAATGGTATTTTGCTTAACATTTTTTATTGAAATTTTATGCAATAATCAAACAAATAAAATGCATAAAATGACGATAATAAATAGTAAAAATGCGACAAAATCATTTTAAATCGAAATTAACTAATTTAATTTTGAATTGCAAAAATAATGGTTTTTTGTTTAACATTTTTTAATGAAATTCTATGCAATTATCAAGCTAATAAAATACATAAAATGATGATAATAAATGGTAAAAATGCGACAAAATCATTTTAAATCGAAATTAACTAAATTAATTTTGAATTGCAAAGAATAATGGCGTTTTACAGAACATTTTTTAATGAAATTTTATGCAACAATCAAGCAAATAAATTGCATAAAATGATGCTAATAAATAGTAAAAATGCGACAAAATCATTTTAAATCGAAAAATTATATGTAATAATCAGTCAAATAAAATGCATAAAATAATGATGATAAACAATAAAAATGTGACAAAATCATTTTAAATCGAAATTAACTAAATTAATTTCGAATTGCAAAGAATAATGGCATTTTATAGAACATTTTTTAAGTAAATTTTATGCAATAATCAAGCCAATAAAATGCATAAAATGATAACAATAAATCGAAAAATTATATGCAATAATCAGTCGAATAAAATGCATAAAATAATGGAGATAAACAGTAAAAATGCGACAAAATCATTTTAAATCAAAATTAACTAAATTATTTTGAATTGCAAAAATGATGGTATTTTGCATAACATTTTTTAATAAAATTTTATGTAATTATCAAGCAAATAAAATGCATAAAATGATGATAATAAATAGTGAAAATGCGACAAAATCATTTTAAATCGAAATTAACTAAATTAGTTTTGAATTGCAAAAATAATGTTATTTTGCATAACATTTTTTAATGAAATTTTATGCAATAATAAAGCAAATAAAATGCATAAAATGATGATAATAAATAGTAAAAATGTGACAAAACCATTTTTAATCAAAATTAAATAAATTAATTTCGAATTGCAAAGAATAATGGTATTTTACAGAACAATTTTTAATGAAATTTTATGCAATAATCAAGCAAATAAAATGCATAAAATGATGATAATAAATAGTGAAAATGCGACAAAATCATTTTAAATCGAAGTTAACTAAATTAGTTTTGAATTGCAAAAATAATGTTATTTTGCATAACATTTTTTAATGAAATTTTATGCAATAATAAAGCAAATAAAATGCATGAAATGATGATAATAAATAGTAAAAATGCGACAAAATCATTTTAAATCGAAATTAACTAAATTAATTTTGAATTGCAAAAATAATGGTATTTTGCATAACATTTTTTGATGAAATTTTATGTAATTATCAAGCAAATAAAATGCATAAAATGATGATAATAAATGATAAAAATGCGACAAAATCATTTTAAATCGAAATTAACTAAATTAATTTTGAATTGCAAAAATAATGGTATTTTGCATAACATTTTTTAATGAAATTTTACGTAATTATCAAGCAAATAAATTGCATAAAATGATGCTAATAAATAGTAAAAATGCAACAAAATCATTTTAAATCGAAAAATTATTTGCAATAATCAGTCTAATAAAATGCATAAAATAATGATGATAAACAGTAAAAATGCGACAAAATTATTTTAAATCGAAATTAACTAAATTAATTTTGAATTGCAAAAATAATGGTATTTTGCATAACATTTTTTAATGAAATTTTACGTAATTATCAAGCAAATAAATTGCATAAAATGATGATAATAAATAGTAAAAATGCGACAAAATCATTTTAAATAGAAATTAACTAAATTAATTTTGAATTGCAAAGAATAATGGTATTTTACAGAATATTTTTTAATGAAATTTTATGCAATAATCAAGCAAATAAATTGCATAAAATGATGCTGATAAATAGTAAAAATGCGAGACAAATTCAATTTAAATCGAAAAATTATATGTAACAATCAGTCAAATAAAATGCACAAAATAATGATATAAACAATAAAAATGTGACAAAATCATTTTAAATCGAAATTAACTAAATTAATTTTGAATTGCAAAAAATAATAATATTTTGCAGAATTTTTTCAATGAAATTGTATGCAATAATAAAGCCAATAAAAAGCATAAAATGATAATAATAAATAGTAAAAATGCGACAAAATCATTTTATATCGAAATTAACTAAATTAATTTTTAATTGCAAAAATAATGGTATTTTGCTTAACATTTTTTATTGAAATTTTATGCAATAATCAAACAAATAAAATGCATAAAATGACGATAATAAATAGTAAAAATGCGACAAAATCATTTTAAATCGAAATTAACTAATTTAATTTTGAATTGCAAAAATAATGGTTTTTTGTTTAACATTTTTTAATGAAATTCTATGCAATTATCAAGCTAATAAAATACATAAAATGATGATAATAAATGGTAAAAATGCGACAAAATCATTTTAAATCGAAATTAACTAAATTAATTTTGAATTGCAAAAATAATGGTATTTTGCATAACATTTTTTAATGAAATTTTACGTAATTATCAAGCAAATAAATTGCATAAAATGATGATAATAAATAGTAAAAATGCGACAAAATCATTTTAAATAGAAATTAACTAAATTAATTTTGAATTGCAAAGAATAATGGTATTTTACAGAATATTTTTTAATGAAATTTTATGCAATAATCAAGCAAATAAATTGCATAAAATGATGCTGATAAATAGTAAAAATGCGAGACAAATTCAATTTAAATCGAAAAATTATATGTAACAATCAGTCAAATAAAATGCACAAAATAATGATATAAACAATAAAAATGTGACAAAATCATTTTAAATCGAAATTAACTAAATTAATTTTGAATTGCAAAAAATAATAATATTTTGCAGAATTTTTTCAATGAAATTGTATGCAATAATAAAGCCAATAAAAAGCATAAAATGATAATAATAAATAGTAAAAATGCGACAAAATCATTTTATATCGAAATTAACTAAATTAATTTTTAATTGCAAAAATAATGGTATTTTGCTTAACATTTTTTATTGAAATTTTATGCAATAATCAAACAAATAAAATGCATAAAATGACGATAATAAATAGTAAAAATGCGACAAAATCATTTTAAATCGAAATTAACTAATTTAATTTTGAATTGCAAAAATAATGGTTTTTTGTTTAACATTTTTTAATGAAATTCTATGCAATTATCAAGCTAATAAAATACATAAAATGATGATAATAAATGGTAAAAATGCGACAAAATCATTTTAAATCGAAATTAACTAAATTAATTTTGAATTGCAAAGAATAATGGCGTTTTACAGAACATTTTTTAATGAAATTTTATGCAACAATCAAGCAAATAAATTGCATAAAATGATGCTAATAAATAGTAAAAATGCGACAAAATCATTTTAAATCGAAAAATTATATGTAATAATCAGTCAAATAAAATGCATAAAATAATGATGATAAACAATAAAAATGTGACAAAATCATTTTAAATCGAAATTAACTAAATTAATTTCGAATTGCAAAGAATAATGGCATTTTATAGAACATTTTTTAAGTAAATTTTATGCAATAATCAAGCCAATAAAATGCATAAAATGATAACAATAAATCGAAAAATTATATGCAATAATCAGTCGAATAAAATGCATAAAATAATGGAGATAAACAGTAAAAATGCGACAAAATCATTTTAAATCAAAATTAACTAAATTATTTTGAATTGCAAAAATGATGGTATTTTGCATAACATTTTTTAATAAAATTTTATGTAATTATCAAGCAAATAAAATGCATAAAATGATGATAATAAATAGTGAAAATGCGACAAAATCATTTTAAATCGAAATTAACTAAATTAGTTTTGAATTGCAAAAATAATGTTATTTTGCATAACATTTTTTAATGAAATTTTATGCAATAATAAAGCAAATAAAATGCATAAAATGATGATAATAAATAGTAAAAATGTGACAAAACCATTTTTAATCAAAATTAAATAAATTAATTTCGAATTGCAAAGAATAATGGTATTTTACAGAACAATTTTTAATGAAATTTTATGCAATAATCAAGCAAATAAAATGCATAAAATGATGATAATAAATAGTGAAAATGCGACAAAATCATTTTAAATCGAAGTTAACTAAATTAGTTTTGAATTGCAAAAATAATGTTATTTTGCATAACATTTTTTAATGAAATTTTATGCAATAATAAAGCAAATAAAATGCATGAAATGATGATAATAAATAGTAAAAATGCGACAAAATCATTTTAAATCGAAATTAACTAAATTAATTTTGAATTGCAAAAATAATGGTATTTTGCATAACATTTTTTGATGAAATTTTATGTAATTATCAAGCAAATAAAATGCATAAAATGATGATAATAAATGATAAAAATGCGACAAAATCATTTTAAATCGAAATTAACTAAATTAATTTTGAATTGCAAAAATAATGGTATTTTGCATAACATTTTTTAATGAAATTTTACGTAATTATCAAGCAAATAAATTGCATAAAATGATGCTAATAAATAGTAAAAATGCAACAAAATCATTTTAAATCGAAAAATTATTTGCAATAATCAGTCTAATAAAATGCATAAAATAATGATGATAAACAGTAAAAATGCGACAAAATTATTTTAAATCGAAATTAACTAAATTAATTTTGAATTGCAAAAATAATGGTATTTTGCATAACATTTTTTAATGAAATTTTACGTAATTATCAAGCAAATAAATTGCATAAAATGATGATAATAAATAGTAAAAATGCGACAAAATCATTTTAAATAGAAATTAACTAAATTAATTTTGAATTGCAAAGAATAATGGTATTTTACAGAATATTTTTTAATGAAATTTTATGCAATAATCAAGCAAATAAATTGCATAAAATGATGCTGATAAATAGTAAAAATGCGAGACAAATTCAATTTAAATCGAAAAATTATATGTAACAATCAGTCAAATAAAATGCACAAAATAATGATATAAACAATAAAAATGTGACAAAATCATTTTAAATCGAAATTAACTAAATTAATTTTGAATTGCAAAAAATAATAATATTTTGCAGAATTTTTTCAATGAAATTGTATGCAATAATAAAGCCAATAAAAAGCATAAAATGATAATAATAAATAGTAAAAATGCGACAAAATCATTTTATATCGAAATTAACTAAATTAATTTTTAATTGCAAAAATAATGGTATTTTGCTTAACATTTTTTATTGAAATTTTATGCAATAATCAAACAAATAAAATGCATAAAATGACGATAATAAATAGTAAAAATGCGACAAAATCATTTTAAATCGAAATTAACTAATTTAATTTTGAATTGCAAAAATAATGGTTTTTTGTTTAACATTTTTTAATGAAATTCTATGCAATTATCAAGCTAATAAAATACATAAAATGATGATAATAAATGGTAAAAATGCGACAAAATCATTTTAAATCGAAATTAACTAAATTAATTTTGAATTGCAAAAATAATGGTATTTTGCATAACATTTTTTAATGAAATTTTACGTAATTATCAAGCAAATAAATTGCATAAAATGATGATAATAAATAGTAAAAATGCGACAAAATCATTTTAAATAGAAATTAACTAAATTAATTTTGAATTGCAAAGAATAATGGTATTTTACAGAATATTTTTTAATGAAATTTTATGCAATAATCAAGCAAATAAATTGCATAAAATGATGCTGATAAATAGTAAAAATGCGAGACAAATTCAATTTAAATCGAAAAATTATATGTAACAATCAGTCAAATAAAATGCACAAAATAATGATATAAACAATAAAAATGTGACAAAATCATTTTAAATCGAAATTAACTAAATTAATTTTGAATTGCAAAAAATAATAATATTTTGCAGAATTTTTTCAATGAAATTGTATGCAATAATAAAGCCAATAAAAAGCATAAAATGATAATAATAAATAGTAAAAATGCGACAAAATCATTTTATATCGAAATTAACTAAATTAATTTTTAATTGCAAAAATAATGGTATTTTGCTTAACATTTTTTATTGAAATTTTATGCAATAATCAAACAAATAAAATGCATAAAATGACGATAATAAATAGTAAAAATGCGACAAAATCATTTTAAATCGAAATTAACTAATTTAATTTTGAATTGCAAAAATAATGGTTTTTTGTTTAACATTTTTTAATGAAATTCTATGCAATTATCAAGCTAATAAAATACATAAAATGATGATAATAAATGATAAAAATGCGACAAAATCATTTTAAATCGAAATTAACTAAATTAATTTTGAATTGCAAAAATAATGGTATTTTGCATAACATTTTTTAATGAAATTTTACGTAATTATCAAGCAAATAAATTGCATAAAATGATGATAATAAATAGTAAAAATGCGACAAAATCATTTTAAATAGAAATTAACTAAATTAATTTTGAATTGCAAAGAATAATGGTATTTTACAGAATATTTTTTAATGAAATTTTTTGCAATAATCAAGCAAATAAATTGCATAAAATGATGCTGATAAATAGTAAAAATGCGAGACAAATTCAATTTAAATCGAAAAATTATATGTAACAATCAGTCAAATAAAATGCACAAAATAATGATATAAACAATAAAAATGTGACAAAATCATTTTAAATCGAAATTAACTAAATTAATTTTGAATTGCAAAAAATAATAATATTTTGCAGAATTTTTTCAATGAAATTGTATGCAATAATAAAGCCAATAAAAAGCATAAAATGATAATAATAAATAGTAAAAATGCGACAAAATCATTTTATATCGAAATTAACTAAATTAATTTTTAATTGCAAAAATAATGGTATTTTGCTTAACATTTTTTATTGAAATTTTATGCAATAATCAAACAAATAAAATGCATAAAATGACGATAATAAATAGTAAAAATGCGACAAAATCATTTTAAATCGAAATTAACTAATTTAATTTTGAATTGCAAAAATAATGGTTTTTTGTTTAACATTTTTTAATGAAATTCTATGCAATTATCAAGCTAATAAAATACATAAAATGATGATAATAAATGATAAAAATGCGACAAAATCATTTTAAATCGAAATTAACTAAATTAATTTTGAATTGCAAAAATAATGGTATTTTGCATAACATTTTTTAATGAAATTTTACGTAATTATCAAGCAAATAAATTGCATAAAATGATGATAATAAATAGTAAAAATGCGACAAAATCATTTTAAATAGAAATTAACTAAATTAATTTTGAATTGCAAAGAATAATGGTATTTTACAGAATATTTTTTAATGAAATTTTATGCAATAATCAAGCAAATAAATTGCATAAAATGATGCTGATAAATAGTAAAAATGCGAGACAAATTCAATTTAAATCGAAAAATTATATGTAACAATCAGTCAAATAAAATGCACAAAATAATGATATAAACAATAAAAATGTGACAAAATCATTTTAAATCGAAATTAACTAAATTAATTTTGAATTGCAAAAAATAATAATATTTTGCAGAATTTTTTCAATGAAATTGTATGCAATAATAAAGCCAATAAAAAGCATAAAATGATAATAATAAATAGTAAAAATGCGACAAAATCATTTTATATCGAAATTAACTAAATTAATTTTTAATTGCAAAAATAATGGTATTTTGCTTAACATTTTTTATTGAAATTTTATGCAATAATCAAACAAATAAAATGCATAAAATGACGATAATAAATAGTAAAAATGCGACAAAATCATTTTAAATCGAAATTAACTAATTTAATTTTGAATTGCAAAAATAATGGTTTTTTGTTTAACATTTTTTAATGAAATTCTATGCAATTATCAAGCTAATAAAATACATAAAATGATGATAATAAATGGTAAAAATGCGACAAAATCATTTTAAATCGAAATTAACTAAATTAATTTTGAATTGCAAAGAATAATGGCGTTTTACAGAACATTTTTTAATGAAATTTTATGCAACAACCAAGCAAATAAATTGCATAAAATGATGCTAATAAATAGTAAAAATGCGACAAAATCATTTTAAATCGAAAAATTATATGTAATAATCAGTCAAATAAAATGCATAAAATAATGATGATAAACAGTAAAAATGTGACAAAATCATTTTAAATCGAAATTAACTAAATTAATTTCGAATTGCAAAGAATAATGGCATTTTATAGAACATTTTTTAAGTAAATTTTATGCAATAATCAAGCCAATAAAATGCATAAAATGATAACAATAAATCGAAAAATTATATGCAATAATCAGTCGAATAAAATGCATAAAATAATGGAGATAAACAGTAAAAATGCGACAAAATCATTTTAAATCAAAATTAACTAAATTATTTTGAATTGCAAAAATGATGGTATTTCGCATAACATTTTTTAATAAAATTTTATGTAATTATCAAGCAAATAAAATGCATAAAATGATGATAATAAATAGTGAAAATGCGACAAAATCATTTTAAATCGAAATTAACTAAATTAGTTTTGAATTGCAAAAATAATGTTATTTTGCATAACATTTTTTAATGAAATTTTATGCAATAATAAAGCAAATAAAATGCATAAAATGATGATAATAAATAGTAAAAATGTGACAAAACCATTTTTAATCAAAATTAAATAAATTAATTTCGAATTGCAAAGAATAATGGTATTTTGCATAACATTTTTTGATGAAATTTTATGTAATTATCAAGCAAATAAAATGCATAAAATGATGATAATAAATGATAAAAATGCGACAAAATCATTTTAAATCGAAATTAACTAAATTAATTTTGAATTGCAAAAATAATGGTATTTTGCATAACATTTTTTAATGAAATTTTACGTAATTATCAAGCAAATAAATTGCATAAAATGATGCTAATAAATAGTAAAAATGCAACAAAATCATTTTAAATCGAAAAATTATTTGCAATAATCAGTCTAATAAAATGCATAAAATAATGATGATAAACAGTAAAAATGCGACAAAATTATTTTAAATCGAAATTAACTAAATTAATTTTGAATTGCAAAAATAATGGTATTTTGCATAACATTTTTTAATGAAATTTTATGCAATAATCAAGCAAATAAAATGCATAAAATGATGATAATAAATGGTAAAAATGCGACAAAATCATTTTAAATAGAAATTAACTAAATTAATTTTCAATTGCAAAGAATAATGGTATTTTACAGAATATTTTTTAATGAAATTTTATGCAATAATCAAGCAAATAAATTGCATAAAATGATGCTGATAAATAGTAAAAATGCGAGACAAATTCAATTTAAATCGAAAAATTATATGTAACAATCAGTCAAATAAAATGCACAAAATAATGATATAAACAATAAAAATGTGACAAAATCATTTTAAATCGAAATTAACTAAATTAATTTTGAATTGCAAAAAATAATAATATTTTGCAGAATTTTTTCAATGAAATTGTATGCAATAATAAAGCCAATAAAAAGCATAAAATGATAATAATAAATAGTAAAAATGCGACAAAATCATTTTAAATCGAAATTAACTAAATTAATTTTTAATTGCAAAAATAATGGTATTTTGCTTAACATTTTTTATTGAAATTTTATGCATTAATCAAACAAATAAAATGCATAAAATGACGATAATAAATAGTAAAAATGCGACAAAATCATTTTAAATCGAAATTAACTAATTTAATTTTGAATTGCAAAAATAATGGTTTTTTGTTTAACATTTTTTAATGAAATTCTATGCAATTATCAAGCTAATAAAATACATAAAATGATGATAATAAATGGCAAAAATGCGACAAAATCATTTTAAATCGAAATTAACTAAATTAATTTTGAATTGCAAAGAATAATGGCGTTTTACAGAACATTTTTTAATGAAATTTTATGCAACAATCAAGCAAATAAATTGCATAAAATGATGCTAATAAATAGTAAAAATGCGACAAAATCATTTTAAATCGAAAAATTATATGTAATAATCAGTCAAATAAAATGCATAAAATAATGATGATAAACTGTAAAAATGTGACAAAATCATTTTAAATCGAAATTAACTAAATTACTTTCGAATTGCAAAGAATAATGGCATTTTACAGAACATTTTTTAGGTAAATTTTATGCAATAATCAAGCCAATAAAATGCATAAAATGATAACAATAAATCGAAAAATTATATGCAATAATCAGTCGAATAAAATGCATAAAATAATGGAGATAAACAGTAAAAATGCGACAAAATCATTTTAAATCGAAATTAACTAAATTAATTTTGAATTGCAAAAATAATGGTATTTTGCATAACATTTTTTGATGAAATTTTATGTAATTATCAAGCAAATAAAATGCATAAAATGGTGATAATAAATGATAAAAATGCGACAAAATCATTTTAAATCGAAATTAACTAAATTAATTTTGAATTGCAAAAATAATGGTATTTTGCATAACATTTTTTAATGAAATTTTACGTAATTATCAAGCAAATAAATTGCATAAAATGATGATAATAAATAGTAAAAATGCGACAAAATCATTTTAAATAGAAATTAACTAAATTAATTTTGAATTGCAAAGAATAATGGTATTTTACAGAATATTTTTTAATGAAATTTTATGCAATAATCAAGCAAATAAATTGCATAAAATGATGCTGATAAATAGTAAAAATGCGAGACAAATTCAATTTAAATCGAAAAATTATATGTAACAATCAGTCAAATAAAATGCACAAAATAATGATATAAACAATAAAAATGGGACAAAATCATTTTAAATCGAAATTAACTAACTTATTTTGAATTGCAAAAATGATGGTATTTTGCATAACATTTTTTGATGAAATTTTATGTAATTATCAAGCAAATAAAATGCATAAAATGATGATAATAAATAGTGAAAATGCGACAAAATCATTTTAAATCGAAATTAACTAAATTAGTTTTGAATTGCAAAAATAATGTTATTTTGCATAACATTTTTTAATGAAATTTTATGCAATAATAAAGCAAATAAAATGCATAAAATGATGATAATAAATAGTAAAAATGTGACAAAACCATTTTTAATCAAAATTAAATAAATTAATTTCGAATTGCAAAGAATAATGGTATTTTACAGAACAATTTTTAATGAAATTTTATGCAATAATAAAGCAAATAAAATGCATGAAATGATGATAATAAATAGTAAAAATGCGACAAAATCATTTTAAATCGAAATTAACTAAATTAATTTTGAATTGCAAAAATAATGGTATTTTGCATAACATTTTTTGATGAAATTTTATGTAATTATCAAGCAAATAAAATGCATAAAATGATGATAATAAATGATAAAAATGCGACAAAATCATTTTAAATCGAAATTAACTAAATTAATTTTGAATTGCAAAAATAATGGTATTTTGCATAACATTTTTTAATGAAATTTTACGTAATTATCAAGCAAATAAATTGCATAAAATGATGCTAATAAATAGTGAAAATGCGACAAAATCATTTTAAATCGAAGTTAACTAAATTAGTTTTGAATTGCAAAAATAATGTTATTTTGCATAACATTTTTTAATGAAATTTTATGCAATAATAAAGCAAATAAAATGCATGAAATGATGATAATAAATAGTAAAAATGCGACAAAATCATTTTAAATCGAAATTAACTAAATTAATTTTGAATTGCAAAAATAATGGTATTTTGCATAACATTTTTTGATGAAATTTTATGTAATTATCAAGCAAATAAAATGCATAAAATGATGATAATAAATGATAAAAATGCGACAAAATCATTTTAAATCGAAATTAACTAAATTAATTTTGAATTGCAAAAATAATGGTATTTTGCATAACATTTTTTAATGAAATTTTACGTAATTATCAAGCAAATAAATTGCATAAAATGATGCTAATAAATAGTAAAAATGCGACAAAATCATTTTAAATCGAAAAATTATATGCAATAATCAGTCTAATAAAATGCATAAAATAATGATGATAAACAATAAAAATGCGACAAAATTATTTTAAATCGAAATTAACTAAATTAATTTTGAATTGCAAAAATAATGGTATTTTGCATAACATTTTTTGATGAAATTTTATGTAATTATCAAGCAAATAAAATGCATAAAATGATGATAATAAATGATAAAAATGCGACAAAATCATTTTAAATCGAAATTAACTAAATTAATTTTGAATTGCAAAAATAATGGTATTTTGCATAACATTTTTTGATGAAATTTTATGTAATTATCAAGCAAATAAAATGCATAAAATGATGATAATAAATGATAAAAATGCGACAAAATCATTTTAAATCGAAATTAACTAAATTAATTTTCAATTGCAAAAATAATGGTATTTTGCATAACATTTTTTAATGAAATTTTACGTAATTATCAAGCAAATAAATTGCATAAAATGATGCTAATAAATAGTGAAAATGCGACAAAATCATTTTAAATCGAAGTTAACTAAATTAGTTTTGAATTGCAAAAATAATGTTATTTTGCATAACATTTTTTAATGAAATTTTATGCAATAATAAAGCAAATAAAATGCATGAAATGATGATAATAAATAGTAAAAATGCGACAAAATCATTTTAAATCGAAATTAACTAAATTAATTTTGAATTGCAAAAATAATGGTATTTTGCATAACATTTTTTGATGAAATTTTATGTAATTATCAAGCAAATAAAATGCATAAAATGATGATAATAAATGATAAAAATGCGACAAAATCATTTTAAATCGAAATTAACTAAATTAATTTTGAATTGCAAAAATAATGGTATTTTGCATAACATTTTTTAATGAAATTTTACGTAATTATCAAGCAAATAAATTGCATAAAATGATGCTAATAAATAGTAAAAATGCGACAAAATCATTTTAAATCGAAAAATTATATGCAATAATCAGTCTAATAAAATGCATAAAATAATGATGATAAACAATAAAAATGCGACAAAATTATTTTAAATCGAAATTAACTAAATTAATTTTGAATTGCAAAAATAATGGTATTTTGCATAACATTTTTTGATGAAATTTTATGTAATTATCAAGCAAATAAAATGCATAAAATGATGATAATAAATGATAAAAATGCGACAAAATCATTTTAAATCGAAATTAACTAAATTAATTTTGAATTGCAAAAATAATGGTATTTTGCATAACATTTTTTGATGAAATTTTATGTAATTATCAAGCAAATAAAATGCATAAAATGATGATAATAAATGATAAAAATGCGACAAAATCATTTTAAATCGAAATTAACTAAATTAATTTTCAATTGCAAAAATAATGGTATTTTGCATAACATTTTTTAATGAAATTTTACGTAATTATCAAGCAAATAAATTGCATAAAATGATGCTAATAAATAGTGAAAATGCGACAAAATCATTTTAAATCGAAGTTAACTAAATTAGTTTTGAATTGCAAAAATAATGTTATTTTGCATAACATTTTTTAATGAAATTTTATGCAATAATAAAGCAAATAAAATGCATGAAATGATGATAATAAATAGTAAAAATGCGACAAAATCATTTTAAATCGAAATTAACTAAATTAATTTTGAATTGCAAAAATAATGGTATTTTGCATAACATTTTTTGATGAAATTTTATGTAATTATCAAGCAAATAAAATGCATAAAATGATGATAATAAATGATAAAAATGCGACAAAATCATTTTAAATCGAAATTAACTAAATTAATTTTGAATTGCAAAAATAATGGTATTTTGCATAACATTTTTTAATGAAATTTTACGTAATTATCAAGCAAATAAATTGCATAAAATGATGCTAATAAATAGTAAAAATGCGACAAAATCATTTTAAATCGAAAAATTATATGCAATAATCAGTCTAATAAAATGCATAAAATAATGATGATAAACAATAAAAATGCGACAAAATTATTTTAAATCGAAATTAACTAAATTAATTTTGAATTGCAAAAATAATGGTATTTTGCATAACATTTTTTGATGAAATTTTATGTAATTATCAAGCAAATAAAATGCATAAAATGATGATAATAAATGATAAAAATGCGACAAAATCATTTTAAATCGAAATTAACTAAATTAATTTTGAATTGCAAAAATAATGGTATTTTGCATAACATTTTTTGATGAAATTTTATGTAATTATCAAGCAAATAAAATGCATAAAATGATGATAATAAATGATAAAAATGCGACAAAATCATTTTAAATCGAAATTAACTAAATTAATTTTCAATTGCAAAAATAATGGTATTTTGCATAACATTTTTTAATGAAATTTTACGTAATTATCAAGCAAATAAATTGCATAAAATGATGATAATAAATAGTAAAAATGCGACAAAATCATTTTAAATAGAAATTAACTAAATTAATTTTGAATTGCAAAGAATAATGGTATTTTGCATAACATTTTTTAATGAAATTTTATGCAATAATAAAGCAAATAAAATGCATGAAATGATGATAATAAATAGTAAAAATGCGACAAAATCATTTTAAATCGAAATTAACTAAATTAATTTTGAATTGCAAAAATAATGGTATTTTGCATAACATTTTTTGATGAAATTTTATGTAATTATCAAGCAAATAAAATGCATAAAATGATGATAATAAATGATAAAAATGCGACAAAATCATTTTAAATCGAAATTAACTAAATTAATTTTGAATTGCAAAAATAATGGTATTTTGCATAACATTTTTTAATGAAATTTTACGTAATTATCAAGCAAATAAATTGCATAAAATGATGCTAATAAATAGTAAAAATGCGACAAAATCATTTTAAATCGAAAAATTATATGCAATAATCAGTCTAATAAAATGCATAAAATAATGATGATAAACAATAAAAATGCGACAAAATTATTTTAAATCGAAATTAACTAAATTAATTTTGAATTGCAAAAATAATGGTATTTTGCATAACATTTTTTGATGAAATTTTATGTAATTATCAAGCAAATAAAATGCATAAAATGATGATAATAAATGATAAAAATGCGACAAAATCATTTTAAATCGAAATTAACTAAATTAATTTTGAATTGCAAAAATAATGGTATTTTGCATAACATTTTTTGATGAAATTTTATGTAATTATCAAGCAAATAAAATGCATAAAATGATGATAATAAATGATAAAAATGCGACAAAATCATTTTAAATCGAAATTAACTAAATTAATTTTGAATTGCAAAAATAATGGTATTTTGCATAACATTTTTTAATGAAATTTTACGTAATTATCAAGCAAATAAATTGCATAAAATGATGATAATAAATAGTAAAAATGCGACAAAATCATTTTAAATAGAAATTAACTAAATTAATTTTGAATTGCAAAGAATAATGGTATTTTACAGAATATTTTTTAATGAAATTTTATGCAATAATCAAGCAAATAAATTGCATAAAATGATGCTGATAAATAGTAAAAATGCGAGACAAATTCAATTTAAATCGAAAAATTATATGTAACAATCAGTCAAATAAAATGCACAAAATAATGATATAAACAATAAAAATGGGACAAAATCATTTTAAATCGAAATTAACTAACTTATTTTGAATTGCAAAAATGATGGTATTTTGCATAACATTTTTTGATGAAATTTTATGTAATTATCAAGCAAATAAAATGCATAAAATGATGATAATAAATAGTGAAAATGCGACAAAATCATTTTAAATCGAAATTAACTAAATTAGTTTTGAATTGCAAAAATAATGTTATTTTGCATAACATTTTTTAATGAAATTTTATGCAATAATAAAGCAAATAAAATGCATAAAATGATGATAATAAATAGTAAAAATGTGACAAAACCATTTTTAATCAAAATTAAATAAATTAATTTCGAATTGCAAAGAATAATGGTATTTTACAGAACAATTTTTAATGAAATTTTATGCAATAATAAAGCAAATAAAATGCATGAAATGATGATAATAAATAGTAAAAATGCGACAAAATCATTTTAAATCGAAATTAACTAAATTAATTTTGAATTGCAAAAATAATGGTATTTTGCATAACATTTTTTGATGAAATTTTATGTAATTATCAAGCAAATAAAATGCATAAAATGATGATAATAAATGATAAAAATGCGACAAAATCATTTTAAATCGAAATTAACTAAATTAATTTTGAATTGCAAAAATAATGGTATTTTGCATAACATTTTTTAATGAAATTTTACGTAATTATCAAGCAAATAAATTGCATAAAATGATGCTAATAAATAGTGAAAATGCGACAAAATCATTTTAAATCGAAGTTAACTAAATTAGTTTTGAATTGCAAAAATAATGTTATTTTGCATAACATTTTTTAATGAAATTTTATGCAATAATAAAGCAAATAAAATGCATGAAATGATGATAATAAATAGTAAAAATGCGACAAAATCATTTTAAATCGAAATTAACTAAATTAATTTTGAATTGCAAAAATAATGGTATTTTGCATAACATTTTTTGATGAAATTTTATGTAATTATCAAGCAAATAAAATGCATAAAATGATGATAATAAATGATAAAAATGCGACAAAATCATTTTAAATCGAAATTAACTAAATTAATTTTGAATTGCAAAAATAATGGTATTTTGCATAACATTTTTTAATGAAATTTTACGTAATTATCAAGCAAATAAATTGCATAAAATGATGCTAATAAATAGTAAAAATGCGACAAAATCATTTTAAATCGAAAAATTATATGCAATAATCAGTCTAATAAAATGCATAAAATAATGATGATAAACAATAAAAATGCGACAAAATTATTTTAAATCGAAATTAACTAAATTAATTTTGAATTGCAAAAATAATGGTATTTTGCATAACATTTTTTGATGAAATTTTATGTAATTATCAAGCAAATAAAATGCATAAAATGATGATAATAAATGATAAAAATGCGACAAAATCATTTTAAATCGAAATTAACTAAATTAATTTTGAATTGCAAAAATAATGGTATTTTGCATAACATTTTTTGATGAAATTTTATGTAATTATCAAGCAAATAAAATGCATAAAATGATGATAATAAATGATAAAAATGCGACAAAATCATTTTAAATCGAAATTAACTAAATTAATTTTCAATTGCAAAAATAATGGTATTTTGCATAACATTTTTTAATGAAATTTTACGTAATTATCAAGCAAATAAATTGCATAAAATGATGCTAATAAATAGTGAAAATGCGACAAAATCATTTTAAATCGAAGTTAACTAAATTAGTTTTGAATTGCAAAAATAATGTTATTTTGCATAACATTTTTTAATGAAATTTTATGCAATAATAAAGCAAATAAAATGCATGAAATGATGATAATAAATAGTAAAAATGCGACAAAATCATTTTAAATCGAAATTAACTAAATTAATTTTGAATTGCAAAAATAATGGTATTTTGCATAACATTTTTTGATGAAATTTTATGTAATTATCAAGCAAATAAAATGCATAAAATGATGATAATAAATGATAAAAATGCGACAAAATCATTTTAAATCGAAATTAACTAAATTAATTTTGAATTGCAAAAATAATGGTATTTTGCATAACATTTTTTAATGAAATTTTACGTAATTATCAAGCAAATAAATTGCATAAAATGATGCTAATAAATAGTAAAAATGCGACAAAATCATTTTAAATCGAAAAATTATATGCAATAATCAGTCTAATAAAATGCATAAAATAATGATGATAAACAATAAAAATGCGACAAAATTATTTTAAATCGAAATTAACTAAATTAATTTTGAATTGCAAAAATAATGGTATTTTGCATAACATTTTTTGATGAAATTTTATGTAATTATCAAGCAAATAAAATGCATAAAATGATGATAATAAATGATAAAAATGCGACAAAATCATTTTAAATCGAAATTAACTAAATTAATTTTGAATTGCAAAAATAATGGTATTTTGCATAACATTTTTTGATGAAATTTTATGTAATTATCAAGCAAATAAAATGCATAAAATGATGATAATAAATGATAAAAATGCGACAAAATCATTTTAAATCGAAATTAACTAAATTAATTTTCAATTGCAAAAATAATGGTATTTTGCATAACATTTTTTAATGAAATTTTACGTAATTATCAAGCAAATAAATTGCATAAAATGATGCTAATAAATAGTGAAAATGCGACAAAATCATTTTAAATCGAAGTTAACTAAATTAGTTTTGAATTGCAAAAATAATGTTATTTTGCATAACATTTTTTAATGAAATTTTATGCAATAATAAAGCAAATAAAATGCATGAAATGATGATAATAAATAGTAAAAATGCGACAAAATCATTTTAAATCGAAATTAACTAAATTAATTTTGAATTGCAAAAATAATGGTATTTTGCATAACATTTTTTGATGAAATTTTATGTAATTATCAAGCAAATAAAATGCATAAAATGATGATAATAAATGATAAAAATGCGACAAAATCATTTTAAATCGAAATTAACTAAATTAATTTTGAATTGCAAAAATAATGGTATTTTGCATAACATTTTTTAATGAAATTTTACGTAATTATCAAGCAAATAAATTGCATAAAATGATGCTAATAAATAGTAAAAATGCGACAAAATCATTTTAAATCGAAAAATTATATGCAATAATCAGTCTAATAAAATGCATAAAATAATGATGATAAACAATAAAAATGCGACAAAATTATTTTAAATCGAAATTAACTAAATTAATTTTGAATTGCAAAAATAATGGTATTTTGCATAACATTTTTTGATGAAATTTTATGTAATTATCAAGCAAATAAAATGCATAAAATGATGATAATAAATGATAAAAATGCGACAAAATCATTTTAAATCGAAATTAACTAAATTAATTTTGAATTGCAAAAATAATGGTATTTTGCATAACATTTTTTGATGAAATTTTATGTAATTATCAAGCAAATAAAATGCATAAAATGATGATAATAAATGATAAAAATGCGACAAAATCATTTTAAATCGAAATTAACTAAATTAATTTTCAATTGCAAAAATAATGGTATTTTGCATAACATTTTTTAATGAAATTTTACGTAATTATCAAGCAAATAAATTGCATAAAATGATGCTAATAAATAGTGAAAATGCGACAAAATCATTTTAAATCGAAGTTAACTAAATTAGTTTTGAATTGCAAAAATAATGTTATTTTGCATAACATTTTTTAATGAAATTTTATGCAATAATAAAGCAAATAAAATGCATGAAATGATGATAATAAATAGTAAAAATGCGACAAAATCATTTTAAATCGAAATTAACTAAATTAATTTTGAATTGCAAAAATAATGGTATTTTGCATAACATTTTTTGATGAAATTTTATGTAATTATCAAGCAAATAAAATGCATAAAATGATGATAATAAATGATAAAAATGCGACAAAATCATTTTAAATCGAAATTAACTAAATTAATTTTGAATTGCAAAAATAATGGTATTTTGCATAACATTTTTTAATGAAATTTTACGTAATTATCAAGCAAATAAATTGCATAAAATGATGCTAATAAATAGTAAAAATGCGACAAAATCATTTTAAATCGAAAAATTATATGCAATAATCAGTCTAATAAAATGCATAAAATAATGATGATAAACAATAAAAATGCGACAAAATTATTTTAAATCGAAATTAACTAAATTAATTTTGAATTGCAAAAATAATGGTATTTTGCATAACATTTTTTGATGAAATTTTATGTAATTATCAAGCAAATAAAATGCATAAAATGATGATAATAAATGATAAAAATGCGACAAAATCATTTTAAATCGAAATTAACTAAATTAATTTTGAATTGCAAAAATAATGGTATTTTGCATAACATTTTTTGATGAAATTTTATGTAATTATCAAGCAAATAAAATGCATAAAATGATGATAATAAATGATAAAAATGCGACAAAATCATTTTAAATCGAAATTAACTAAATTAATTTTCAATTGCAAAAATAATGGTATTTTGCATAACATTTTTTAATGAAATTTTACGTAATTATCAAGCAAATAAATTGCATAAAATGATGCTAATAAATAGTGAAAATGCGACAAAATCATTTTAAATCGAAGTTAACTAAATTAGTTTTGAATTGCAAAAATAATGTTATTTTGCATAACATTTTTTAATGAAATTTTATGCAATAATAAAGCAAATAAAATGCATGAAATGATGATAATAAATAGTAAAAATGCGACAAAATCATTTTAAATCGAAATTAACTAAATTAATTTTGAATTGCAAAAATAATGGTATTTTGCATAACATTTTTTGATGAAATTTTATGTAATTATCAAGCAAATAAAATGCATAAAATGATGATAATAAATGATAAAAATGCGACAAAATCATTTTAAATCGAAATTAACTAAATTAATTTTGAATTGCAAAAATAATGGTATTTTGCATAACATTTTTTAATGAAATTTTACGTAATTATCAAGCAAATAAATTGCATAAAATGATGCTAATAAATAGTAAAAATGCGACAAAATCATTTTAAATCGAAAAATTATATGCAATAATCAGTCTAATAAAATGCATAAAATAATGATGATAAACAATAAAAATGCGACAAAATTATTTTAAATCGAAATTAACTAAATTAATTTTGAATTGCAAAAATAATGGTATTTTGCATAACATTTTTTGATGAAATTTTATGTAATTATCAAGCAAATAAAATGCATAAAATGATGATAATAAATGATAAAAATGCGACAAAATCATTTTAAATCGAAATTAACTAAATTAATTTTGAATTGCAAAAATAATGGTATTTTGCATAACATTTTTTGATGAAATTTTATGTAATTATCAAGCAAATAAAATGCATAAAATGATGATAATAAATGATAAAAATGCGACAAAATCATTTTAAATCGAAATTAACTAAATTAATTTTCAATTGCAAAAATAATGGTATTTTGCATAACATTTTTTAATGAAATTTTACGTAATTATCAAGCAAATAAATTGCATAAAATGATGCTAATAAATAGTGAAAATGCGACAAAATCATTTTAAATCGAAGTTAACTAAATTAGTTTTGAATTGCAAAAATAATGTTATTTTGCATAACATTTTTTAATGAAATTTTATGCAATAATAAAGCAAATAAAATGCATGAAATGATGATAATAAATAGTAAAAATGCGACAAAATCATTTTAAATCGAAATTAACTAAATTAATTTTGAATTGCAAAAATAATGGTATTTTGCATAACATTTTTTGATGAAATTTTATGTAATTATCAAGCAAATAAAATGCATAAAATGATGATAATAAATGATAAAAATGCGACAAAATCATTTTAAATCGAAATTAACTAAATTAATTTTCAATTGCAAAAATAATGGTATTTTGCATAACATTTTTTAATGAAATT
>JAFMTH010000003.1:0-66674 GCA_020921065.1 Vaccinium darrowii | reverse complement strand
TTTTGTAGACACCCCAAAAATGAGCGTTCACGTACATTTTAATCCCCAATGATGAACGGAAACGACCGGAAGAACTCTCGGATTGGAACTCTCCAAGTCAACTCAGTCAACAGTACCGCACGGTACTCATCTCTCAACACACGGGACAGCCAGTGTCACGTACAGCAGAGTTTTGGAAATTTGACGGCCAGGTGTGCCGCACGGTACACAAGTTGTGCCGCACGGCACAGTTTGTGTACCGTACGGTACTGTTTACGGGTTCCCAGTTTTCACAGGTTCCCAGCAAGCCGAAAGTGTTGACGAGATTGGTTCCCCCGCCGTGGCCGAAAGGGAAGATCATGGCCGAAAGGAATAGGCTACTCCCTATGCCATTGTCCCCCTGGGCAAGAATCAAGAAAGGATTGGGAACTACATTCGGCTCCCCCATCCTCTATAAAAACCGTTCAAACCCAATGGGAAGAAACGGCCGGACCCCATACGATTTCTGTGTAAGAAAGATCACGAAACTCCGTTCTTGGATATCATTTTCATTGCCAAAACCTCTTAGCTACCATCTCCACCATAATCAATCCAATATCATTCTCTCTGCCAAAGCCAAACCCAAAGCAGAGACCCATCCCCTGTTTTTGGCTCCAAAACCATGAGTTAACCATTCCAAATTAACCAAAGTTTAAGCCTTCAATCCCTCTTACCACTATACTATAGTGAAGGTGAGATCCAGAGAAGGTTCAAGCAGCATTCGGAAGTTCAATCCGACGCTCAATCCGAGAGTTCGAAACCGAAGGTATAAACCCGTTTCGCCAAATTCCTTGAATTTGGTACCCTGAGGGGAAGGGTACCAAGGGTGGAATGATTCCTTGTATCATTTCCATGCTTGGTATGCCCAAATTACAGCAAGTTCAGTTTCATTTCACACCTCCCGGTCGCGTTGTACGGTGAAAACATCGCCTCGTACGGAGCGATTCAACGAGGAGGGACATCCCATATTCAATACATTACTTTCTCCCTTTAAAGTAGTTCATTTTGAATGCATTTCATGCCTTGTATGTGCCTCTGATCAATCATTTCGAAAAGCCAAAGTTTCAAACTGTTTTGCAGCCAAGTGTGCCGCACGGTACTCATACTGTGCCGCACGGTACATCTTGAGTGCCGTACGGTACTCATTTGAAAATTTGACCGTTAATTTGAAGAACAGTGCCGCACGGCTCACTGTTTGTGCCGCACGGTACATCTAGTGTGCCGCACGGCATACTTTCCTGGTAAAAATGTGAAATTTGAACCTCCCCCTGCAGGAACATTTTGAAGCTTGGATTTTCGTTTGATTTCTATATCAATCATCTGTTTTTTTTTTATTATTATTATCATCTGTTTTGTTTAATTTAAATGTTTATCTGTTAATGTTCAGCAATAAAATTGTTTTCTAATAAAATCCCAAAAATGTTTAGTAGAGACCGATTTTTAATCGGGCGAACGGGGTGCATTAAAACCCTTCCCTGTTCGTAACCTGGCTTCCGGATCCAAAACGAATCTCTGGTTTTCAATTGGTTTTATAAGTCATTCTCTCAAATCATCATTTTCAAATTGGTTTCTCGGGTCCCAAACTACTTTCCCAAAACCCGGGTGGCGACTCTAAAATCTTTTGTTTTTCGAACCGTTTCGAAAAACCATCTCCGAGCGCGTGGAGGCAGACCGTCCACAAAATGGCGACTCCGCTGGGGATATTTTAAGTTAATCTTTATTTTGAAGTTTTACACTTGTAAAATGACCATTCGAAGGCTTGACACCAAGTACGTGCTTTATGCTGTACTAGAAAGGATTGATGTCAGGGTGAAAGCCCGATCAGTCTGGACTGGAGCTTTCTCGGTTGTTCGCATGAGTAGAATTTCAAAATTTTGATTAATTTAAAGAGCGAGCCAAGCTTGAAAAACATTTGTGGGATTTTTGAAAACAATTTTATTGCTGAACTTTTGCATCACTTGCATCGATGTTGGATAAACCCCGCTGCTACGTCTTGGTTACCCTACCCAGCTCGCTGGTGTTAGGACATCCCCGGATGCTCAGCAACCTTGGACCGTGATGAGTCAGCCTGCCGCTTGACCTTTGCCATGCAGTACACTTGGCACTGGGAGGCAAATATTGGCTCTAGTCTGGGGAACCCCCTAAACCAAAACCGGCCTTTGCATATAATTAACCTAGAACTTTCCAACCTAGGACAGGGACCCACAGGTTAAGATTATGTGATATGCCTTGTTAACTGTTTAACTGCTTGTCGTTTACCTGTCTTGCATGCGCATACATGATAGCTTTTACCCTAGGTTGTCACATCCTCACTTCCACAGCAATAAGAAGGATTATCCCGATAATCAAAGGCTCTGTCCAATAAAATAAACTCTTTTTAAAGAAAATTCTGCGATTGGCTCTCTTCCTCGCGGTAATTAGAATGTTGTATTTCTTTTATCAGAGTCTGTAACCCAAAAATGAGCAATCAATCCGGAAGCAAAAAGCTCAAGTCCACCTTTACCACCCATCATGGGGCACCGGTGTGGATACTTGAAGAGATAGATAATGAAGAGATAGGGAATGAGGTACCTGATAAAGACAAGCTTGAAGGGTTGCTTCACCAACTAGTCACATCTGATCAGCCAGGTTTAACTCTTCAATGGGACAACTCTGAACATGCGAATGATCAAAGTTGGAAATTCCACCTCCTTGCAGACAACGGAGCCAAGGACATCCCCGACAAAATCACTGTCAGGGTGGAGCGAGAAAGTGATAATGAAGAAGTGGACATCATGCCGCCAGTCAAAAACTTCCAACCAGACGGCACACCAGTCTACTACTTCCAAGACCCAGTGACGGGACACAAATACTGGGATGAGTGTGATTGCGAAGGCTGCATTAAAAATGGTCTCCTTCTGAATGATAATCTGTCTCCCAAGCAACTCAAGGAGAACCAAGTCCGGAATGCTCCCCGAGCAAATCCAACAACCGAGTCGGACTAAGAATCGGCAGCCAGCCAGTGGTCAGCAGATCAAGCCAACAGGGCCCTTTTTGAGAATGCCAAGTCTGTATTTTGCTTATCGAGTCTGTATTTTGTTTATCGAGTTTGTATTTTGCTTATCAAGTTTGTACTTTGCTTTATTGAGTCAGTCTGTACTTTGCTTTATGGAGTTAGTGCTTTTCCTATGATAAAGAAAAGAGCCGATCGTAGTCCCGAACTACGTCATGGCCTGATTCCTCCGAAATGAGGATACGTAGGCAACCCCTAAAGGTTCGGCCTTCATTTTGCAAATCCAAAAATTCAGATATATTGAACAGAGCACTGAAAATTGGGGCAATCCTTTCCAAAGCTGTGGTTGCATTGCACATCATGCATCATTCTTTCATTTGTACATAAATTCCTACACATAGCATTTCTTTGGCACCAGTCACTAAGTTCATTTTTCCGCTATCAGTTTCAATCATTGGTAAGGGCAAGAAGAATACTGTACCTAGTTGGACCAGAACTCCCGAACAACGATTAATTCGAACTGAGTCAAAAGCAGTCCAGTTAGATTCAGCAGACCCTACAGATATGGCGGGCAAAAGTGAAATCGAGGCTCTCAGGCTAGCCTTCGAAGAACAGCGAGAACGCAGTGATAATCAAATGGCTGAGATGTTACTCCTAATACAAGGTTTAACTTTTCAGAACAAGCCACCAGGGGAGCAACCACCTCCGCAAGAGCATCCAAGTTTGGAAGCAATGATGGCAAAAGTCGCCAAACTCGAGGAATCTGTCCAGAAACAGGAGAAAATAGCCGCCACAGGTATTGACATGGACAAGTTATGTCTATTCCCCGGCGCCAAACTCCCTGAAGGATTCAAGCCCATAACCTGGGAGAAATTTGATGGGGGCGGAGACCCGAGAGCTCATCTACAAGCATACGTGGGCACTCTGTCCATGTACAACATTGAAAACAATGCTATGGGTCAAATGTTTCAGCAAACATTGACAGGGCCAGCACTGCGATGGTTCTTAAATCTTGACATTTCAAAGAAAGGAAGTTGGGAGGATATTGGGACAGCTTTCATGGCCCAGTACAATTACAACGTTCAGCTTGAGATGACTATCCGAGAATTAGATGCAACCAGGATGAGAGCCAATGAGTCCTTTGCGGACTTTATCAGAAGGTGGAGAGGGAAAGCATCTCAGATGATGGATAGACCCTCGGAGAAAGAGCAGATGAGAATTATCACGAAGAACTTGGCACCCGATTTTGCAAAGCACTTGGTGGTTTTCCAAACCACCGCTGACTTCAAAACTTTCTACGAGGCCGGCCTCGCAGTAGAAGATGCACTCAGAACTGGTATATTTGAAAAAGGAGAATCTGTCAAACCCAGGCGAGTTTACTCTGGCAACAGCAATACCCTGTTTGGAACTAACCAGTACAATCATGCCCAGGCCAGCTCCTCAAACCCCAAACCAACCAAAACCGAGCCTATTAACCAGATAGCAGCCCAGCCAACCCGGCAAGCAAAAAATTTCTACCAATTCCCTTTTCCCTTGACAACAGTTTACCAAAAGCTCCTTGAAAAGGACGTCATCAAACCACTAGAGCCTCGCGAGCCACCCAAAGTGCTTCCTCCAAACCATAACCCGAACGCCTTCTGTTCCTACCACCAAATGTCCGGCCATCACACCAACAATTGTATCCGTCTTAAACACAAGATTCAGGATCTCATTGAAGATGGAACAATTCCACCCCCCCATAAAAAGCCAAACACCGTCTCTAACCCCATGCCGGAACACCAACCCAATACCCGAATCAACCAAATCTCCTTCAGCTCCACTCCAGATAACCCAAGCTCCACTAAATTAAACCCGAACCTTTACATCATACCGGCCACCGAGCCTAAGCCAGTTGTTCCCATATCAGAAGATTCGGAAGTTTGCTCCCTCACAAGCATCAAATCAAGATGGGCGGATATCACAGAACGTGAAGAATGGGCTATGAATGATCGAGACTGGGAAGAGTTCCGCCAGGAGTGGGACCCAAGCCGGTTCATCATCCCCGACTCTCATAGCAAACCAGTTGTCTCTATACCAACAGATTCCAACATCTGTAGGATTGACAAAGTTGTATGCATCGCCGGCATGGTACATACTCTCGCATACGTGGAGCCAAATGAACAAGAAGATTGGCGGGAAAGGTGGGAAGCAATTTGTGCTGATCCACTTGATGCAGTTTCACTCCCTACTCTGTTTGAAGAACCCGGAGACATATGGAATCGGACACTCGGAGAGGTTTATCATTGGGTCCCTAGCAGCAACCTTCCAGATAATTCGCTCCCACCGCCACTTCTTGGAATTGAGGGACATTCTGCCATAGAAACCATCTTCGGGGATCACGAGTGGTTTCCTCAAGCTTACATTATCAACGAATCCTTGTCTCGGCCATCCGTGCCGTTTCATCCTCAGTCAAATGTTTCCGCTCTGGCGGAGGATTCCGCGGATCCATTTTGGAATGAAGAAGACGTGATCGATATCCTGTTTGATAACGGTGAAATGTGGACTGTCAACAAAACCATGCTGGATCATTCATTTTGGCATGATCGAGCGGTGGAAAATCTGGAAAAGAAGATGGGAGATATTAAAATCGAGAAACAGAAAGCCGAGAGCAGTGTCGCAGGTTTTTGGACCGAGTATTTTGATACTCAGCAGAAGCTGGAATCCATCAAGGCTGGGAAGCGAAAGGTCAATGAATTTTCAGACTTTTGGGATGAAAAGCCACCGTCGGTCAACCGAGTAACGCGAAGCGGACGAATCTATCAACCTGCCGACCTGCAAAGAGGCCACACCTCTAACCACGCTCAAGCTGGGGCATTTGTTTGGGACGATCCCGTCCAAGACGACTCGATTCCAAGTAACCCAGAAGGTGTCACTCAAACACCAGAAGTTATCATTCAACCACCACAGAGGAATCCCATGCCAATGGAAAACCCCATCCGGAAGCAACTTGAAAGAACTCCAGCATCTATATCCATCTGGGGGCTACTTTCCTCATCCAGGGAACACCGTCAGAAGTTGATCAAAACTCTGTCAAACATGGAGGTGCCGCCCGACATTCCCCCCGAAGCTCTAGTGGCCTTGCTTGCGCCAAACAAGGCAAAACATGTCGTAACATTCACCGAGAAAGATCTGCCGCCGGAAGGAGCCGGCCACAACAAGCCATTACACATCACCATGAAGTGTGTAGGGAAGTGGGTCCCTGTTATCCTCCTAGATAATGGATCTGCTTTAAATGTCTGTCCACTGCGCACAGCCTACTGTCTGGGATTCACGACTAAGGACTTCCAACCATCGAGCCTCGGAGTGCGTGCTTATGATAATACACGCAGGGATGTAGTTGGAGTTGTTCAACTGGAGATGTCAGTCGAAGATTTCAAGTCTAAAGTCGAGTTCCACATACTTGACATTCCTTCGTCTTTCAACCTACTGCTGGGTAGACCATGGCTTCACCACCCAGACATCATGGCAGTACCGTCTTCGCTGCATCAGAAAGTTCAGCTTGGTTTAGCCACAGGAACTCTAACTATTTATGGGGAATCTGGGATTCGTCCTCATGTTTCTGACAACGCCCCTCTGCTCGAGATTATGCATGGAGAAGAAGACGTCACCCTTGGAGGTTTCTCTTTTGACACCGCTGGGACAGTTCTCACTATCAAAATGGATGAAGACTTCTCGATCAGCTCAACGGCCATTGAAATGATGAGGAAAATGGCTTACATGCCCGGTCTGGGATTAGGCCGCAACAATCAAGGAATAGCTGAATTCCCGGAGTTCCCTGTAAACAGTAACCACTTCGGCCTTGGGAATCAACCCAGTGGAGATGAGAAAGGAAGCGGATGGAAAGCCCGAACTCGCGTTCAACCGAAGAAAGGTCCCATTCGTTTTATCAAAGGAAAAGAGGCTATCTACCAAGGAGAGCCGGAACTGTTTTGGGATGTGAAGAAGAAGACCAAGCTGCCAGGGTTCGAAATCTTCGCCAACGACTCATGGGACAGTGATGATGAATCGGCGAAGCCAGAAGAGTTGGTCGAGCAATGCAAATCTGACTGGATTGAAGTTTTTGACTCAGGGAACCTGATATCGTTGTTTGAGGACAAAAATCTGACTGGTACGGCCAAGGACGGGTCTGCTGCCATGACAATTAGTTTGGAACCTGTTGGAGACATGGAGCTGATGATGCTAAGCCAAGAAGCCCTTGGAGATGTGACCTCACTCATTGTGGATGCCAACGGAATTTATAAAAACTGCACTTTTCTACCTAAAATTGTTTATATTGGCACTGAATTTGAGTCTAAGTCAGAATCTAGCATTGAGTCTGAGTTTAGCACTGAGTTCGGGACCACTTCTGAGTCAATGCATGTGTCTGTCAGTCCTCCGCGTCATCATTTTTCTTTTGAATTTGAGTCTACTCTCATGTATCACGCCCCTGGGGCCACCTCTTTTGCAATGAATGAAGTTGACTTTGCTTATCTTGCTGTGTCTGAAATAAATTGTGTTGACCCGGACGATGATGGGATTGAGTTTGAGGAAGAAATTCCAAAAGAACTCCGATCCCTAATCGAACGAGAAAATGAAAGGCATGCTCAGCCTCTAAAAGAAGAAGTAATTTCAATAAATCTGAGAGGAGAGAGTGATCCGCGAATGGTTCAAATCGGTTCTGGGCTATCTCCGGAGGAATTTAAAGCTCACTCAGATCTTCTGAAAGAATTTCAAGATGTTTTTGCATGGTCTCACGCGGACATGCCCGGAATTGATCCAGAAATTGTGGAGCATCGAATCCCGCTGTATCCAGATGCAAAACCTGTCAAGCAGAAGTTGAGGAAGATGAGACCAGACTGGGTATTGGAAATCAAGAAGGAAGTTCAGAAGCAGTTAAACGCAGGGTTCTTGATGGTCACAGAGTACCCTCAGTGGGTCGCCAACATTGTACCTGTTCCCAAAAAGAACGGGAAAATCAGAGTCTGTGTGGACTTCAGAGATTTAAACAAAGCCAGCCCTAAGGACGACTTCCCGCTGCCGCATATAGATGTACTCGTGGACAACACTGCGGGGCACGCATTGCTATCGTTCATGGATGGTTTTTCGGGCTACAATCAGATTCTCATGGCCCCTGAGGACCGAGAGAAGACAACTTTCACCACGGAGTGGGGCACCTACTGTTACAAGGTTATGCCATTTGGGTTAAAGAATGCCGGATCTACTTACCAGAGAGCTGCTACAACTCTATTGCATGATATGATTCACAAAGAAGTCGAGGTATATGTAGACGACATGATCGTCAAATCCAAGGAAAGAGAAGGACACCTTGTGGACGGTCGACCTCCACTCGGTTCGGGCAATGGTTTTCGAAACGGTTTGAAAAACAAGGATTTTAGAGTCGCCACCCGGGTTTTGGGAAAACAGTTTGGGACCCGAGAAACCAATTTGAAAATGATGATTTGAGAGAATGACTCATAAAACCAATTGAAAACCAGAGATTCGTTTCGGATTCGGGAGCCAGGTTACAAACGGGGAAGGGTTTTAATGCACCCCGTTTGCCCGATTAAAAATCGGTCTTTACTAAACATTTGTGGGATTTTACTAGAAAACAATATATTGCTGAACCTCAACAGATAAACATTTAATTTAAACAAAGCAGACGATAATAATAAGAAAAGCAAATGACTAATATGTAAGCAACAGAAATCAAACGAAAATCCAAACTTCAAACTGTTCCTGCAGGGGGAAGGTTCAAATTTAATATTTTACGAGAAAACTGTGCCGTGCGGCCTACTTGATGTACCGTGCGGTACAAAAAGTGTACCGTGCGACACTGTTCTTCAAATTAACGGTCAGATTTTCAAATGGGTGCCGTACGGCACTCAAAGTGTACCGTGCGGCACAGTAAGAGTGCCGTGCGGCACACCTGGCTGCAAAAACAGTTTGAAACTTTGGCTCTTCGAAATGATTGATCAGAGGCACATACAAGGTATGAAATGCATTCGAAATGAACTACTTTCAAGGGAGAAGGCAGTGTATTGAGTATGAGATGTCCCTCCTCGTTGAATCGCTCCGTACGAGGCGATGTTTTCACCGTACGACGCGACCGGGAGGTGTGAAATGAAACTGAACTTGCTGTAATTTGGGCATACCAAGCATGGAAATGATACAAGGAATCATTCCACCCTTGGTACCCTTCCCCTCAGGGTACCAAACTCAAGGAATTTGGCGAAACGGGTTTATACCTTCGGTTTCGAACTCTCGGATTGAGCGTCGGATTGAACTTCCGAATACTGCTTGAACCTTCCTTGGACCTCACTTTCACTCTAGTATATTGGTAAGTGGGATTGAGGGTTTCAACTTTGGTCAATTTGGAATCATTAATTTACGGCTTTGGAGCCAAAAACAGGGGATGGGTCCCTGCTTTGGGTTTGGCTTTGGCAGAGAGAATGATATTGGATTGATTATGGTGGAAATGGTAGCTAAGAGGTTTTGGCAATGAAAATGATATCCAAGAACGGAGTTTCGTGATCTTTCTTACACAGAAATCGTATGGGGTCCGGCCGTCTGCGGGGTCCTTTTCTCATTGAGTTCGGACGGTCTTTATAGAGGATTGGGGAGCCGAATGTAGTTTCCAATCCTTTCTTGATTCTTGCCCAGGGGGACAATGGCATAGGGAGTAGCCTATTCCTTTCGGCCATGATCTTCCCTTTCGGCCACGGCGGGGGAACCAATCTCGTCAACACTTTCGGCTTGCTGGGAACCTGTGAAAACTGGGAACCCGTAAACAGTACCGTACGGTACACAAACTGTGCCGTGCGGCACAACTTGTGTACCGTGCGGCACACCTGGCCGTCAAATTTCCAAAACTCTGCTGTACGTGACACTGGCTGTCCCGTGCGTTGAGAGATGAGTACCGTGCGGTACTGTTGACTGAGTTGACTTGGAGAATTTCAATCCGAGAGTTCTTCCGGGTATTTCCGTTCATCATTGGGGATTAAAATGTACGTGAATGCTCATTTTGGGGTGTCTACAGTTGCCCCTCTTTGACGAGACTTACAATCATTGTGTCGACCGAAGTCGCGTCAAAGATAGAAGACACCCCTCGATGTGGACGTCCTCGTACGAAAACAAACAAGTAATACATGATGCATGTGGTCGTGCTCGTAAGAGCTGCCTACGTACCCTGTTGTAGGGATCAGACCGGCGTAGTTCATTGGGGCTGAATGCATAAGGGTTTCTAGAAAACATACCTTTGATTGGGTAGTGGAGTTTGTCACTCTGCTTTTCAACGAGGGAAAAATGAATGATGTGCTAATGGTGCTGAAAACCGTTTTGTTAATGCCGGAGAGGACTTACGAAACCATTTGTCGCTAACACATGAAACCATTTGATGCTGAGGATATCTGCTGTTTAATGCCGAAGTGGACTTACGAAACCAGCTGATGCTGATAAAACTGTCGTTAATGCCTGGCGAGGACTTACGAAACCACCTGATGCTGATAAAACTGTCGTTAATGCCTGGTGAGGACTTACGAAACCATCGGATGTTGATAAAATTGTCGTTAATGCCTGGCGAGGACTTACGAAGCCACCTGATGCTGATAAAACTGTCGTTAATGCCTGGTGAGGACTTACGAAACCATCGGATGTTGATAAAACCGTTGTTAATGCCTGGCGAGGACTTACGAAACCATCGGATGTTGATAAAACTGTCGTTAACGCCGGAGAGGACTTACGAAACCCTGTTTGACGCTGATCGAAATTGTTGTTGTAGATGCCGTTGAGGACTTGCGAAACCACTATCGATACTGATAGAAGTTGTTGGTAATACCTTTGAGGACTTACAAATCCAATCGTTGCTTGAATACTTGTGATGGGACCGATGAGTGCTCACGCGAAGCCGATGTGGGGCAAAATCGAGGATTAGCCTGAGTGAGATTGCTGGAAATCTTGGCTTAGAAAGCCCTCGGGAAGGTTGAATCTGGTGCAAAAATCATTAAGAACCCAGATGTGTGCCGTGTGGCATCAATACTGTACCGTGCGGCAGAGATGGAGTGCCGTGCGGTGAAACTGGCAAAAGGGTGTGCCGTGCGGTGCACAGGGTGTGCCGTGCGGTAGAGTGGGTGTGCCGTACGGCACAAGTGGCTATTAAAACCGCCCGAAACCGTTTTGTTTTCTCCCACTCTTTCAAACACATTCAAAACTTTCTCAGTCGGTTATTACGAGTAAAAGTCCGAAAATCCTCATCTCCTTCAATCTTCTTACTTCCCTCAAATCTTCTTTAATCTTCTGATCGAAAATCTCCCAACACCCACATTTTCACTTCCGAAATACACTGGTATGGCAGATTCCGGGGAGGCACCGAGCGGTTCCACCATGCCCGCCGCCGATACGTCGTCGTCAGCGTCTGATAGGGTGAGCACGTCGTCCGGCGAGACTTGGAGTGACTCGTCCATGGGCATTCCGGCCGATATTGATCTGGGTTCTATAGATCCGGTTCGTGAGGCACCAATAGGGGTTGAAACCACATTTTCCACACCGGCAACGGGATCGACGGGGCCTAGTGAGGCTCGTACCGACAGGGCCTCAACTCCGGCAGTGGTACAGGAGACCACGGGCGCCTCTTCGGGGGGCGGCAATGGTGCTGGCGAAGATTTGGGTGCCGCACGGCACACTGAGAGTGCCGTGGGTGCTACTGGGAGTGCCGTGACTGGGGGTCTGAGTACCGTGGGTGGTGGTGATACTCTTGGTGATGATCCGAGTGTCGGGGCTAGCCACGGAGGTCCAGAGGCTATGGATGTTGATCCCATAGGTACGGGTGCCTCTCCCTCGGATATTGCTATGAGTTTGAGTGGGACAGACGTTGTCGTAGGGAGAGCCCATGCTCAGGAGAGTGGGTCTCAGGCTGAGGATATCCCGAGGGACGTTTCAGAGGCTACCTTTGCGACCGGTGCACCGGGAGGCTCGGGTGATAGGGAGATTGTGGTTGAGGATGTGACGGAGGGTAGTAGTATTGAGAGTGAGGAGGTACCCTTGGTGAGGCGTATAGCCCCAGGTCCAGCTATTGCGATTGGTACTGCCAGAGAGTGCTGAGATAGAGACAGAGCCTTCAGAGCCTCCGTTGTTTACACCTGCCGTTGGCTCTTCTCGTGGGTCTGGTCTGACTTTGGCAGACACTTTGGAGGGGGCGAGAGATGAGGATATAGCAGCGACTTTACAGGAGTTTCCCAGGTTCGAGAATGTCCTGGTTCAGGAGGGGATGGCATCCATTGTCAGGGATGCTGAGCAGGAGGAGAGACAGAGAGAGGCCGAGGTGGCTGCAGGGGAGGAGCGTTTGACCATAGTCCGAGAGGTCGAGCTGTCTTTGGACCACAGAGCTCCGTTTATACCGGCTACTGATAAGCCCCCGAAAATGTAAATAACGGGGCTTATCTCGCTCGTTGTGATCACACACACGTGCATTTTGTGCCTTTATACGATTGATTTTGCGCGAGTTGTGTTTTTGATGAGTTTCAGAAAATCGGAGCTAAAAGGCGCGTCCAAAGCTCCAAATAATCCCCGGTTGTATCCTTAAGTACCCAAGGTCCCGCATGCCGTGGAGGACAATCGCCGAAGCTTAGAAGTCGATTCAAGAAGCTTTGGAAGGTTCAAGGAAGGCCCGGGACAAAAGAACAAGACATTTGGAGTTATGAGCCTCGAGAAAGTCTGACCAACTGATAGAAAAAGGCTCATTTCTCTCATTATATAAAGGCCATGAAGATGAGGTTAAGTGGGTTAGAAAGTAGACTCATAGAGCTTTCCAACGGTTCAAGAATCGCCTCATTCCGAGTTCGGACGAAGCCGGGGCGTGCTCGCGAAGTCGGGTAAAAAAATCTGCCTGGACAGAACCCGCTGGTATTGATACGAGATCGCAGGGGTATTGATACCAGTTGAACAAGGAGAAAACAGAACCCTCTGGTATCAATACCCGATCGCAGGGGTATCAATACCACGCTGCTTCGCACAGATTTTGACAGCTGTTTTCAGCAACTTGTGTAACTTTTTGGGGGACCTATTTATACTCATTTTGCAGCATTTTTAGGTCATTCCCACTTGGGGACCTTCTCTCTCTACCTCCATTTGGGTTCTTCATCATTTTAGCTCCAACTTCTCTCTAAGATTCAAGTTTTTCTACTTAGATTCAAGGTATTTTGCTTTCATTAATGTTGTTGTGCTACTCATTACCTATCTAAATCTTGTGTTTATTTTCATATTCGTCATGTTTTCTTTAGCCACGTTTTTCTCCTTTGTGTGTACCTTAACCATGTTTGAGTAGTGTTTAGGCTTGGTTATGGGGTGAATATCACCCCATGACTTCGGTGCTTCAATGGCTTCTCACGTTTTTATGCTTATTGTGGGTTTGTGAATGGATTAATCACTCTATTTTCGGTCTAAACTTAGAGTTGTTAACCTCCTTGATTGGGTGTAGACAAATCACTTGGCACACACAATGCTTTGAGCTATGTCACTTTAGGTGTTCGACAAAATGTCTAAGAGAGTTTCTTTCCCTTTACAAACCTCATTCTTGTGGTAAATATTGGTTTTCATTGGGTGAGTTCAATTTTATGTACCAAAACTAGGAGTTGTTAACCTTTTTGATCTTGTGTAGGCAAGGGCTTGACCACTTGCCACACATGATGCTTAGAGCTATGTCATTCTAAGTGTTTGTAAAATTGCCTCAAAGAACTTATCCCATTGTTAAACCAATTTTCTAGAGTCAAAATGATTTTCATTGTCAAATCTTCCGAGTGAGAGCAAGTGACGTTGTCTCTCACTTGAGTTATAATCGAGAGCCATTGAATATCCCTAGTCATGGGTGGTATGAACCTCTAGACCTTGCCGCCTTTAATTTATAGTTTAAAAAAACATTTTCTATCGCATTAGAGGTAGAGAGAATCCCACAAACAAACCAAACGAAAAGGTTGGCCGTCCTAACGCCGAAACCCCCTATCGTAAAGCAATTCTGTCACTAGCTCCGACCCCTCCCTGTGGATTCGACCTCGGACTTCCGAGTTATTATGCTTCGACCGACCTAGCCCTACGCTTGGGGCGACGCTAGCTAACACAAAGCTAGGTGTCAAGCATTTTTGGCGCCGTTGCCGGGGAGGGCAACAAACGGTGAGCTATTAAGGAGTTTGCTTTACCCCACTGTAAGTATCCCACTCTTTTGTATAGTTTTTCTTATTTTCTGTACATTACTTGTGTTATTAACGAGGCGGCGGACTAGCCCCTCGGAACTGTTCTTGTGGTGATGCGGTTGCATAACCCCTCCGTTCAGCTAGTCCTAGAAAATCCTTTAAAAAAAAAAAAATGGCTGATTTTGGAAGTTGCTATGGAGAGGTCTTACAAGATGTAACCAATTTCTATCAACTAGATCATGAGTCTTTTTCACAATGTTGGGAGCGTTTTAAATGTTCAATTTTCTCTTGGTCAAGGTTTATGTATGAGTTCGGGGATCTTCTAATTGTCTTTTGTCGAGGTTTAAATCCGTCAATATGTCAATTTGATTTGTGTTCTAATGAAGAATTCTTGGATAAAACTCCCGAAGAGTGTTGGGACTACCTTGAGGAATTAGCCAAAAAGCCCCAATATTGTGAGTTGACTGAAATTGGAATAGGGCAAGCCCTTAGTGATACATTGGACAAATTTCTCGCCACGAAGCCAGCATGTTTAATTGATTTTGAGAGTTTGTGTCCTGTAATTGAGGAGGTGCCGCCTGTAGCAATTTCGAGCAATGAGCCGCTAGTGTGTAATGATCCTTTGGAAAATTCCCTCACCATTGAAGAAATGAATGCGGAGATAGATTACTTGACCTCCTTGTTACTCATGGAGGATGTTCATAATGGTGAGAGTTTGTGTCCTACAAGTGAGGTGGTGTCACCCATAGCAACCTTGGGCAATGCTCCATTTGACAAATCCCTCACTACTACACATGTCACTAGCACTTCCATTGACTCTCCTCCACCACAAGAACTTGAAAGAGTCGAACTAATTGATTTTCTAGGTGTTGATAATTATGATTGTGTTTACAATCCATTTCTAGTACATCTTGTCAACACCTTGAAAATAAATTTGGTTCGAAATATGCATTTGGTGGAACTACATTTTCTAAAGCGACCATTGCTATCACTTTACTCTAAGTATCTTATCTTATGGCATGGTCGTGTACAATTTTTAACGGAGGGCTTGAAATGGGGTGATACGCTTGTACTAGTAGCTCTTCGTAGTACGGCGGATTTTTGGATTTCACGTGAAGGGATTGCATGGCACTATTTTTGTTTTTAGTTTTGTTGGTGGTGGTCTGGTATAGCCACCTTGCTTCGGTAAGGGAGAAAAGTATTACCCGGTAATCGCGTGAAGATTTGTTTGTTGGGGACTCGGCTATCACGGAGCGAGTTGGTACTAATCATTTTCTCTTAGTAGGTAGTTGGCAATTCAGTCTTTTGCAGGGTGACCATGCTACCGTACCAGCCTTGTTAGTTTGGGTCTAACTTAGCGGCGATTGCGGCATTCAGGAGCCCTAAGCAGGGGTGCGACGAAATGTCGCGGTTGTAAGGCCTACAAAGTCGTTAGGGATGGCCCTGTGCGACTAGCTGTGGTCCCACATGGGGCCGAAGGAGGGAACCTTGGAAGCATTGCCAATGACGAAAGGAGCGAGTGATGAAAAATCCTCATCTTTGGTCGAGGTATTGGGTGATTGACATTCCACCCCGTCGGTACATTTTTATCCCTCCTAGTTCTTCATTTTTATACTGTCTTCGTGCTATGAGGACATAGCACATTTTAAGTTGGGGGGAGGGTTTACTTCGTGCTTTGTTTATAATTATAGTCTTGAAAAAAAAAATTGAAAAAGAAGAAAAAATTGAAAAATGGAAAATTGAAAAAAATTGGTAAATCAAGGAATTTGGATATTTGTGTGTGCTTACTCTTAATTGATGGCTTCTAATTGGTGCTATGATGTTTGTTGTGTGAGACGGAGTCTTGATACGATTTCATGGATAGAATTAAGCTTGTGAACATGACATTAAAAGGAAACACTTGGTTAAGCCGTATTACCTATAGTTGGATAGCGGATGCTCACTTGAATTCATGTTTTTGCACGCGCACTGTCCCACTTGAGCATTCACTGGCTTCGAATTTGGTTCACGTGTCATTGATTCCTCGGTGTGAATTTACTTGTATGTGGAATATTTGGAGCCCCTTTCCTTGAAAAAAAAAAAAAAAAGAAAAAAAAGAAAAAGATGATGCATGCTTTATTGTTAATGTTTATCCGGGCGTTCATTGAGTAACCGGACAATCGGGGTTTGCTCCCACCGTATTGTTCGCGTCAAAAGATGGATAGACCTTGTGAAGGCATTGTTGAATGTGGTTAGCTTGGACCTCACCATAAAGCCTTTTTGAC
The DNA here is from genome assembly GCA_020921065.1 of Vaccinium darrowii. Taxonomy (NCBI): domain Eukaryota; kingdom Viridiplantae; phylum Streptophyta; class Magnoliopsida; order Ericales; family Ericaceae; genus Vaccinium; species Vaccinium darrowii. Next base: position 50,202 of record JAFMTH010000003.1, on the reverse strand, counting down.
TCGAGCAATTAAGTCTGAGGGGTCTCTTAAAACCTGGCGCCCTAAGGCCATTTGGCTTGGGGATGGCCGACCTAACGCTCGCTAATGGGGTCAACTAGAAAGCCCGAGAGGTCCGGGCATTGCACGACCACATATAAAAAAAAAAGAGAGATTCATTCGAATAAAGGGAAAGGGTGTGCTTAAAAAAAAAATACCGAGCTATCAATGGTGTGAGAACTATTTTCAAAATTGGTGAATTTCTATGTGAGGTTTCTTTTCACACGCATGCCACGTGAGAATTTTCTATCCGACGGTAGGTGAGAGGATTGATTTTTGTGCTAAGTTTAGATAAGAAGTTCACTTGCTTAACTCCTTCTATGAATGAAGTATCTTGCCATTGACTTGCATGGCGGACTTTGTGGTGCTATGTGAGGTTGTCGGTTGGGTGTGAGTTACACTTAAAATATTCGATTCCTTTGTGTTTTGTGGGTTGTCACTGCTGAAAACCCTCACGAGACTTCACTCGTCCTACCGGGGCCGCCCGGGGGTTTAAAAGACATATCCTTTTTAGTTTGTTTCCATTAGTGCATTTGTTTAGTTTGCTCGGGACGAGCAAAGTTCAAGTTGGGGGGTGTGATAAGCCCCCGAAAATGTAAATAACGGGGCTTATCTCGCTCGTTGTGATCACACACACGTGCATTTTGTGCCTTTATACGATTGATTTTGCGCGAGTTGTGTTTTTGATGAGTTTCAGAAAATCGGAGCTAAAAGGCGCGTCCAAAGCTCCAAATAATCCCCGGTTGTATCCTTAAGTACCCAAGGTCCCGCATGCCGTGGAGGACAATCGCCGAAGCTTAGAAGTCGATTCAAGAAGCTTTGGAAGGTTCAAGGAAGGCCCGGGACAAAAGAACAAGACATTTGGAGTTATGAGCCTCGAGAAAGTCTGACCAACTGATAGAAAAAGGCTCATTTCTCTCATTATATAAAGGCCATGAAGATGAGGTTAAGTGGGTTAGAAAGTAGACTCATAGAGCTTTCCAACGGTTCAAGAATCGCCTCATTCCGAGTTCGGACGAAGCCGGGGCGTGCTCGCGAAGTCGGGTAAAAAAATCTGCCTGGACAGAACCCGCTGGTATTGATACGAGATCGCAGGGGTATTGATACCAGTTGAACAAGGAGAAAACAGAACCCTCTGGTATCAATACCCGATCGCAGGGGTATCAATACCACGCTGCTTCGCACAGATTTTGACAGCTGTTTTCAGCAACTTGTGTAACTTTTTGGGGGACCTATTTATACTCATTTTGCAGCATTTTTAGGTCATTCCCACTTGGGGACCTTCTCTCTCTACCTCCATTTGGGTTCTTCATCATTTTAGCTCCAACTTCTCTCTAAGATTCAAGTTTTTCTACTTAGATTCAAGGTATTTTGCTTTCATTAATGTTGTTGTGCTACTCATTACCTATCTAAATCTTGTGTTTATTTTCATATTCGTCATGTTTTCTTTAGCCACGTTTTTCTCCTTTGTGTGTACCTTAACCATGTTTGAGTAGTGTTTAGGCTTGGTTATGGGGTGAATATCACCCCATGACTTCGGTGCTTCAATGGCTTCTCACGTTTTTATGCTTATTGTGGGTTTGTGAATGGATTAATCACTCTATTTTCGGTCTAAACTTAGAGTTGTTAACCTCCTTGATTGGGTGTAGACAAATCACTTGGCACACACAATGCTTTGAGCTATGTCACTTTAGGTGTTCGACAAAATGTCTAAGAGAGTTTCTTTCCCTTTACAAACCTCATTCTTGTGGTAAATATTGGTTTTCATTGGGTGAGTTCAATTTTATGTACCAAAACTAGGAGTTGTTAACCTTTTTGATCTTGTGTAGGCAAGGGCTTGACCACTTGCCACACATGATGCTTAGAGCTATGTCATTCTAAGTGTTTGTAAAATTGCCTCAAAGAACTTATCCCATTGTTAAACCAATTTTCTAGAGTCAAAATGATTTTCATTGTCAAATCTTCCGAGTGAGAGCAAGTGACGTTGTCTCTCACTTGAGTTATAATCGAGAGCCATTGAATATCCCTAGTCATGGGTGGTATGAACCTCTAGACCTTGCCGCCTTTAATTTATAGTTTAAAAAAACATTTTCTATCGCATTAGAGGTAGAGAGAATCCCACAAACAAACCAAACGAAAAGGTTGGCCGTCCTAACGCCGAAACCCCCTATCGTAAAGCAATTCTGTCACTAGCTCCGACCCCTCCCTGTGGATTCGACCTCGGACTTCCGAGTTATTATGCTTCGACCGACCTAGCCCTACGCTTGGGGCGACGCTAGCTAACAGCTACCTATGTGCCACGGGTGCACTTCTTCGTTCCCCAGGGGTGCGATACATATACACCTTTGTTGCCTACGTACCTAGATACGAGTGTGATTCGAGACCGTTCGACCCACATTGCTTATAGGAATCCTTTGGTACGTATCCTCTGCTTATTCTTGTGCTTGCTTGCTTGTTTTGCTTGTCTGCTTGTTTGCTTGTATATTCCTGTTGATAATACTGACTGAAATTTTTGCCATGCCTTTGTTTAACAGACTCAGAGGTCCTTGGGTGGTTATGGAGGTTCTGCGCATTCTTTGGAGTATTACCGCGCGTTGCCATCACGAGTGAGGGCTTTGGTTGATGCCTCTGGGTTCACCATTTTTATCCGGCTTCTGACAGTGACTAGGACGGATCGCAAGCTGATACGAGCCCTGGTGGAGAGGTGGTGGGATACCACCAACACCTTCCACTTCAGATTCGGGGAGATGACCATCACTCCCCTTGACTTTGCTGCGATCACTGGTCTGAGAGTTGGAGGTGAGCCCATCCCGTTTGACTCAGAGCTATACTTGGACCCTGCTGCCGTTGAGCACTACCTGGGGAAGAGGCTTGGAGGTATTGATCCGGGGGTGAGGTATACTGTCTTGGTGGGTTTCTGGGACCACGAGCCAGAGTCAGAGGAGGAGGCCAGGCAGATGGCGAGGGCCTATTTGTTATACCTCTTTGGTGCCTCCCTGTTTCCGAACAGGCAGGGCATGGTGCACTTGGGTTGGTTGCCTGCACTGGAGAGTTTGGAGACTGCTGGGAGGTTTGACCGGGGTGGCGCCGGCCTGTGTACTGTGTACTGCTTCCTTGGTTGTGTGTGCCGTGGTGTAGGCACGAGCCTTGGTGGTTACTGGAGGGTGCTAGAGGTAAAACTTTTGCTTGTATTCCTCTTTCAATGATCATGATAATGCTTTCATCCATGTTTCATGACTTGGCGATTTTCTGAACATGCAGGTGTGGGCTTATGAGGTGCTGGGTGTATTTGCCCCGGCCAATTCGCATAGCAATGAGGATGTGCTCCCGCGTGCCAAGAAGTGGGGGTCAGAGTACACAGGAGGTGGTGACCATAAGGGAGATTTGAGGACTTTTCGGCTCTTTCTGGACACTACTACAGGAGATAGGGTAAGCCTTTTCTATGATTTTAAATATTCATGCTTTATTGTCTTCCTTTATCCTTGAAACTGACAAACCTTTCTTTCTTGTAGGTGAGATGGAATGTTTGGCATAGGATGCGCAGGGATTACTTGGTTAGGAGCAGGGAGCTGACACGGAGTCGAGTGCTGCTGGAGTGCCCTTATGGTTGGCGATGGTACTTGGGTGACAGGGTTTCCCGTCAGTCCCTCGGGATTGACCATTTCAGAGTGCCTTCGCCGTTGCCTCCACTCGTTCAGAGGACTGAGGAGTACACCCGAGCTGAGATAGAGAGATACACGGTGCCGACGGAGGTGGTCTTCGGTCTTTCGATGTTGAGGAGAGAGATTGAGGTGGTGACTGCTGACGGAGCACTTGGAGTGGTGACGGTGCCTCATATCACTCCTACAGTTACTCTTGCCACGACAGAGGTGACTCTCGATTATTATGTTCGCTTTAATTACTTGTTTATACCCGTATCTCATGTATTGCTGACGCCTCTTTTGAATTTCAGATTCCTGTTGAGTGGGCTGCGGCGTCGTACCAGCTGGCGCAGGACTTGCAGGCCATGGTCCGTCAGTTTGTGATGGGCATGGCCCCAGAGGTGCGCCCGCGGGCTGAGCCAGGAGTTGTACTTGGTCGTGGCCGGAGAGCTACTAGAGGGAGGGCACCGGCCCGTGGTGTTGGAGAGGCTAGCAGAGGTAGAGAGACCAGCCGAGGCATTCGCAGGAGGAGGGAGAGTACTAGCAGTGAGAGAGGAGCTAGCCGAGGGGCCACCCCTAGTGCCGGGGCTGCTGAGGTATACATTGGACTTGTCTTTCTTTTCTGTTTGATCATGCATGCCTTTCATTGTATTCTGACAAATTTTGTTGCTTGTGTAGGGAGCGTCAGGCTCCGGGAGTGCCAGGCGTTCCACGCCTCGAGTTACTTCGGTGACTCCACCTTCAGGCCGAGTGCTCCGTTCTTCTGAGAGACGGAGAGAGAGTGTACAGCAGAGGGAGGAGCCTGCGGAGAGCAGTAGTACTGATGACGACCATGCTACGCCAGAGGAGCATAGACCTCAGGGGTCTGCGCCTCCAAAGCGTCCTCGTACCTGAGACAGTAGTTAGTGATAGCATTCTACTAGGTGGGGCCTGCGTGCCTTGTTTTGATTTGGGCACTTGTTTAGCCCTTCATATAGATGGCCTGCGAGCCGTAGTAGTTGATGATGCATTGGGCTTGTTTGCCCCTGGATATGGTTTCATTCATCATGTGGATATTTTGATCTTGGTTTTATAAAAATTTGCAATTTTAGTTAATGTTGTCATTCATATTGGCAATGAATCTTGGAAAGTCGAAGTTTGCATGTGAGTATTTAACTTAAAGCAACTGGATTCGAGACCAACAAACTTGTATATGGAAAGCTCGGTTTGCATTTATGGTTGTGACTCATAGGACTCAATGAAATGGAACTAAGCTTTTGACCTCATATGTGCAATGTATGGACCAACGACGAGAGAATGACGCTTGTTGCGCACCCACGCCGGCATTGCCGTTGACAAATGAACGGAATGACTCATGGATATGACGTATTACACATGAATTGACCACGCTCGTGGGGTGGCGTTATCATGAAGTATAGCTCGTCGATACTTCTATTCCTTGGTATTCAAGTCTTCGAGACTTTCGATCATTAATTTCTGGTTGAGGTTGCCAACCGACCCCTCCAATAGGTCGTAGGCGCGCGCCATGGCTTGCATGCATAAGCTTTGTGCCAAAGAGAAGCGTAGAATGAGTCCCGGAGGCTCAAAACTGAATTTTGCTTGGAATCTGGCCAGTTGTGCCGTGCGGCACTGAAACTGTGCCGTGCGGCACTATTAGTGTGCCGTACGGTACAGGCCTGATAATGCCAAAAAATCTGCCACTTGCAGCGGATTTCTGGTCCTCCCTTTCGGCGTTTCATCACTTCAACGCACGTCCTAGGGACTTGAAGAGCCATTGTGGGGCATGTTTTGAGGGAACTTATCATTTTTAACATGATTCCTTGCGGTCTTCGAGTTGGCGCGTCTTTCGAGGTGACCTTTGGAACTTGAAATTTCGTATTGTTCCTCATGCATGGTGGCTATAAAAAGCTGTTCATTTCCCCCCTTATTTGCACTCCAAATTCATAAACTCTTTCCTTGTTAACCCCCCCCCCCCCCCCTTTTCTTGCACAATGGTGGTGAGCTTCTCGGCCTTGATGCGCCCCTGGCTCGATGATCTCGATGGCTTGGATTGGCTGCACTTTCGGGGTCATAGGCTGACTTCCCTTCGTTATATTCGAGACGTGTCCATACGTCCAGAGTTGTTGCGAGCTGCAACACAATTCTGGGACCCTGAGGTGCATGTCTTCCGCTTTGGTCTCCACGAGTTATGCCCCACTGTGGAAGAATTCTTCGCATACCTTGGAGGTTTTGATTTGGCGGAGCCCATCGTTCCACTCTACGGAGTTGGTTTTGCCCCAGTGTTGTCTTCCAAGCTAGGGATAAGTAACAATGCTGCTAAGTCCCTAATTCGTGGAGGCTTTCTGAATATCCCACGCTTGATTGAAGGATTCCGCTCTGACAACTTTGCTCTGTGCTTGTGTTTACTGGCTGCATTCTTGTTCGTGCAATCTGATGGTCAAGCAAGCTCTTCCCTGGTTGGTGTGGCTATGCAAATTGAGGAGCGTAAGGATGTAGCTCCGATGGTTCTGGCTGAAACTTTGATGGGTCTGGATGGGGTTCATGCCGGTAGGATCGACGTCTTCGAAGGTAGTCCGCTGCTCCTACAGGTAGGCTTCTCACTCAGCTCTCCTTTTTCTGGCTTTTATTCGTTCTCATTTTACCTCAGCGCTCAGTTTAAAGTTGTCTAAGGCTTCTTACTTGTTTTCTCTCTTTCACACAGCTGTGGTTATGCGACAAGGCTAATCTGCTGGAGCCTGTGCCAAGAAACCGGGTTCATGAAACTCAAGGGTTCGTTATCAGGAATTTCAGGGAGGTTCTTGATGATGTGGGAGGTTGGACTCGGGTTCTTTCCCAGCTCACAGAAGAGGTGATCTCTTGGCGTTTGACTTGGATTGACCTTCCTGACATGGCTATTAGCAACATGGGGCGTCAGCGAGTGATTCTGGCAGGTTTGACTCGATGGACCTTCTACGTTCCAAGTCGTATCCTCCGTCAACTTGGAGCTCGTCAAGTACCGCCGCCTGCGGGTCCTGAGGATTTCGTCATACCGAATTTCAATGTCGCTACCTTCAGGGCTTACCAGCGCAATTGGAGGGAGCGCACGACCATTCCAAGAGACCTATATCCCAGTGTTCTTCTTCCGACACGCTATAAGAGATGGTTGACAAGGGATATTGAAGCAAGAGACAATGGAAACTAAGACAGACTTTAGACTCGATCTTAATGTGCCTGAAATAAGTTGTGCACCCAGTGCTATGGATGTTTTTATTTCTTTTGTTTGAAATTTTCATGCTCAGCCATGTAATCGAAGAAGCTTTGTTTGAATAAAACTTTGAGTTTTGAGAATTTTCCACTCTTGATTCTTACTGGTTCTGCTTGCGAAATGCGTATGAGGACTTGGAATCAACTCGAAAGATTGTGACCGAACCTCGGGATGAGGCTGCCTACGTATCCCTTGTAGAAAGGAATCAGGTCATGACGTAGTTCAGGACTACAATTGTTTGGTTAGGGTTCGCTCGGGTATTTATACTTTCCTTTTGCGCTCTGAATTTTGCCTAGTACCGCCCTTTGAGGTTTTCGGTCTAGCGAGCTTTTGATTGTTTTTAGCCTTATCTTTTGCCTAAGCCGCCCTTTCGGGTTTTCGACCTAGCAGGCTTTTGCTCTAATTTTTGCCTGGAACTACCCGCCCTTGCGGTTTTCAGTCCAGCGAGCTTCTCTCAGGGGTAATATCTCTTGAGTTGATCCAAGTTGACCAAAGTAGAAAACTTGTTGCCGTCAAGATCGATGAGTTGCGTTGCACCTCTGGACAAGACCTTCTTGATAATGTAGGGCCCGGCCCACTTTGGTCGAAATTTCCCGCGCGGATCGAACACTGGAGCCCTAATCTCCTTCAAAACCATGTCGCCTTCCTGTAAATCTCTGGACTTCACCTTCTTGTTAAAAGCACGGGCTATTCGGCGCTGATATCCCTGAACATGATATAAAGCTTTAAGTCTCCTTTCATCGAACAACATGAGCTCTTCAAACCTTGCGTTTTGCCATTCTGCTTCATCAATTCTTGACTCTGCCATGATCCTTAAAGACGGGATTTCGAGTTCGATGGGAAGAACAGCCTCCATTCCGTAAACCAAAGAGTAGGGTGTTGCCCCTGTCGGAGTTCGAATGGACGTCCGGTATCCCCACAATGCCAGAGGCAGTTGTTCGTGCCAATCTCGCGCAGACTCGATGGTCCTCTCTAGTATAGACTTGATGGTTTTGTTGGCCGCTTCCACAGCTCCATTGGTTTGTGGTCGATAAACAGTTGACTTATGAACCTGAATCCCGAATTCTTCAAGAGTCTCTGCTGCTCTCCCCTTGAAATGAACCCCGTTGTCTGATACGAAAGCCTGAGGGACCCCGTATCTGTAGATGACGTTCTGCTTGATGAAATGAGCAACCTGGACCGCAGTGAGGGTCGTGTAGGAAGCGGCTTCAACCCACTTGGTGAAGTAATCGATTGCAACTAGGATGAACTTGTTCCCATTTGACGCTGCTGGCGTGATCCTGCCGATAACATCTATGCCCCAGACAGAAAAGGGCCAAGGTGAGGTCATGGAATGCAATTCTGATGGTGGAACATGCATAAGATTGGCGTGAATCTGACACTTGTGACATCGCCTCACGTACTCAACACACTGAGTCTCCATGGTTGACCAATAATAACCTTGTCTTAAGACTTTCTTGGCAAGCATCATGCCATTCATATGAGGGCCGCAAACTCCTTTATGGATTTCTTCCATAATCCGGCTGGCTTCTTCTCCGTGTACACACAGTTTGTGCGTCCCACAATAAGATCTCCGATATAGCTGTCCTCCGCAAATGATGTACTGAGATGCCAACCTCCGAAGAGCTATTTGGTCTTTCTTGTCTGCTCCTGCTGGATACTCGCCTCTTTCGATGAAGTTCCAAATGTCGTGAAACCATGGCAAGCCATCGTTCGGCTCGTCAATGGCCATGACGTACTCATAAACAGGCTTGTTTCGTTGTTCAATTATAACTGGCCGGAGTCTGACTCCGTTTGGTATTTCAACCATGGAGGCTAGTGTTGCGAGGGCATCGGCGAACCGATTCTTCAATCTCGGCACATGCGTGAAGGTGACCATCTGAAATCGCGGGATCAAATCATCTAGGTCTTGATGGTAAGGTTTCAACTTATCTTCCTTGACCTTCCATTCACCGTTTGCTTGCGACACCACCAAGTTCGAGTCTCCGACGACTTCTAGTCTTTTGACTCCAATTTCTAAGGCAGCTTCCATCCCTACAATGCAAGCTTCATATTCTGACTGGTTGTTGGTGACCTCAAAGTTTAATTTGAAAGCCAGAGGGATATGTGATCCTTCTGGGGAAATTAACAGTACTCCGATTCCAAATCCTTTCTGATTGGCTGCTCCATCAAAATACAACGTCCAGACATCGTTGGTGGTCGTCATCACATTCTCATCTGGGAATTCAAATTCCACATCTTCTGGACCTTCTACCGGGTAATTGGCAAGAAATTCGGCGACAGCCCTTCCTTTTACTGACTTTCTGGTAACATACTTGATGTCGAATTCTGCTAGTAAAAGCAACCATCGTGCTAACTTGCCTGTAAGCGCAGGTTTCTCAAACAGATATTTGAGAGGGTCCATTCGAGAAATCAGCACAACAGAGTAAGCCAACATATAGTGTCTCAACTTCTTGGAAGCCCAGACCAAGGCCCAACAAGTCTTCTCCAGGGGAGTATATCGTTCTTCAAATCCAACCATCTTCTTGCTAATGTAATATACGGCTTTCTCAGATTCGCCTTCACCTTCTTGTGCTAACATGCATCCCATAGCTGATGGAGTGACTGACAGATATAGAATTAAAAGTTGCCCCGGTACTGGTGGCATTAGTACTGGAGGATTCTGCAAGTATTTCTTGACTGCTTCAAAGGCTTTCTGGCACCTGTCGTCCCACTTGAATGTCACGCCTTTCTTGAGAAGGTGAAACATCGGCTCGCAAGTTGTGGTTAACTTGGCGATGAATCTGCTGATGAACTGAATCTTGCCGAGGAAACTTCGTACTTCTTTCTCCGTCTGTGGTGGTTCCATTTCAAGAATGGCCTTGATTTTGGATGGATCCACTTCAATTCCTCGGGTTGTGATCATGAAACCCAACATCTTTCCCGCTGTAACTCCGAATGTGCATTTCTCGGGATTGAGACGCAGTTTGTACTTGCGAATTCTTTCAAAGAACTTCCTCAGGGCGTGCAAGTGTCCTTCTCTTTCCTTGGATTTGACGATCATGTCGTCCACATATACCTCGACTTCTTTGTGAATCATATCATGCAATAGAGTTGTAGCAGCCCTCTGGTAAGTAGATCCGGCATTCTTTAACCCAAATGGCATAACCTTGTAACAGTAGGTGCCCCACTCTGTGGTGAAAGTTGTCTTCTCTCGGTCCTCGGGGGCCATGAGAATCTGATTGTAGCCTGAAAAACCATCCATGAACGATAGCAATGCGTGCCCCGCAGTGTTGTCTACGAGTACATCTATATGTGGCAGCGGGAAGTCATCCTTGGGGCTGGCTTTGTTTAAATCTCTGAAGTCTACACAGACTCTGATCTTCCCGTTCTTTTTGGGAACAGGTACAATGTTGGCGACCCACTGAGGGTACTCCGTGACCATCAAGAACCCTGCGTCTAACTGCTTCTGAACTTCCTTCTTGATTTCCAATACCCAGTCTGGTCTCATCTTCCTTAACTTCTGCTTGACAGGTTTTGCATCTGGATACAGCGGGATTCGATGCTCCACAATTTCTGGATCAATTCCGGGCATGTCCGCGTGAGACCATGCAAAAACATCTTGAAATTCTTTCAAAAGATTCGAGTGAGCTTTAAACTCCTCTGGAGATAGCCCAGAACCAATTTGAACCATTCGCGGATCACTCTTTCCTCTCAGATTTATTGAAATTACTTCTTCTTTTAGAGGCTGAGCATGCCTTTCATTTTCTCGTTCGATTAGGGATCAGAGTTCTTTTGGAATTTCTTCCTCAAACTCAATCCCATCATCATCCGGGTCAACACAATTTATTTCAGACACAGCAAGATAAGCAAAGTCAACTTCATTCATTGCAAAAGAGGTGGCCCCAGGGGCGTGATACATGAGAGTAGACTCAAATTCAAAAGAAAAATGATGACGCGGAGGACCGACAGACACATGCATTGACTCAGAAGTGGACCCGAACTCAGTGCTAAACTCAGACTCAATGCTAGATTCTGACTCAGACTCAAATTCGGTGCCAATGTAAACAATCTTAGGTAGAAAAGTGCAGTTTTTATAAATTCCGTTGGCATCCACAATGAGTGAGGTCACATCTCCAGGGGCTTCTTGGCTTAGCATCATCAGCTCCATGTCTCCAACAGGTTCCAAACTAATTGTCATGGCAGCAGACCCGTCCTCGACCGTACCTGTCAGACTTTCATCCTCAAACAACGATATCAGATTCCCTGAGTCAAATACTTCAATCCAGTCAGATTCGCATTGCTCGACCGATTCTTCTAGCTTTGCTGATTCATTATCACTGTCCCATGAGTCGTTGGCGAAGATTTCGAACCCTGGCGGCTTGGTTTTCTTCTTCACATCCCAAAACAGTTCCGGCTCTCCTTGGTAGATAGCCTCTTTTCCTTTGATAAAACGAATGGGACCTTTCTTCGGTTGAACGCGAGTTCGGGCTTTCCATCCGCTTCCTTTCTCATCTCCACTGGGTTGATACCCAAGGCCGAAGTGGTTACTGTTTACAGGGAACTCCGGGAATTCAGCTATTCCTTGATTGTTGCGGCCTAATCCCAGACCGGGCATGTAAGCCATTTTTCTCATCATTTCAATAGCCGTTGAGCTGATCGAGAAGTCTTCATCCATTTTGATAGTGAGAACTGCCCCAGCGGTGTCAAAAGAGAAACCTCCAAGGGCGACGTCTTCTTCTCCATGCATAATCTCGAGCAGAGGGGCGTTATCAGAAACATGAGGATGAATCCCAGATTCTCCATAAATAGTTAGAGTTCCTGTGGCTAAACCAAGCTGAACTTTCTGATGCAGCGAAGATGGTACTGCCATGATGTCTGGGTGGTGAAGCCATGGTCTACCCAGCAGTAGGTTGAAAGACGAAGGAATGTCGAGTACGTGGAACTCGACTTTAGATTTGAAATCTTCGACTGACATTTCCAGTTGGACAACTCCAACTACATCTCTGCGCGTATTATCATAAGCACGCACTCCGAGGCTCGATGGTTGGAAATCCTTAGTCGTGAATCCCAGACAGTAGGCTGTGCGCAGTGGACAGACATTTAAAGCAGATCCATTATCTAGGAGGATAACAGGGACCCACTTCCCTACACACTTCATGGTGATGTGTAATGGCTTGTTGTGGCCGGCTCCTTCCGGCGGCAGATCTTTCTCGGTGAACGTTACGACATGTTTTGCCTTGTTTGGCGCAAGCAAGGCCACTAGAGCTTCGGGGGGAATGTCGGGCGGCACCTCCATGTTTGACAGAGTTTTGATCAGCTTCTGACGGTGTTCCCTGGATGAAGAAAGTAGCCCCCAGATGGATATAGACGCTGGAGTTCTTTCAAGTTGCTTCCGGATGGGGTTTTCCACTGGCATGGGATTCCTCTGTGGTGGTTGAATGATAACTTCTGGTGTTTGAGTGACACCTTCTGGGTTACTTGGAATTGAGTCGTGTTGGACGGGATCGTCCCAAACAAATGCCCCAGCTTGAGCGTGGTTAGAGGTGTGGCTTCTTTGCAGGTCGGCAGGTTGATAGATTCGTCCGCTTCGCGTTATTCGGTTGACCGACGGTGGCTTTTCATCCCAAAAGTCTGAAAATTCATTGACCTTTCGCTTCCCAGCCTTGATGGATTCCAGCTTCTGCTGAGTATCAAAATACTCGGTCCAAAAACCTGCGACATTGCTCTCGGCTTTCTGTTTCTCGATTTTAATATCTCCCATCTTCTTTTCCAGATTTTCCACTGCTCGATCATGCCAAAATGAATGATCCAGCATGGTTTTGTTGACAGTCCACATTTCACCGTTATCAAACAGGACATCGATCACGTCTTCTTTATTCCACAATGAATCCGTGGGATCCTCCGTCAGAGCGGAAACATTTGACTGAGGATGAAACGTCACGGATGGCCGAGACAAAGATTCGTTGATAATGTAAGCTTGAGGAATCCATTCATGATCCCCAAAGATGGTTTCTATGGCAGAATGCCCTTCAATTCCAAGAAGTGGAGGTGGCAGCGAATTATCTGGAAGATTGCTGCTAGGGACCCAATGATAAACTTCTCCGAGTGTCCGGTTCCATATGTCTCCGGGTTCTTCAAACAGAGTAGGGAGTGAAACTGCATCAAGTGGATCAGCACAAATTGCCTCCCATCTTTCTCGCCAATCTTCTTGTTCATTAGGCTCCACATATGCGAGAGTATGTACCATACCGGCGATGCATACAACTTTGTCAATCCTAAAGATGCTGGAATCTGTCGGTATGGAGACAACTGGTTTGTTATGAGAGTCGGGGATGATGAACCGGCTTGGATCCCACTCTTGGCGGAACTCTTCCCAGTCTCGATCATTCATAGCCCATTCTTCACTTTCTGTGATGTCCGCCCATCTAGGTTTTGACCTTGATTCGACGCTTGTGAGGGAGCAAACTTCCGAATCCTTCGATATGGGAACAACTGGTTTAGGTTCGGTGGCCGGTATGATGTAAAGGTTCGGGTTTAATTTAGTGGAGCTTGGGTTATCTGGAGTGGAGCTGAAGGAGATTTGGTTGATTCGGGTATTGGGTTGGTGTTCCGGCATGGGGTTAGAGACGGTGTTTGGCTTTTTATGGGGGGGTGGAATTGTTCCATCTTCAATGAGATCCTGAATCTTGTGTTTAAGACGGATACAATTGTTGGTGTGATGGCCGGACATTTGGTGGTAGGAACAGAAGGCGTTCGGGTTATGGTTTGGAGGAAGCACTTTGGGTGGCTCGCGAGGCTCTAGTGGTTTGATGACGTCCTTTTCAAGGAGCTTTTGGTAAACTGTTGTCAAGGGAAAAGGGAATTGGTAGAAATTTCTTGTTTGCCGGGTTGGCTGGGCTGCTATTTGGTTAACAGGCTCGGTTTTGGTTGGTTTGGGGTTTGAGGAGCTGGCCTGAGCATGATTGTACTGGTTGGTTCCAAACAGGGTATTGCTGTTGCCAGAGTAAACTCGCCTGGGTTTGACAGATTCTCCTTTTTCAAATATACCAGTTCTGAGTGCATCTTCTACTGCGAGGCCGGCCTCGTAGAAAGTTTTGAAGTCAACGGTGGTTTGAAAAACCACCAAGTGCTTTGCAAAATCGGGTGCCAAGTTCTTCGTGATAATTCTCATCTGCTCCTTCTCCGAGGGTCGATCCATCATCTGAGATGCTTTCCCTCTCCACCTTCTGATAAAGTCCGCAAAGGACTCGTTGGCTCCCATCCTGGTTGCATCCAATTCTCGGATAGTCATCTCAAGCTGAACGTTGTAATTGTACTGGGCCATGAAAGCTGTCCCAATATCCTCCCAACTTCCTTTCTTTAAAATGTCAAGATTTAAGAACCATCGCAGTGCTGGCCCTGTTAATGTTTGCTGAAACATTTGACCCATAGCATTATTTTCAATGTTGTACATGGACAGAGTGCCCACGTATGCTTGTAGATGAGCTCTCGGGTCTCCGTTCCCATCAAATTTCTCCCAGGTTATGGGCTTGAATCCCTCGGGGAGTTTGGCGCCGGGGAATAGACACAACTTGTCCATGTCAATACCTGTGGCGGCTATCTTCTCTTGTTTCTGGACAGATTCCTCGAGTTTGGCGACTTTTGCCATCATTGCTTCCAAATTCGGATGCTCTTGCGGAGGTGGTTGCTCCCCTGGTGGCTTGTTCTGAAAAGTTAAACCTTGTATTAGGAGTAACATCTCAGCCATTTGATTATCACTGCGTTCCCGCTGTTCTTCGAAGGCTAGCCTGAGAGCCTCGATTTCACTTTTGCCCGCCATATCTGTAGGGTCTGCTGAATCTAACTGGACTGCTTTTGACTCAGTTCGAATTAATCGTTGTTCGGGAGTTCTGGTCCAACTAGGTACAGTATTCTTCTTGCCCTTACCAATGATTGAAACTGATAGCGAAAAAATGAACTTAGTGACTGGTGCCAAAGAAATGCTATGTGTAGGAATTCATGTACAAATGAAAGAATGATGCATGATGTGCAATGCAACCACAGCTTTGGAAAGGATTGCCCCAATTTTCAGTGCTCTGTTCAATATATCTGAATTTTTGGATTTGCAAAATGAAGGCCGAACCTTTAGGGGTTGCCTACGTATCCTCATTTCGGAGGAATCAGGCCATGACGTAGTTCGGGACTACGATCGGCTCTTTTCTTTATCATAGGAAAAGCACTAACTCCATAAAGCAAAGTACAGACTGACTCAATAAAGCAAAGTACAAACTTGATAAGCAAAATACAAACTCGATAAACAAAATACAGACTCGATAAGCAAAATACAGACTTGGCATTCCTAAAAAGGTCCCTGTTGGCTTGATCTGCTGACCACTGGCTGGCTGCCGATTCTTAGTCCGACTCGGTTGTTGGATTTGCTCGGGGAGCATTCCGGACTTGGTTCTCCTTGAGTTGCTTGGGAGACAGATTATCATTCAGAAGGAGACCATTTTTAATGCAGCCTTCGCAATCACACTCATCCCAGTATTTGTGTCCCGTCACTAGGTCTTGGAAGTAGTAGACTGGTGTGCCGTCTGGTTGGAAGTTTTTGACTGGCGGCATGATGTCCACTTCTTCATTATCACTTTCTCGCTCCACCCTGACAGTGATTTTGTCGGGGATGTCCTTGGCTCCGTTGTCTGCAGGGAGGTAGAATTTCCAACTTTGATCATTCGCATGTTCAGAGTTGTCCCATTGAAGAGTTAAACCTGGCTGATCAGATGTGACTAGTTGGTGAAGGAACCCTTCAAGCTTGTCTTTATCTGGTACCTCATTCCCTATCTCTTCATTATCTATCTCTTCAAGTATCCACACCGGTGCCCCATGATGGGTGGTAAAGGTGGACTTGAGCTTTTTGCTTCCGGATTGATTGCTCATTTTTGGGTTACAGACTCTGATAAAAGAAATACAACATTCTAATTACCGCGAGGAAGAGAGCCAATCGCAGAATTTTCTTTAAAAAGAGTTTATTTTATTGGACAGAGCTTTTGATTATCGGGATAATCCTTCTCATTGCTGTGGAAGTGAGGATGTGACAACCTAAGGTAAAAGCTATCATGTATGCGCATGCAAGACATGTAAACGACAAGCAGTTAAACAGTTAACAAGGCATATCACATAATCTTAACCTGTGGGTTCCTGTCCTAGATTGGAAAGTTCTAGGTTAATTATATGTAAAGGCCGGTTTTGGTTTAGGGGGTTCCTCAGACTAGAGCCAATATTTGCCTCCCAGTGCCAAGTGTACTGCATGGCAAAGGTCAAGCGGCAGGTTGACTCATCACGGTCCAAGGTTGCTGAGCATCCGGGGATGTCCTAACACCAGCGAGCTGGGTAGGGTAACCAAGACGCAGCAGCGGGGTTTATCCAACATCGATGCAAGTGATGCAAAAGTTCAGCAATAAAATTGTTTTCGAAAATCCCACAAATGTTTTTCAAGCTTGGCTCGCTCTTTAAATTAATCAAAATTTTGAAATTCTACTTATGCGAACAACCGAGAAAGCTCCAGTCCAGACTGATCGGGCTTTCACCCTGACATCAATCCTTTCTAGTACAGCATAAAGCACGTTGTGGACGGTCGACCTCCACTCGGTTTTCGGAGACGGTCTTTCGAAACGGTTCGAAAAACAAAAGATTTTAGAGTCGCCACCCGGGTTTTGGGAAAAGCAGTTTGGGACCCGAGAAACCAATTTGAAAATGATGATTTGAGCGAATGACTTATAAAACCAATTGAAAACCAGAGATTCGTTTTGGATCCGGGAGCCAGGTTACGAACAGGGAAGGGTTTTAATGCACCCTGTTCGCCCGATTAAAAATCGGTCTTTACTAAACATTTGTGGGATTTTATTAGAAAACAATTTTATTGCTGAACATTAACGGATAAACATTTAAATTAAACAAGACAGATGATAATAATGAGAAAAACAGATGACTGATATTGTAATTAACAGAAATCAAACGAAAATCCAAACTTCAAACTGTTCCTGCAGGGGAAGGTTCAAATTTCACATTTTTACCAGAAACGTATGCCGTGCGGCACATTAGATGTACCGTGCGGCACAAACAGTGAGCCGTGCGGCACTGTTCTTCAAATTAACGGTCAAATTTTCAAATGAGTACCGTACGGTACTCAAGGTGTACCGTGCGGTACAATATGAGTATCGTGCGGCACACTTGGCTGCAAAACAGTTTGAAACTTTGGCTTTTCGAAATGATCGATCAGAGGCACATACAAGGTATGAAATGCATTCAAAATGAACTACTTTAAAGGGAGAAAGCAATGTATTGAGTATGGGATGTCCCTCCTCGTTGAATCGCTCCGTACGAGGCGATGTTTTCACCGTACGACGCGACCGGGAGGTGTGAAATGAAACTAGACTTGCTGTAATTTGGGCATACCAAGCATGGAAATGATACAAGGAATCATTCCACCCTTGGTACCCTTCCCCTCAGGGTACCAAATTCAAGGAATTTGGCGAAACGGGTTTATACCTTCGGTTTCGAACTCTCGGATTAAACTTGTTTCCTGAACTTCTGAATGTTGCTTGACACTTCTCTGGACCTCACTTTCACTCTAGTATAGTGGTTAGAGGGATTGAAGGCTTGAGCTTTGGCAAACTTGGAACAGCTATCTTACGGCTTTAGAACCGAAAAAACAGGGGGTTGGATTTCAAAACTGGGTTTTGCTTTGGAAGAGATTGGTGTTGTTTTCTGAGTATTAGAGATGATAGCTAAGAGGTTTGGCCATGGAAATGGCACTCAAAGGTAGAGTTTCATAACCAATTTTACAACGAAATTCTCTGGGATGGGATCCCCTCTCTCATTGGATTCAATCGGTTTATATAGAGGATGGGCAAGCCGTAGCATGCCATAGTGCGCCGTTCTTGATTCTTGCCCATGGGGACAATGGCATGGGGAGTAACATATCCCTTTCGGCCATGATCTTTCGGCCACGACCAGCAGGGCGGGGGAACCAATCTCGTCCGTGTTTTCCGCTGCTGGGAATTCGCAAAAACTGGGAACCCGTAAACAGTACCGTACGGTACACAAACTATGCCGTGCGGCACAACTTGTGTACCGTGCGGCACACCTGGCCGTCAAATTTCCAAAACTCTGCTGTACGTGACACTGGCTGTCCCGTGCGTTGAGAGATGAGTACCGTGCGGTACTGTTGACTGAGTTGACTTGGAGAATTTCAATCCGAGAGTTCTTCCGGGTATTTCCGTTCATCATTGGGGATTAAAATGTACGCGAACGCTCATTTTGGGGTGTCTACAGTTGCCCCTCTTTGACGAGACTTACAATCATTGCGTCGACCGAAGTCGCGTCAAAGATAGAAGACACCCCTCGATGTGGACGTCCTCGTACGAAAACAAATAACTAAACATGATGCGTGTGTTTGGTCGCGCTCGTGAGAGCTGCCTACGTACCCCGTTGTAGGGATCAGACCAGCGTAGTTCATTGAGGCTGAATGCAATGCAAGGGTTGATGGGAAACATACCTTGATCGGTTTGCGGGAATTGTCACTCTGCTTTTCAACGAGGGAAAAACGAATGATGTTAATGCCGGAGAGGACTTACGAAACCGTCGGAATGCTTGAAAGAACTTTTGTTAATGCCGCGGAGGACTTACGAAACCACTTGAATAACTGTTTGTCAATGCCTGAGCGGACTTACGAAACCCTTTTGAGTGTTAACGAAGATCTATTAATGCCGCTGAGGACTTATGAAATCATCGGAGTGAAAACCCGTCTGAGCGCTGATTAAAACTGCTGTTAATGCCGCTGAGGACATCGCGAAACTGTTCTAATGGAAACCATCGGATGCTCGAAATTGTTGTTAATGCCGGAGAGGACTTACGAAACCACTTTGATGTTGGGGATATAACCGCCCGTTAATGCCGGGAAGGACTTATGAAACCATCGGAGTGTTAATGAAGATTTGTTTAGTGCCGTTGAGGACTTACGAAATCATCGGTGCTGCTAACGCCGTAGAGGATTTACAAAATCTCTTGAGTGCTGATAAAAACGTCGTTAATGCCGGAGAGGGCTTACAAAACCAACTGTCGCTGTTTATGCCATCGAGGACTTACATAACCAAATGGTGCTTGTATACTGTCGATGGAACTGATAAGTGCGCATGCGAAGTTAGCCTGAGTGAGATTGCTGGCAACCTTGGCTTAGAAACCTTTGAGGAGGTTGAATCGGGTGCAAAAACTATTTAGGAACATAGGTGTGTACCGTGCGGCATCAAAACTGTGACGTGCGGCAGAGATAAAGTACCGTGCGGTAGAATTGGAAAATGGGTGTGCCGTGCGGTACTAGAGGTGTACCGCACGGTAGAGACACTGTGCCGCACGGCACAAGTGGCTTTTAAAACCGCTTGAAACCGTTCTATTTCTTCCCACCCTTTCAATCACATTCAAAACTCTCTCAGTCGGTTACTTCAGAGTGTGGGATCCGAAAACCCTCATTTCTTTTAATCTTCTTCCTCTTCTTCAAATCTTCTTCAATCTTTTGGTATAATCGTCCAAAATCGAACCTTCCCTTTCCGAGATACTTTTGACATGGCCGATCCTGGGGAAGAACCGATTGATTCCAGCATACCCGCCGTCGGTTCGCCGTCGTCGGTGTTCGAGGAGAGGAGAACATCCTCTGGTGAAGCCGGGAGTGACTTTCCTCTGGGTATACCGAGCGATATTGACCCGGTTGCAAATCCTTCTTCTGATATATCTCGGTCGGTGCCGGATGGAGTAGAAACGACATCATCCATGCCGGAAACAGTATCGGCGGGGCCTAGTGAGGCTCGTACCGACAGGGCCTCAACTCCGGCAGCGGTACAGGAGACTACGGGCGCCTATTCGGGGGGCGGCAATGGTGCTGGCGAAGATTTGGGTACCGCACGGCACGCTGAGAGTGCCGTGGGTGCTACTGGGTGTGCCGTGACTGTGGGTCCGAGTACCGTACAGCACAACGAGAGTGCCGCGGGTGATGATCAGAGTGCCGTGGCTAGCCACAGGGGTCCGGAGGCTATGGAGATTGATCCTTTAGGTACGGGTGCCTTTCCTTCGGATATTGCTATGAGTTTTAGTGGCATTGACGTTGTTGTGGAGAGAGCCCACACTCAGGAGAGTGGGTCTCAGGCTGAGGGTATCCCAAGGGATGTTTTGGTTGAGGATGTTGCTGGGGGGAGTAGTACTGAGAGCGAGGAGGTGCCGTTAGTGAGGCGCATAGCTCCAGGTCCGGCTATTGCGATTGGTACCGCCAGAGTGCCAGAGGAGAGTGATGAGAGAGAGACAGAGGCTTCAGAGCCTCCGTTGTTTACACCTGCCGTTGGTTCTTCCCGTGGGTCTGGCTTGACTTTGGCAGACACTTTGGAGGGGGCGAGAGATGAGGATATAGCAGCGACCTTACAGGAGTTTCCCAGGTTCGAGAATGTCCTGGTTCAAGAGGGGATGGCGTCCATTGTCAGGGACGCTGAGCAGGAGGAGAGGGAGAGAGAGGCCGAGGTGGCTGCAGGGGAGGAGCGTTTGACCATAGTTCGAGAGGTCGAGCTGTCTTTGGACCACAGAGCTCCGTTTACACCGGCTACCTATGTGCCACGGGTGCACTTCTTCGTTCCCCAGGGGTGTGATACATATACACCTTTGTTGCCTACGTACCTAGATACGAGTGTGATTCGAGACCGTTCGACCCACATTGCTTATAGGAATCCCTTGGTATGTATTCTTTGTTTACCCTTTTCTGCTTGTGCTTGTTCATTTGCTTGTTTGTACATTCTTGTTAACAATACTGACTGAAGCTTTGTCATGCCTTTGTTTAACAGACTGAGAGATCTTTGGGTGGCTATGGAGGTTCTGCGCATTCTTTGGAGTATTACCGCGCGTTGCCATCACGAGTGAGGGCTTTGGTTGATGCCTCTGGGTTCACCATTTTTATCCGGCTTCTGACAGTGACTAGGACGGATCGCAAGCTGATACGAGCCCTGGTGGAGAGGTGGTGGGATACTACCAACACCTTCCACTTCAGATTCGGGGAGATGACGATTACTCCCCTTGACTTTGCTGCGATCACGGGTCTGAGAGTTGGAGGTGAGCCTATCCCTTTTGACTCAGAGCTATACCTGGACCCTGCTGCCGTTGAGCATTACTTGGGGAGGAGGCTTGGAGGTATTGATCCGGGGGTGAGGTATACTGTCTTGGTGGGTTTCTGGGACCACGAGCCAGAGTCAGAGGAGGAGGCCAGGCAGATGGCGAGGGCCTATTTGTTATACCTCTTTGGTGCCTCCCTGTTTCCGAACAGGCAGGGCATGGTGCACTTGGGTTGGTTGCCTGCACTGGAGGATCTGGAGACTGCTGGGAGATTTGACTGGGGCGGCGCCGGCCTGTGTACTGTGTACTGCTTCCTTGGTTGCGTGTGCCGTGGTGTGGGCACGAGCCTTGGCGGCTACTGGAGGGTGCTAGAGGTAAAACTTTGCTTGTATTCCTCTTTCAATGATAATGTTTTTATCCATGTTTCTTGACTTGACTGCTTTCTGAACGTGCAGGTGTGGGCTTATGAGGTGCTGGGTGTATTTGCCCCAGCCAATTCTCATAGCAATGAGGATGTGCTCCCACGTGCCGAGAAGTGGGGGTCAGAGTACACAGGAGGTGGTGACCATAAGGGGGATTTGAGGACTTTTCGGCTCTTTCTGGACACTACTACAGGAGATAGGGTAAGCCTCTTCTATGATTTCAAATATTCATGCTTTATTGTCTTCCTTTATCCTTGAAACTGACAAACCCTTCTTTCTTGTAGGTGAGATGGAATGTTTGGCATAGGATGCGCAGGGATTACTTGGTTAGGAGCAGGGAGCTGACACGGAGTCGAGTGCTGCTGGAGTGCCCTTACGGTTGGCGATGGTACTTGGGTGACAGGGTTTCCCGTCAGTCCCTCGGGATTGACCATTTCAGAGTGCCTTCGCCGTTGCCTCCACTTGTTCAGAGGACTGAGGAGTACACCCGAGCTGAGATAGAGAGATATACGGTGCCGACAGAGGTGGTCTTCGGTCTTTCGATAGATTATGAGGGTTACTTGAGCACACACTTGGCATATGACCTGGACATGGAGAACCGTTTGAGGGCCGGTGTTGCTTTACCTGAGTTGAGGAGAGAGATTGAGGTGGTGACTGCTGACGGAGCACTTGGAGTGGTGACGGTGCCTCATATCACTCCTACAGTTACTCTTGCCACGACAGAGGTGACTTTTGATTATTATGCTTGCTTCTATTACTTGTTTATACCAGTATCTCATGTATTGCTGACGCCCCTTTTGAATTTCAGATTCCTGTTGAGTGGGCGGCGGCGTCGTACCAGCTGGCGCAGGACTTGCAGGCCATGGTCCGTCAGTTTGTGATGGGCATGGCCCCAGAGGTGCGCCCGCGGGCTGAGCCAGGAGTTGTACTTGGTCGTGGCCGGAGAGCTACCAGAGGGAGGGCACCGGCCCGTGGTGTTGGAGAGGCTAGCAGAGGTAGAGAGACCGGCCGAGGTACTCGCAGGAGGAGGGAGAGTACTAGCAGTGAGAGAGGAACTAGCCGAGGGGCCACCCCTAGTGCCGGGGCTGCTGAGGTATACCTTGGACTTGCCTTTCCTTTCTGTTTGATCATGCATGCCTTTCATTGTATTCTGACAAACTTTGTTGCTTGCGCAGGGAGCGTCAGGCTCTGGGAGTGCTAGGCGTTCCACGCCTCGAGTTACTTCAGTGACTCCACCTTCAGGCCGAGTCCTTCGTTCTTCTGAGAGACGGAGAGAGAGTGTACAGCAGAGGGAGGAGCCTGCGGAGAGCAGTAGTACTGATGATGATCCTGCTACGCCAGAGGAGTATAGACCTCGGGGGTCCGTGCCTCCGAAGCGCCCTCGTACCTGAGACAGTAGTTAGTGATAGCATTTTTCTAGGTGGGGCCTGCGTGCCTCGTTTTGATTTAGGCATTTGTTTAGCCTTCTGTATAGATGGCCTGCGAGCCGTAGTAGTTGATGACACATTGGGCCTGTTTGCCTCTGGATATGGTTTCACTTATCATGTGGATATTTTGATCTTGGTTTTATAAAAATTTGCATTTTAGTCATGCTGTCATTCATATTGGCCATGAATTTGGAAAATCGCAGTTTTGCACGTGAGTACTTAACTTAAAGCAACTGAATTCGAGACCAACAAGCTTGTATATGGAAAGTTTGATTTGCATTTATGGTTGTGACTCATAGGACTCAATGAAACGGAACTAAACTTTTGAACTTATATGTGCCATGTGTGGACTAACGTCAAGAAGATGACGCTTGTTGCGCACATATGTTGGCATTGCTGTTGACAAATGAACGGAATGATTCATGGACATGACGTATTACACATGAATTGACCATGCTCGTGGGGTGGTGTTATCATGAAGTATAGCTCGTCGATACTTCTATTCCTTGGTATTCAAGTCTTCGAGACTTTTGATCATTAATTTCTGGTTGAGGTTGCCAACCGACCCCTCCAATAGGTCGTAGGCGCGCGCCATGGCTTGCATGCATAAGCTTTGTGCCAAAGAAGAGCACGGAGTGAGTCCCGGAGGCTCAAAACTGAATTTTGCTTGGAATCTGGCCAGTTGTGCCGTGCGGTACTGAAACTGTGCCGTGCGGCACTATTAGTGTGCCGTACGGTACAGGCCTGATAATGCCAAAAAATCTGCCACTTGCAGCGGATTTCTGGTCCTCCCTTTCGGCGTTTCATCATTTCAACGCACGTCCTAGGGACTTGAAGAGCCATTGTGGGGCATGTTTTGAGGGAACTTATCATTTTTAACATGATTCCTTGCGGTCTTCGAGTTGACGCGTCTTTCGAGGTGACCTTTGGAACTTGAAATTTCGTATTGTTCCTCATGCATGGTGGCTATAAAAAGCTGTTCATTTTCCCCCTTATTTGCACTCCAAATTCATAAACTCTTTCCTTGTTAACCCCGCCCCTTTTCTTGCACAATGGTGGTGAGTTTCTCAGCCTTGATGCGCCCCTGGCTCGATGATCTCGATGGCTTGGATTGGCTGCACTTTCGGGGTCATAGGCTGACTTCCCTTCGTTATATTCGAGACGTGTCCATACGTCCAGAGTTGTTGCGAGCTGCAACACAATTCTGGGACCCTGAGGTGCATGTCTTCCGCTTTGGTCTCCACGAGTTATGCCCCACTGTGGAAGAATTCTTCGCATACCTTGGAGGTTTTGATTTGGCGGAGCCCATCGTTCCACTCTACGGAGTTGGTTTTGCCCCAGTGTTGTCTTCCAAGCTAGGGATAAGTAACAATGCTGCTAAGTCCCTAATTCGTGGAGGCTTTCTGAATATCCCACGCTTGATTGAAGGATTCCGCTCTGACAACTTTGCTCTGTGCTTGTGTTTACTGGCTGCATTCTTGTTCGTGCAATCTGATGGTCAAGCAAGCTCTTCCCTGGTTGGTGTGGTTATGCAAATTGAGGAGCGTAAGGATGTAGCTCCGATGGTTCTGGCTGAAACTTTGATGGGTCTGGATGGGGTTCATGCCGGTAGGACCGACGTCTTCGAGGGTAGTCCGCTGCTCCTACAGGTAGGCTTCTCACTCAGCTCTCCTTTTTCCGGCTTTTCACTCGTTCTCATTTTATCTCAGCGCTCAGTTCAAAGCTGTCTAAGGTTTCTTACTTGTTTTTCTCTCTTTCATGCAGCTGTGGTTATGCGACAAGGCTAATCTGCTGGAGCCTGTGCCAAGAAACCGGGTTCACGAAACTCAAGGGTTCGTTATCAGGAATTTCAGGGAGGTTTTTAATGATGTGGGAGGTTGGACTCGAGTTCTTTCCCAGCTCACAGAAGAAGTGATCTCTTGGCGTTTGACTTGGATTGACCTTCCTGATATGGCTATTAGCAACATGGGGCGCCAGCGAGTGATTTTGGCAGGTTTGACCCGATGGACCTTCTATGTTCCAAACCGCATTCTCCGTCAACTTGGAGTTCGTCAAGTACCACCACCTGCGGGTCCTGAGGATTTCGTCCTACCGAATTTCAATGTTGCTACCTTCAGGGCTTACCAGAGCAATTGGAGGGAGCGTACGACCATTCCAAGAGACTTATATCCCAGTGTTCTTCTTCCGACACGCTATAAGAGATGGTTGACAAGGGATATTGAAGCAAGAGACAATGGAAACTAAGACAGACTTTAGACTCGATCTTAATGTGCCTGAAATAAGTTGTGCACCCAGTGCTATGGATGTTTTTATTTCTTTTGTTTGAAATTTTCATGCTCAGCCACGTAATCGAAGAAGCTTTGTTTGAATAAAACTTTGAGTTTTGAGAATTTTCCACTCTTGATTCTTACTGGTTCTGCTTGCGAAATGCGTATGAGGACTTGGAATCAACTCGAAAGATTGTGACCGAACCTCGGGATGAGGCTGCCTACGTATCCCTTGTAGAAAGGAATCAGGTCATGACGTAGTTCAGGACTACAATTGTTTGGTTAGGGTTCGCTCGGGTATTTACACTTTCCTTTTGCGCTCTGAATTTTGCCTAGCACCGCCTTTTTCAGGTTTTCGGTCTAGCGAGCCTTTGATTGTTTTTGGCCTTATCTTTTGCCCAGGCCGCCCTTTCGGGTTTTCGACCCAGCAGGCTTTTGCTCTAATTTTTGCCTGGAACTGCCCGCCCTTGCGGTTTTCAGTCCAGCGAGCTTCTCTCAGGGGTAATATCTCTTGAGTTGATCTAGGTTGACCAAAGTAGAAAACTCGTTGCCGTCAAGATCGATGAGTTGTGTTGCACCTCCGGACAAGACCTTCTTGATAATGTAGGGCCCGGCCCACTTTGGTCGAAATTTCCCGCGTGGATCGAACACTGGAGCCCTAATCTCCTTCAAAACCATGTCGCCTTCCTGTAAATCCCTGGACTTCACCCTCTTGTTAAAAGCACGGGCTATTCGGCGCTGATATCCCTGAACATGATATAAAGCTTTAAGTCTCCTTTCATCGAACAACATGAGCTCTTCAAACCTTGCGTTTTGCCATTCTGCTTCATCAATTCTTGACTCTGCCATGATCCTTAAAGACGGGATTTCGAGTTCGATGGGAAGAACAGCCTCCATTCCGTAAACCAAAGAGTAGGGTGTTGCCCCTGTCGGAGTTCGAATGGACGTCCGGTATCCCCACAATGCCAGAGGCAGTTGTTCGTGCCAATCTCGCGCAGACTCGATGGTCCTCTCTAGTATAGACTTGATGGTTTTGTTGGCCGCTTCCACAGCTCCATTGGTTTGTGGTCGATAAACAGTTGACTTATGAACCTGAATCCCGAATTCTTCAAGAGTCTCTGCTGCTCTCCCCTTGAAATGAACCCCGTTGTCTGATACGAAAGCCTGAGGGACCCCGTATCTGTAGATGACGTTCTGCTTGATGAAATGAGCAACCTGGACCGCAGTGAGGGTCGTGTAGGAAGCGGCTTCAACCCACTTGGTGAAGTAATCGATTGCAACTAGGATGAACTTGTTCCCATTTGACGCTGCTGGCGTGATTCTGCCGATAACATCTATGCCCCAGACAGAGAAGGGCCAAGGTGAGGTCATGGAATGCAATTCTGATGGTGGAACATGCATAAGATTGGCGTGAATCTGACATTTGTGACATCGCCTCACATATTCGATACATTGAGTCTCCATGGTTGACCAATAGTAACCTTGTCTTAAGACTTTCTTGGCAAGCATCATGCCATTCATATGAGGGCCGCAAACTCCTTTATGGATTTCTTCCATAATTCGGCTGGCTTCTTCTCCGTGTACACACAGTTTGTGTGTCCCACAATAGGATCTCCGATATAGCTATCCTCCACAAATGACGTATTGAGACGCCAACCTCCGAAGAGCTATTTGGTCCTTCTTGTCTGCTTCTGCCGGATATTCGCCTCTTTCGATGAAGTTCCAAATGTCGTGAAACCACGGCAAGCCATCGTTCGGCTCGTCAATGGCCATGACGTACTCATAAACAGGCTTGTTTCTTTGTTCAATTATAACTGGCCGGAGTTTGACTCCGTTTGGTATCTCAACCATGGAGGCTAGCGTTGCAAGGGCATCGGCGAACCGATTCTTCAACCTTGGCACATGCGTGAAGGTGACCATCTGAAATCGCGGGATCAAATCATCTAGGTCTTGATGATAGGGTTTCAACTTATCTTCTTTGACCTTCCATTCACCGTTTGCTTGCGACACCACCAAGTTCGAGTCTCCGACGACTTCTAGTCTTTTGACTCCAATTTCTAAGGCGGCTTCCATCCCTACAATGCAGGCTTCATATTCTGACTGGTTGTTGGTGACCTCAAAGTTTAATTTGAAAGCCAGAGGGATATGTGATCCTTCTGGGGAAATTAACAGTACTCCGATTCCAAATCCTTTCTGATTGGCTGCTCCATCAAAATACAACGTCCAGACATCGTTGGTGGTCGTCATCACATTCTCATCTGGGAATTCAAATTCCACATCTTCTGGACCTTCTACCGGGTAATTGGCAAGAAATTCGGCGACAGCCCTTCCTTTTACTGACTTTCTGGTAACATACTTGATGTCGAATTCTGCTAGCAAAAGCAACCATCGTGCTAACTTGCCTGTAAGCGCGGGTTTCTCAAACAGATATTTGAGAGGGTCCATTCGAGAAATCAGCACAACAGAGTAAGCCAACATATAGTGTCTCAACTTCTTGGAAGCCCAGACCAAAGCCCAACAGGTCTTTTCCAGGGGAGTATATCGTTCTTCGCATCCAACCATCTTCTTGCTAATGTAATATACGGCTTTCTCAGATCCGCCTTCACCTTCTTGTGCTAACATGCATCCCATAGCTGATGGAGTGACTGACAGATATAGAATTAAAAGTTGCCCCGGTACTGGTGGCATTAGTACTGGAGGATTCTGCAAGTATTTCTTGACTGCTTCAAAGGCTTTCTGGCACCTGTCGTCCCACTTGAATGTCACGCCTTTCTTGAGAAGGTGAAACATCGGCTCGCAAGTTGTGGTTAACTTGGCGATGAATCTGCTGATGAACTGAATCTTGCCGAGGAAACTTCGTACTTCTTTCTCCGTCTGTGGTGGTTCCATTTCAAGAATGGCCTTGATTTTGGATGGATCCACTTCAATTCCTCGGGTTGTGATCATGAAACCCAACATCTTTCCCGCTGTAACTCCGAATGTGCATTTCTCGGGATTGAGACGCAGTTTGTACTTGCGAATTCTTTCAAAGAACTTCCTCAGGGCGTGCAAGTGTCCTTCTCTTTCCTTGGATTTGACGATCATGTCGTCCACATATACCTCGACTTCTTTGTGAATCATATCATGCAATAGAGTTGTAGCAGCCCTCTGGTAAGTAGATCCGGCATTCTTTAACCCAAATGGCATAACCTTGTAACAGTAGGTGCCCCACTCTGTGGTGAAAGTTGTCTTCTCTCGGTCCTCGGGGGCCATGAGAATCTGATTGTAGCCTGAAAAACCATCCATGAACGATAGCAATGCGTGCCCCGCAGTGTTGTCTACGAGTACATCTATATGTGGCAGCGGGAAGTCATCCTTGGGGCTGGCTTTGTTTAAATCTCTGAAGTCCACACAGACTCTGATCTTCCCGTTCTTTTTGGGAACAGGTACAATGTTGGCGACCCACTGAGGGTACTCCGTGACCATCAAGAACCCTGCGTCTAACTGCTTCTGAACTTCCTTCTTGATTTCCAATACCCAGTCTGGTCTCATCTTCCTTAACTTCTGCTTGACAGGTTTTGCATCTGGATACAGCGGGATTCGATGCTCCACAATTTCTGGATCAATTCCGGGCATGTCCGCGTGAGACCATGCAAAAACATCTTGAAATTCTTTCAGAAGATTCGAGTGAGCTTTAAATTCCTCTGGAGATAGCCCAGAACCAATTTGAACCATTCGCGGATCACTTTCTCCTCTTAGATTTATTGAAATTACTTCTTCTTTTAGAGGCTGAGCGTGCCTTTCATTTTCTCGTTCGATTAGGGATCGGAGTTCTTTTGGAATTTCTTCCTCAAACTCAATCCCATCATCGTCCGGGTCAACACAATTTATTTCAGACACAGCAAGATAAGCAAAGTCAACTTCATTCATTGCAAAAGAGGTGGCCCCAGGGGCGTGATACATGAGAGTAGACTCAAATTCAAAAGAAAAATGATGACGCGGAGGACTGACAGACACATGCATTGACTCAGAAGTGGTCCCGAACTCAGTGCTAAACTCAGACTCAATGCTAGATTCTGACTTAGACTCAAATTCAGTGCCAATATAAACAATTTTAGGTAGAAAAGTGCAGTTTTTATAAATTCCGTTGGCATCCACAATGAGTGAGGTCACATCTCCGAGGGCTTCTTGGCTTAGCATCATCAGCTCCATGTCTCCAACAGGTTCCAAACTAATTGTCATGGCAGCAGACCCGTCCTTGACCGTACCTATCAGATTTTTATCCTCAAACAACGATATCAGATTCCCTGAGTCAAAAACTTCAATCCAGTCAGATTTGTATTGCTCGACCAATTCTTCTGGCTTCGCCGATTCATCATCACTGTCCCATGAGTCGTTGGCGAAGATTTCAAACCCTGGCAGCTTGGTCTTCTTCTTCACATCCCAAAACAGTTCCGGCTCTCCTTGGTAGATAGCCTCTTTTCCTTTGATAAAACGAATGGGACCTTTCTTCGATTGAACGTGAGTTCGGGCTTTCCATCCGCTTCCTTTCTCATCTCCACTGGGTTGATACCCAAGGCCGAAGTGGTTACTGTTTACAGGGAACTCTGGGAATTCAGCTATCCCTTGATTGTTGCGGCCTAATCCCAGACCGGGCATGTAAGCCATTTTCCTCATCATTTCAATGGCCGTTGAGCTGATCGAGAAGTCCTCATCCATTTTGATAGTGAGAACTGCCCCAGCGGTGTCAAAAGAAAAACCTCCAAGGGTGACGTCTTCTTCTCCATGCATGATCTCGAGCAGAGGGGTGTTGTCAGAAACATGAGGACGAATCCCAGATTCCCCATAAATAGTTAGAGTTCCTGTGGCTAAACCAAGCTGAACTTTCTGATGCAGCGAAGATGGTACTGCCATGATGTCTGGGTGGTGAAGCCATGGTCTACCCAGCAGTAGGTTGAAAGACGAAGGAATGTCGAGCACGTGGAACTCGACTTTAGACTTGAAATCTTCGACGGACATTTCCAGTTGGACAACCCCAACTACATCCCTGCGCGTATTATCATAAGCACGCACTCCGAGGCTCGATGGTTGGAAATCCTTAGTCGTGAATCCCAGACAGTAGGCTGTGCGCAGTGGACAAACATTTAAAGCAGATCCATTATCTAGGAGGATAACAGGGACCCACTTCCCTACACACTTCATGGTGATGTGTAATGGCTTGTTGTGGCCGGCTCCTTCCGGCGGCAGATCTTTCTCGGTGAATGTCACGACATGTTTTGCCTTGTTTGGCGCAAGCAAGGCCACTAGAGCTTCGGGGGGAATGTCGGGTGGCACCTCCATGTTTGACAGAGTTTTGATCAACTTCTGACGGTGTTCCCTGGATGAGGAAAGCAGCCCCCAGATGGATATAGATGCTGGAGTTCTTTCAAGTTGCTTCCGGATGGGGTTTTCCACTGGCGTGGGATTCCTCTGTGATGGTTGAATGATAACTTCTGGTGTTTGAGTGACACCTTCTGGGTTACTTGGAATTGAGTCATGTTGGATGGGATCGTCCCAAACAAATGCCCCAGCTTGAGCGTGGTTAGAAGTGTGGCCTCTTTGCAGGTCGGCAGGTTGATAGATTCGTCCGCTTCGCGTTACTCGGTTGACCGACGGTGGCTTTTCATCCCAAAAGTCTGAAAATTCATTGACCTTTCGTTTCCCAGCCTTGATGGATTCCAGCTTCTGCTGAGTATCAAAATACTCGGTCCAAAAACCTGCGACACTGCTCTCGGCTTTCTGTTTCTCGATTTTAATATCTCCCATCTTCTTTTCCAGATTCTCCACCGCTCGATCATGCCAAAATGAATGATCCAGCATGGTTTTGTTGACAGTCCACATTTCACCGTTATCAAACAGGACATCGATCACGTCTTCTTTATTCCACAATGAATCCGGGGGATCCTCCGTCAGAGCGGAAACATTTGACTGAGGATGAAACGTCACGGATGGCCGAGACAAAGATTCGTTGATAATGTAAGCTTGAGGAATCCATTCATGATCCCCAAAGATGGTTTCTATGGCAGAATGCCCTTCAATTCCAAGAAGTGGAGGTGGCAGCGAACTATCTGGAAGATTGCTGCTAGGGACCCAATGATAAACTTCTCCGAGTGTCCGATTCCATATGTCTCCGGGTTCTTCAAACAGAGTAGGGAGTGAAACTGCGTCAAGTGGATCAGCACAAATTGCCTCCCATCTTTCTCGCCAATCTTCTTGTTCATTGGGCTCCACGTATGCGAGAGTATGTACCATGCCGGCGATGCATACAACTTTGTCAATCCTACAGATGCTGGAATCTGTTGGTATAGAGACAACTGGTTTGTTATGAGAGTCGGGGATGATGAATCGGCTTGGGTCCCACTCCTGGCGGAATTCTTCCCAGTCTCGATCATTCATAGCCCATTCTTCACTTTCTGTGATATCCGCCCATCTTGGTTTTGACCCTGATTTGATGTTTGCGAGGGAGCAAACTTCCGAATCTTCTGATAAGGGGACAACTGGCTTAGGCTCGGTGGCCGGTATGATGTAAAGGTTCAGGTTTAATTTAGTGGAGCTTGGGTTATTTGGGGTAGAGCTGAAGGAGATTTGGTTGATTCGGGTATTGGGTTGGTGTTCCGGCATGGGATTAGAGACGGTGTTTGGCTTTTTATGGGGGGGTGGAATTGTTCCATCTTCAATGAGATCCTGAATCTTGTGTTTAAGACGGATACAATTGTTGGTGTGATGGCCGGACATTTGGTGGTAGGAACAGAAGGTGTTCGGGTTATGGTTTGGAGGAAGCACTTTGGGCGGCTCGCGAGGCTCTAGCGGTTTGATGACGTCCTTCTCAAGGAGCCTTTGGTAAACTGTTGTCAAGGGAAAAGGGAATTGGTAGAAATTTCTTGCTTGCCGGGCTGGCTGGGCTGCTATCTGGTTAACAGGTTCAGTTTTGGTTGGTTTGGGGTTTGAGGAGCTGGCCTGGGTATGGTTATATTGGTTGGTTCCAAACAGGGTATTGCTGTTGCCGGAGTAAACTCGCCTGGGCTTGGCAGATTCTCCCTTCTCAAATATACCAGTCCTGAGTGCATCTTCTACTGCGAGGCCGGCCTCGTAGAAAGTTTTGAAGTCAGCGGTGGTTTGGAAAACCACTAAGTGCTTTGCAAAGTCGGGTGCCAAGTTTTTCGTGATAATTCTCATCTGTTCTTTCTCCGAGGGTCGATCCATCATCTGAGACGCTTTTCCTCTCCATCTTCTGATAAAGTCCGCAAAGGACTCATTGGCTCCCATCCTGGTTGCATCCAATTCTCGGATAGTCATCTCAAGCTGAACATTGTAATTGTATTGGGCCATGAAAGCTGTCCCAATATCCTCCCAACTCCCTTTCTTTGAAATGTCAAGATTTAAGAACCATCGCAGTGCTGGCCCTGTCAATGTTTGCTGAAACATTTGACCCATAGCATTATTTTCAATGTTGTACATGGACAGAGTGCCCACGTATGCTTGTAGATGAGCTCTCGGATCTCCGTTCCCATCAAATTTCTCCCAGGTTATGGGCTTGAATCCCTCGGGGAGTTTGGCGCCGGGGAATAGACACAACTTGTCCATGTCAATACCTGTGGCGGCTATCTTCTCTTGTTTCTGGACAGATTCCTCGAGTTTGGCGACTTTTGCCATCATTGCTTCTAAATTCGGATGCTCTTGCGGAGGTGGTTGCTCCCCTGGTGGCTTGTTCTGAAAAGTTAAACCTTGTATTAGGAGTAACATCTCAGCCATTTGATTATCACTGCGTTCCCGCTGTTCTTCGAAGGCTAGCCTGAGAGCCTCGATTTCACTTTTGCCCGCCATATCTGTAGGATGTGCTGAATCTGACTGGACCGCTTTTGACTCAGTTCGAATTAATCGTTGTTCGGGAGTTCTGGTCCAACTAGGTACGGTATTCTTCTTGCCCTTACCAATGATTGAAACTGATAGCGGAAAAATGAACTTAGTGACTGGTGCCAAAGAAATGCTATGTGTAGGAATTTATGTACAAATGAAAGAATGATGCATGATGTGCGATGCAACCACAGCTTTGGAAAGGATTGCCCCAATTTTCAGTGCTCTGTTCAATATATCTGAATTTTTGGATTTGCAAAATGAAGGCCGAACCTTTAGGGGTTGCCTACGTATCCTCATTTCGGAGGAATCAGGCCATGACGTAGTTCGGGACTACGATCGGCTCTTTTCTTTATCATAGGAAAAGCACTAACTCCATAAAACAAAGCACAAACTGACTCAATAAAGCAAAGTACAAACTTGGTAAGCAAAATACAAACAAAATACAGACTCGATAAGCAAAATACAGACTTGGTATTCTCAAAAAGGGCCCTGTTGGCTTGATCTGCTGACTACTGGCTGGCTGCCGATTCTTAGTCCGACTCGGTTGTTGGATCTGCTCGGGGAGCATTCCGGACTTGGTCCTCCTTGAGTTGCTTGGGAGACAGATTATCATTCAGAAGGAGACCATTTTTAATGCAGCCTTCGCAATCACACTCATCCCAGTCTTTGTGTCCCGTCACTGGGTCTTGGGAGTAGTAGACTGGTGTTCCGTCTGGTTGGAAGTTTTTGACTGGCGGCATGATATCCACTTCTTCATTATCACTTTCTCGCTCCACCCTGACAGTGATTTTGTCGGGGACGTCTTTGGCTCCGTTGTCTGCAGGGAGGTGGAATTTCCAACCTTGATCATTCGCATGTTCAGAGTTGTCCCATTGAAGAGTTAAACCTGGCTGATCAGATGTGACTAGTTGGTGAAGCAACCCTTCAAGCTTGTCTTTATCTGGTATCTCATTCCCTATTTCTTCATTATCTATCTCTTCAAGTATCCACACCGGTGCCCCATGATGGGTGGTAAAGGTGGACTTGAGCTTTTTGTTTCCGGATTGATTGCTCATTTTTGGGTTACAGACTCTGATAAAAGAAATACAACATTCTTATTACCGCGAGGAAGAGGGCCAATCGCAGAATTTTCTTTAAAAAAGAGTTTATTTTATTGGACAGAGCCTTTGATTATCGGGACAACCTTTCTTATTACCGTGGAAGTGAGGATGTGACAACCTAAGGTAAAAGCTATCATGTATGCGCATGCAATACAGGTAGATGACAAGCGGTTAAACAGTTAACAAGGCATATCACATAATCTTAACCTGTGGGTCCCTGCCCTAGTTTGGAAAGTTCTAGGTTAATTATATGCAAAGGCCGGTTTTGGTTTAGGGGGTTCCCCAGACTAGAGCCAATATTTGCCTCCCAGTGCCAAGTGTACTGCATGGCAAAGGTCAAGCGGCAGGCTGACTCATCACGGTCCAAGGTTGCTGAGTATCCGGGGATGTCCTAACACCAGCGAGCTGGGTAGGGTAACCAAGACGCAGCAGCGGGGTTTATCCAACATCGATGCAAGTGATGCAAAAGTTCAGCAATAAAATTGTTTTCAAAAATCTCACCAATGTTTTTCAAGCTTGGCTCGCTCTTTAAATTAATCAAAGTTTTAAAATTCTACTCGTGCGAACAACCGAGAAAGCTCCAGTCCAGACTGATCGGGCTTTCACCCTGACATCAATCCTTTCTAGTACAGCGTAAAGCATGTACTTGGTGTCAAGCCTTCGAATGGTCATTTTACAAGTGTAAAATTTCAAAATAAGGATTAACTTAAAATATTCCCCAGCAGAGTCGCCATTTTGTGGACGGTCGACCTCCACTCGGTTTTCGGAGACGGTCTTTCGAAACGGTTCGAAAAACAAAAGATTTTAGAGTCGCCACCCGGGTTTTGGGAAAAGCAGTTTGGGACCCGAGAAACCAATTTGAAAATGATGATTTGAGCGAATGACTTATAAAACCAATTGAAAACCAGAGATTCGTTTTGGATCCGGGAGCCAGGTTACGAACAGGGAAGGGTTTTAATGCACCCTGTTCGCCCGATTAAAAATCGGTCTTTACTAAACATTTGTGGGATTTTATTAGAAAACAATTTTATTGCTGAACATTAACGGATAAACATTTAAATTAAACAAGACAGATGATAATAATGAGAAAAACAGATGACTGATATTGTAATTAACAGAAATCAAACGAAAATCCAAACTTCAAACTGTTCCTGCAGGGGAAGGTTCAAATTTCACATTTTTACCAGAAACGTATGCCGTGCGGCACATTAGATGTACCGTGCGGCACAAACAGTGAGCCGTGCGGCATTGTTCTTCAAATTAACGGTCAAATTTTCAAATGAGTACCGTACGGTACTCAAGGTGTACCGTGCGGTACAATATGAGTACCGTGCGGCACACTTGGCTGCAAAACAGTTTGAAACTTTGGCTTTTCGAAATGATCGATCAGAGGCACATACAAGGTATGAAATGCATTCAAAATGAACTACTTTAAAGGGAGAAAGCAATGTATTGAGTATGGGATGTCCCTCCTCGTTGAATCGCTCCGTACGAGGCGATGTTTTCACCGTACGACGCGACCGGGAGGTGTGAAATGAAACTAGACTTGCTGTAATTTGGGCATACCAAGCATGGAAATGATACAAGGAATCATTCCACCCTTGGTACCCTTCCCCTCAGGGTACCAAATTCAAGGAATTTGGCGAAACGGGTTTATACCTTCGGTTTCGAACTCTCGGATTAAACTTGTTTCCTGAACTTCTGAATGTTGCTTGACACTTCTCTGGACCTCACTTTCACTCTAGTATAGTGGTTAGAGGGATTGAAGGCTTGAGCTTTGGCAAACTTGGAACAGCTATCTTACGGCTTTAGAACCGAAAAAACAGGGGGTTGGATTTCAAAACTGGGTTTTGCTTTGGAAGAGATTGGTGTTGTTTTCTGAGTATTAGAGATGATAGCTAAGAGGTTTGGCCATGGAAATGGCACTCAAAGGTAGAGTTTCATAACCAATTTTACAACGAAATTCTCTGGGATGGGATCCCCTCTCTCATTGGATTCAATCGGTTTATATAGAGGATGGGCAAGCCGTAGCATGCCATAGTGCGCCGTTCTTGATTCTTGCCCATGGGGACAATGGCATGGGGAGTAACATATCCCTTTCGGCCATGATCTTTCGGCCACGACCAGCAGGGCGGGGGAACCAATCTCGTCCGTGTTTTCCGCTGCTGGGAATTCGCAAAAACTGGGAACCCGTAAACAGTACCGTACGGTACACAAACTATGCCGTGCGGCACAACTTGTGTACCGTGCGGCACACCTGGCCGTCAAATTTCCAAAACTCTGCTGTACGTGACACTGGCTGTCCCGTGCGTTGAGAGATGAGTACCGTGCGGTACTGTTGACTGAGTTGACTTGGAGAATTTCAATCCGAGAGTTCTTCCGGGTATTTCCGTTCATCATTGGGGATTAAAATGTACGCGAACGCTCATTTTGGGGTGTCTACACACGTACTTGGTGTCAAGCCTTCGAATGGTCATTTTACAAGTGTAAAACTTCAAAATAAAGATTAACTTAAAATATCCCCAGCGGAGTCGCCATTTTGTGGACGGTCGACCTCCACTCGGTTCGGGCAATGGTTTTCGAAACGGTTCGAAAAACAAGGATTTTAGAGTCGCCACCCGGGTTTTGGGAAAACAGTTTGGGACCCGAGAAACCAATTTGAAAATGATGATTTGAGAGAATGACTCATAAAACCAATTGAAAACCAGAGATTCGTTTCGGATTCGGGAGCCAGGTTACAAACGGGGAAGGGTTTTAATGCACCCCGTTTGCCCGATTAAAAATCGGTCTTTACTAAACATTTGTGGGATTTTACTAGAAAACAATATATTGCTGAACCTCAACAGATAAACATTTAATTTAAACAAAGCAGACGATAATAATAAGAAAAGCAAATGACTAATATGTAAGCAACAGAAATCAAACGAAAATCCAAACTTCAAACTGTTCCTGCAGGGGGAAGGTTCAAATTTAATATTTTACGAGAAAACTGTGCCGTGCGGCCTACTTGATGTACCGTGCGGTACAAAAAGTGTACCGTGCGACACTGTTCTTCAAATTAACGGTCAGATTTTCAAATGGGTGCCGTACGGCACTCAAAGTGTACCGTGCGGCACAGTAAGAGTGCCGTGCGGCACACCTGGCTGCAAAAACAGTTTGAAACTTTGGCTCTTCGAAATGATTGATCAGAGGCACATACAAGGTATGAAATGCATTCGAAATGAACTACTTTCAAGGGAGAAGGCAGTGTATTGAGTATGAGATGTCCCTCCTCGTTGAATTGCTCCGTACGAGGCGATGTTTTCACCGTACGACGCGACCGGGAGGTGTGAAATGAAACTGAACTTGCTGTAATTTGGGCATACCAAGCATGGAAATGATACAAGGAATCATTCCACCCTTGGTACCCTTCCCCTCAGGGTACCAAACTCAAGGAATTTGGCGAAACGGGTTTATACCTTCGGTTTCGAACTCTCGGATTGAGCGTCGGATTGAACTTCCGAATACTGCTTGAACCTTCCTTGGACCTCACTTTCACTCTAGTATATTGGTAAGTGGGATTGAGGGTTTCAACTTTGGTCAATTTGGAATCATTAATTTACGGCTTTGGAGCCAAAAACAGGGGATGGGTCCCTGCTTTGGGTTTGGCTTTGGCAGAGAGAATGATATTGGATTGATTATGGTGGAGATGGTAGCTAAGAGGTTTTGGCAATGAAAATGATATCCAAGAACGGAGTTTCGTGATCTTTCTTACACAGAAATCGTATGGGGTCCGGCCGTCTGCGGGGTCCTTTTCTCATTGAGTTCGGACGGTCTTTATAGAGGATTGGGGAGCCGAATGTAGTTCCCAATCCTTTCTTGATTCTTGCCCAGGGGGACAATGGCATAGGGAGTAGCCTATTCCTTTCGGCCATGATCTTCCCTTTCGGCCACGGCGGGGGAACCAATCTCGTCAACACTTTCGGCTTGCTGGGAACCTGTGAAAACTGGGAACCCGTAAACAGTACCGTACGGTACACAAACTGTGCCGTGCGGCACAACTTGTGTACCGTGCGGCACACCTGGCCGTCAAATTTCCAAAACTCTGCTGTACGTGACACTGGCTGTCCCGTGCGTTGAGAGATGAGTACCGTGCGGTACTGTTGACTGAGTTGACTTGGAGAATTTCAATCCGAGAGTTCTTCCGGGTATTTCCGTTCATCATTGGGGATTAAAATGTACGTGAATGCTCATTTTGGGGTGTCTACACACCTGCACGCCCTGAGGAAGTTCTTTGAAAGAATTCGCAAGTACAGACTGCGTCTCAATCCCGAGAAATGCACATTCGGAGTTACAGCGGGAAAGATGTTGGGTTTCATGATCACAACCCGAGGAATTGAAGTGGATCCATCCAAAATCAAGGCCATTCTTGAAATGGAACCACCGCAGACGGAGAAAGAAGTACGAAGTTTCCTCGGCAAAATTCAGTTCATCAGCAGATTCATCGCCAAGTTAACCACAACTTGCGAGCCGATGTTTCACCTTCTCAAGAAAGACGTGACATTCAAGTGGGACGACAGGTGCCAGAAAGCCTTTGAAGCAGTCAAGAAATACTTGCAGAATCCTCCGGTACTAATGCCTCTAGTACCGGGGCAACCTTTAATTCTATATCTGTCGGTAACCTCATCAGCTATGGGATGCATGTTAGCACAAGAAGGAGAAGACGGATCTGAAAAAGCCGTGTACTACATTAGCAAGAAAATGGTTGGATGCGAAGAACGATACACTTCCCTGGAGAAGACTTGTTGGGCTTTGGTCTGGGCTTCCAAGAAGTTGAGACACTATATGTTGGCTTACTCTGTAGTGTTGATTTCTCGAATGGACCCTCTCAAATATCTGTTTGAGAAACCCGCGCTTACAGGCAAGTTAGCACGGTGGTTGCTTTTGCTAGCAGAATTCGACATCAAGTATGTTACCAGAAAGTCAGTAAAAGGAAGGGCTGTCGCCGAATTTCTTGCCAATTACCCGGTAGAAGGCCCAGAAGATGTGAAATTTGAATTCCCAGATGAGAATGTGATGACAACCACCAACGATGTCTGGACATTGTATTTTGACGGAGCAGCCAATCAGAAAGGATTTGGAATCGGAGTACTGTTAATTTCCCCGGAAGGATCACATATCCCTCTAGCTTTCAAGTTAAACTTCGAGGTCACCAACAACCAGTCAGAGTATGAAGCCTGCATTGTAGGGATGGAAGCTGCCTTAGAAATTGGAGTCAAAAGACTAGAAGTCGTCGGAGACTCGAACTTGGTGGTGTCACAAGCAAACGGTGAATGGAAGGTCAAGGAAGATAAGTTGAAACCCTATCATCATGACCTAGACGATTTGATTCCACGATTTCAGATGGTCACCTTCACGCATGTACCAAGATTGAAAAATCGGTTCGCCGATGCCCTTGCAACACTAGCCTCCATGGTTGAAATACCAAACGGAGTCAGACTCCGGCCAGTTATAATTGAACAACGAGACAAGCCTGTTTATGAGTACGTCATGGCCATTGACGAGCCGAACGATGGCTTGCCGTGGTTTCACGACATTTGGAACTTCATCGAAAGAGGCGAGTATCCGGCAGGAGCAGACAAGAAAGACCAAATAGCTCTTCGGAGGTTGGCATCTCAGTACATCATTTGTGGAGGACAGCTATATCGGAGATCTTATTGTGGGACGCACAAACTGTGTGTACACGGAGAAGAAGCCAGCCGGATTATGGAAGAGATCCATAAAGGAGTTTGCGGCCCTCATATGAATGGCATGATGCTTGCCAAGAAAGTCTTAAGACAAGGTTATTATTGGTCAACTATGGAGACTCAATGTGTCGAATATGTGAGACGATGTCACAAGTGTCAGATTCACGCCAATCTCATGCACGTCCCGCC
Source organism: Vaccinium darrowii (assembly GCA_020921065.1). Classification (NCBI taxonomy): domain Eukaryota; kingdom Viridiplantae; phylum Streptophyta; class Magnoliopsida; order Ericales; family Ericaceae; genus Vaccinium; species Vaccinium darrowii. Next base: position 10,169 of record JAFMTH010000003.1, on the reverse strand, counting down.
ATCAGAATTGCATCCCATGACCTCGCCTTGGCCTTTTTCCGCCTGGGGCATAGATGTTATCGGCAGGATCACGCCAGCAGCGTCAAACGGGAACAAGTTCATCTTAGTTGCAATTGACTACTTTACCAAGTGGGTTGAGGCTGCTTCCTACACGACCCTCACTGCGGTCCAGGTTGCTCATTTCATCAAGCAGAATGTCATCTACAGATACGGGGTCCCTCAGGCTTTCGTATCAGATAACGGGGTTCATTTCAAGGGGAGAGCGGCAGAGACTCTTGAAGAATTCGGGATTCAGGTTCATAAGTCAACTGTTTATCGACCGCAAACCAATGGAGCTGTGGAAGCGGCCAACAAAACCATCAAGTCTATACTAGAGAGAACCATCGAGTCTGCGCGAGATTGGCATGAACAACTGCCTTTGGCATTATGGGGATACCGGACGTCCATTCGAACTCCGACAGGGGCAACACCCTACTCTTTGGTTTACGGCATGGAAGCTGTTCTTCCCATCGAACTCGAAATCCCGTCTTTAAGGATCATGGCAGAGTCAAGAATTGATGAAGCCGAATGGCAAAACGCAAGGTTTGAAGAGCTCGTGCTATTCGATGAAAGGCGACTTAAAGCCTTGTATCATGTTCAGGGATATCAGCGCCGAATAGCCCGTGCTTTTAACAAGAAGGTGAAATCCAGAGATTTACAGGAAGGCGACATGGTTTTGAAGGAGATTCGAGCTCCGGTGTTCGATCCGCGCGGGAAATTTCGACCAAGATGGGCCGGACCCTACATTATCAAGAAGATCTTGTCCGGAGGTGCAACACAACTCACCGATCTTGACGGCAACGAGTTTTCTACTTTGGTCAACCTGGATCAACTCAAGAGATATTACCCCTGAGAGAAGCTCGCTGGACTGAAAACCGCAAGGGCGGGCAGTTCCAGGCAAAAATTAGAGCAAAAGCCTACTAGGTCGAAAACCCGAAAGGGCGGCTTAGGCAAAAGATAAGGCCCAAAAACAATCAAAGGCTTGCTAGACCGAAAACCTGAAAAGGCGGTACTAGGCAAAATTCAGGGCGCAAAAGGAAAGTGTAAATACCCGAGCGAACCCTAACCAAACAATTGTAGTCCTGAACTACGTCATGACCTGATTCCTTTCTACAAGGGATACGTAGGCAGCCTCATCCTGAGGTTCGGTCACAATCTTTCGAGTTGATTCCAAGTTCTCATACACATTTCGCAGGCAGAACCAGTAAGAATCAAGAGCGGAAAATTCTCAAAACTCAAAGTTTTATTCAAACAAAGCTTCTTCGATTACATGGCTGAGCATGAAACTTTCAAACAAAAGAAATAAAAACATCCATAGCACTGGATGCACAACTTATTTCAGGCACATTAAGATCGAGTCTAAAGTCTGTCTTAGTTTCCATTGTCTCTTGCTTCAATATCCCTTGTCAACCATCTCTTATAGCGTGTCGGAAGAAGAACACTGGGATATAGGTCTCTTGGAATGGTCGTGCGCTCCCTCCAATTGCTCTGGTAAGCCCTGAAGGTAGCAACATTGAAATTCGGTAGGACGAAATCCTCAGGACCCGTAGGCGGCGGTACTTGACGAGCTCCAAGTTGACGGAGAATGCGGTTTGGAACATAGAAGGTCCATCGGGTCAAACCTGCCAGAATCACTCGCTGACGCCCCATGTTGCTAATAGCCATATCAGGAAGGTCAATCCAAGTCAAACGCCAGGAGATCACCTCTTCTGTGAGCTGGGAAAGAACCCGAGTCCAACCTCCCACATCATCAAAAACCTCCCTGAAATTTCTAATAACGAACCCTTGAGTTTCGTGAACCCGGTTTCTTGGCACAGGCTCCAGCAGATTAGCCTTGTCACATAACCACAGCTGTGTGAAAGAGAGAAAACAAGTAAGGAGCCTTAGACAGCTTTGAACTGAGCGCTGAGGTAAAATGAGAACGAGTGAAAAGCCAGAAAAAGGAGAGTTGAGTGAGAAGCCTACCTGTAGGAGCAACGGACTACCTTCAAAGACGTCGGTCCTACCGGCATGAACCCCATCCAGACCCATCAAAGTTTCAGCCAGAACCATGGGAGCTACATCCTTACGCTCCTCAATTTGCATAGCCACACCAACCAGGGAAGGGCTTGCTTGACCATCAGATTGCACGAATAAGAATGCAGCCAGTAAACATAAGCACAGAGCAAAGTTGTTGGAGCGGAATCCTTCAATCAAGCGTGGGATGTTCAGAAAACCTCCACGAATCAAAGACTTAGCCGCATTGTTACTTATCTCTAGCTTGGAAGACAACACTGGGGCAAAACCAACTCCGTAGAGAGGAACGATGGGTTCCGCCAAATCAAAACCTCCAAGGTAAGCGAGGAATTCTTCCACAGTGGGGCATAACTCGTGGAGACCAAAGCGGAAGACGTGCACCTCAGGGTCCCAGAATTGTGTTGCAGCTCGCAACAACTCCGGACGTATGGACACGTCTCGAATATAACGAAGGGAAGTCAGCCTGTGACCCCGAAAGTGCAGCCAGTCCAAGCCATCGAGATCATCGAGCCAGGGGCGCATCAAGGCCGAGAAGCTCACCACCATTGTGAAAGAGGGGGGGGGGGGGGGTTAACAAGGAAAGAGTTTATGAAATTGGAATGCAAATAAGGGAGGGAATGAACAGCTTTTTATAGCCACCATGCATGAGGAACAATACGAAATTTCAAGTTCCAAAGGCCACCTCGAAAGACGTGCCAACTCAAAGACCGCAAGGAATCATGTTAAAAATGATAAGTTCCCTCAAAACATGCCCCACAATGGCTCTTCAAGTCCCTAGGACGTGCGTTGAAGTGATGAAACGCCGAAAGGGAGGACCAGAAATCCGCTGCAAGTGGCAGATTTTTTGGCATTATCAGGCCTGTACCGTACGGCACACTAATAGTGCCGCACGGCACAGTTTCAGTGCCGCACGGCACAACTGGCCAGATTCCAAGCAAAATTCAGTTTTGAGCCTCCGGGACTCATTCTATGCTTCTCTTTGGCACAAATCTTATGCATGCAAGCCATGGCGCGCACCTACGACCTATTGGAAGGGTCGGTTGGCAACCTCAACCAAAAATCAATGATCAAAAGTCTCGAAGACTTGAATACCAAGGAATGGAAGTATCGGCGAGCTATACTTCATGATAATGCCACCCCACAAGCATGGTCAATTCATGTGTAATATGTTGTATCCATGAGTCATTCCATTCGTTTGTCAACGGCAATGCCGACATATGTGCGCAACAAGTGTCATTCTCTTGTCATTAATCCATACATCGCGCATATGAGTTCAAAAGCTTAGTTCCATTTCATTGAGTCCTATGAGTCACAACCACAAATGCAAATCAAACTTTCCATATACAAATTTGTTGGTCTCAAATTCAGTTGCTTTAAGTTAAGTACTCACGTGCAAAACTGCGATTTTCCAGATTCATTGCCAATATGAATGACAGCATGACTAAAATGCAAATTTTTATAAAACAAAGATCAAAATATCCACATGATAAGTGAAACCATATCCAGAGGCAAACAGGCCCAATGTGTCATCAACTACTACGGCTCGCAGGCCATCTATACAAGAAGGCTAAACAAATGCCCAAACCAAAACAAGGCACGCAGGCCCCACCTAGTAGAATGCTATCACTAACTACTGTCTCAGGTACGAGGACGCTTCGGAGGCGCAGACCCCTGAGGTCTATGCTCCTCTGGCGTAGCATGGTCGTCATCAGTACTACTGCTCTCCGCAGGCTCCTCCCTCTGCTGTACACTCTCTCTCCGTCTCTTAGAAGAACGGAGCACTCGGCCTGAAGGTGGAGTCACCGAAGTAACTCGAGGCGTGGAACGCCTGGCACTCCCGGAGCCTGACGCTCCCTACACAAGCAGCAAAATTTGTCAGAATACAATAAAAGGCATGCATGATCAAACAGAAAAGAAAGACAAGTCCAATGTATACCTCAGCAGCCCCGGCACTAGGGGTGGCCCCTCGGCTAGCTCCTCTCTCACTGCTAGTACTCTCCCTCCTCCTGCGAGTACCTCGGCTGGTCTCTCTACCTCTGCTAGCCTCTCCAACACCACGAGCCGGTGTCCTCCCTCTAGTGGCTCTCTGACCACGACCAAGTACAACTCCTGGCTCAGCCCGCGGGCGCACCTCTGGAGCCATGCCCATCACGAACTGACGGACCATGGCCTGCAAGTCCTGCGCCAGCTGGTACGACGCCGCAGCCCACTCAACAGGAATCTGAAATTCAAAAGAGGCGTCAGCAATACATGAGATACGGGTATAAACAAGTAATTAAAGCGAGCATAATAATCGAGAGTCACCTCTGTCGTGGCAAGAGTAACTGTAGGAGTGATATGAGGCACCGTCACCACTCCAAGTGCTCCGTCAGCAGTCACCACTTCAATCTCTCTCCTCAACTCAGGTAAAGCAACACCGGCCCTCAAACGGTTCTCCATGTCCAGATCATATGCCAAGTGTGTGCTCAAGTAACCCACATAATCCATCGAAAGACCGAAGACCACCTCTGTCGGCACCGTGTATCTCTCTATCTCAGCTCGGGTGTACTCCTCAGTCCTCTGAACGAGTGGAGGCAGCGGCGAAGGCACTCTAAAATGGTCAATCCCGAGGGACTGACGGGAAACCCTGTCACCCAAGTACCATCGCCAACCGTAAGGGCACTCCAGCAGCACTCGACTCTATGTCAGCTCCCTGCTCCTAACCAAGTAATCCCTGCGCATCCTATGCCAAACGTTCCACCTCACCTACAAGAGAGAAAGGTTTGTCAGTTCAAGGATAAAGGAAAACGAGAAAGCATGAACATTTGAAATCATGGAAAAGGCTTACCCTATCTCCTGTAGTAGTATCCAGAAAAAGCCGAAAAGTCCTCAAATCTCCCTTATGATCACCGCCTCCTGTGTACTCTGACCCCCACTTCTCGGCACGTGGGAGCACATCCTCATTGCTATGCGAATTGGCCGGGGCAAATACACCCAGCACCTCATAAGCCCACACCTGCATGTTCAGAAAACCGTCAAGTCAAGAAACATGGATAAAAGCATTATCATGATCATTGAAAGAGGAATGCAAGCAAAAGTCTTACCTCTAGCACCCTCCAGTAACCACCAAGGCTCGTGCCTACACCACGGCACACGCAACCAAGGAAGCAGTACACAGTACACAGGCCGGCGCCACCCCAGTCAAACCTCCCAGCAGTCTCCAAACTCTCTAGTGCAGGCAACCAACCCAAGTGCACCATGCCCTGCCTGTTCGGAAACAGGGAGGCACCAAAGAGGTATAACAAATAGGCCCTCGCCATCTGCCTAGCCTCCTCCTCTGACTCTGGCTCGTGGTCCCAGAAACCCACCAAGACAGTATACCTCACCCCCGGATCAATACCTCCAAGCCTCCTCCCCAGGTAGTGCTCAACGGCAGCAGGGTCCAAGTATAGCTCTGAGTCAAACGGGATGGGCTCACCTCCAACTCTCAGACCAGTGATCGCAGCAAAGTCAAGGGGAGTGATGGTCATCTCCCCGAATCTGAAGTGGAAGGTGTTGGTGGTATCCCACCACCTCTCCACCAGGGCTCGTATCAGCTTGCGATCCGTCCTAGTCACTGTCAGAAGCCGGATAAAAATGGTGAACCCAGAGGCATCGACCAAAGCCCTCACTCGTGATGGCAACGCACGGTAGTATTCCAAAGAATGCGCAGAACCTCCATAACCACCCAAGGACCTCTGAGTCTGTTAAACAAAGGCATGGCAAAAATTTCAGTCAGTATTATCAACAGGAATGTACAAGCAAACAAGCAGACAAGCAAAACAAGCAAACAAGCACAAGAATAAGCAGAGGATACGTACCAAAGGATTCCTATAAGCAATGTGGGTCGAACGGTCTCGAATCACACTCGTATCTAGGTACGTAGGCAACAAAGGTGTATATGTATCGCACCCCTGGGGAACGAAGAAGTGCACCCGTGGCACATAGGTAGCCGGTGTAAACGGAGCTCTGTGGTCCAAAGACAGCTCGACCTCTCGGACTATGGTCAAACGCTCCTCCCCTGCAGCCACCTCGGCCTCTCTCTGTCTCTCCTCCTGCTCAGCATCCCTGACAATGGATGCCATCCCCTCCTGAACCAGGACATTCTCGAACCTGGGAAACTCCTGTAAAGTCGCTGCTATATCCTCATCTCTCGCCCCCTCCAAAGTGTCTGCCAAAGTCAGACCAGACCCACGAGAAGAGCCAACGGCAGGTGTAAACAACGGAGGCTCTGAAGGCTCTGTCTCTATCTCAGCACTCTCCTCTGGCACTCTGGCGGTACCAATCGCAATAGCCGGACCTGGAGCTATGCGCCTCACTAACGGCACCTCCTCACTCTCAGTACTACTACCCCCCGTCACATCCTCAACCAAAACATCCCTCGGGATACCCTCAGCTTGAGACCCACTCTCCTGAGCGCGGGCTCTCTCTGTAACAACATCAGTACCACTAAGACTCATAGCAATGTCCAAGGGAGAAATGCCCGTACCTGAAGGATCAATACCCGTGGCCTCCGGCCCCTCATGGCTAGCCACAGTACTCGGGCCACCACCCTCAGCGCCCCCAGTGTCCCGTACGGTGCTCCTATCGGTGACCACGGCACTCCCAACATCACCCACGGCACAATCAGTGTGCCGTGCGGTACCCAAACCACCACTGATATCGCCACTGCCCACAGCCGTGCCACTGCCGGCACCCATGGTCTCCTGTACCTCTGCCGAAATTGAGGCATCACCCGTGTGAGCCCCACCGAGCCTCGTCGGAGCCAATACTGGCGTAGGTAGCACCGTCTCACTACTAATCGATGCCAAGTCAGAAGCCCCTTGAACCGGATCAGCGTCGGTCGGAATACCCATGGATGGGTCACTACCGGGCTCGCCGGACGAGGTGCCGCCGCCCCCACGCACCGCCGACGCCGAATCAGTAGTGGGCAAGTTAGGATCGACTGGTGTATCGCCGGAATCAGCCATGAATGGTGTTTCTCGGACAAGAAATTTCGATTTCGGAAGAAACTCGGTTTGGGATGTCGATGAACCAAAAGATTGAAGAAGATTAAAGGAAATGAGGGTTTTCGAATGTCGCACTCTCAGAAATAACTGACTGAGAATGTTTTGAATGCGTTTGAAAGAGTGGGAGAAAACGAAACGGTTTCGGGTGGTTTTAATAGCCACTTGTGCCGTACGGCACAGTTTCTCTACCGTACGGTACACCTAGAGTACCGCACGGCACACCCATTTTCCAGTTCCACCGTACGGTGCTCCATCTCAACCGCACGGTACTGTGTTGATGCCGCATGGTACACACCTGTGTTCTGAATGGTTTTTGCACCAGATTCAACCTTCCCAAGGACTTCTAAAGCCAAGATTTCCAGCAATCTCACTCAGGCTAATCCTCGATTTTGCCCCACGTCAGCTTTGCGTGAGCACTCATCGGTTCCATCACAAGTACTCGAGCAACGATTGAATTTGTAAGTCCTCAAAGGCATTATCAACAACTTCTATCAGTATCGAAAGTGTTTTTGTAAGTCCTCTACGGCATCAGCAACAATTATTTCAAAACATTGAATGGTTTCGTAAGTCCTCAACGGCATCTACAACAACAATTTCGATCAGCGTCAGGTGGTTTCGTAAGTCCTCTCCGGCATTAACGAACAGTTACTTCAAAGCATCGAGCGGTTTCGTAAGTCCTCAACGGCATTAACGAGCAGTTATATCCCCAACACCAGATGGTTTTGTAAGTCCTCGCCAGGCATTAACGACAGTTTTATCAACATCAGCATCCGGCGGTTTTGTAAGTCCTCGCCAGGCATTAACGACAGTTTTATCAACATCAGCATCCGGTGGTTTCGTAAGTCCTCGCCAGGCATTAACGACAGTTTTGTCAGCATCCGATGGTTTCGTAAGTCCTCTCCGGCATTAACGACAGTTTTATCAGCATCCGGTGGTTTCGTAAGTCCTCTCCGGCATTAACGACAGTTTTATCAGCATCAGGTGGTTTCGTAAGTCCACTTCGGCATTAAACAGCAGATATCCTCAGCATCAAATGGTTTCTTGTGTCAGAGACAAATGGTTTCGTAAGTCCTCTCCGGCGTTAACAAAACGGTTTTCAGCACCATTAGCACATCATTCGTTTTTCCCTCGTTGAAAAGCAGAGTGACAAACTCCACTACCCAATCAAAGGTATGTTTTCTAGAAACCCTTATGCATTCAGCCCCAATGAACTACGCCGGTCTGATCCCTACAACGGGGTACGTAGGCAGCTCTTACGAGCGCGACCACATGCATCATGTATTACTAGTTTGTTTTCGTACGAGGACGTCCACATCGAGGGGTGTCTTCTATCTTTGACGCGACTTCGGTCGACACAATGATTGTAAGTCTCGTCAAAGAGGGGCAACTGTAGACACCCCAAAAATGAGCGTTCACGTACATTTTAATCCCCAATGATGAACGGAAACGACCGGAAGAACTCTCGGATTGGAACTCTCCAAGTCAACTCAGTCAACAGTACCGCACGGTACTCATCTCTCAACACACGGGACAGCCAGTGTCACGTACAACAGAGTTTTGGAAATTTGACGGCCAGGTGTGCCGCACGGTACACAAGTTGTGCCGCACGGCACAGTTTGTGTACCGTACGGTACTGTTTACGGGTTCCCAGTTTTCACAGGTTCCCAGCAAGCCGAAAGTGTTGACGAGATTGGTTCCCCCGCCGTGGCCGAAAGGGAAGATCATGGCCGAAAGGAATAGGCTACTCCCTATGCCATTGTCCCCTTGGGCAAGAATCAAGAAAGGATTGGGAACTACATTCGGCTCCCCCATCCTCTATAAAAACCGTTCAAACCCAATGGGAAGAAACGGCCGGACCCCATACGATTTCTGTGTAAGAAAGATCACGAAACTCCGTTCTTGGATATCATTTTCATTGCCAAAACCTCTTAGCTACCATCTCCACCATAATCAATCCAATATCATTCTCTCTGCCAAAGCCAAACCCAAAGCAGAGACCCATCCCCTGTTTTTGGCTCCAAAACCATGAGTTAACCATTCCAAATTAACCAAAGTTTAAGCCTTCAATCCCTCTTACCACTATACTATAGTGAAGGTGAGATCCAGAGAAGGTTCAAGCAGCATTCGGAAGTTCAATCCGACGCTCAATCCGAGAGTTCGAAACCGAAGGTATAAACCCGTTTCGCCAAATTCCTTGAATTTGGTACCCTGAGGGGAAGGGTACCAAGGGTGGAATGATTCCTTGTATCATTTCCATGCTTGGTATGCCCAAATTACAGCAAGTTCAGTTTCATTTCACACCTCCCGGTCGCGTCGTACGGTGAAAACATCGCCTCGTACGGAGCGATTCAACGAGGAGGGACATCCCATATTCAATACATTACTTTCTCCCTTTAAAGTAGTTCATTTTGAATGCATTTCATGCCTTGTATGTGCCTCTGATCAATCATTTCGAAAAGCCAAAGTTTCAAACTGTTTTGCAGCCAAGTGTGCCGCACGGTACTCATACTGTGCCGCACGGTACATCTTGAGTGCCGTACGGTACTCATTTGAAAATTTGACCGTTAATTTGAAGAACAGTGCCGCACGGCTCACTGTTTGTGCCGCACGGTACATCTAGTGTGCCGCACGGCATACTTTCCTGGTAAAAATGTGAAATTTGAACCTCCCCCTGCAGGAACATTTTGAAGCTTGGATTTTCGTTTGATTTCTATATCAATCATCTGTTTTTTTTTTTTTTATTATTATCATCTGTTTTGTTTAATTTAAATGTTTATCTGTTAATGTTCAGCAATAAAATTGTTTTCTAATAAAATCCCAAAAATGTTTAGTAGAGACCGATTTTTAATCGGGCGAACGGGGTGCATTAAAACCCTTCCCTGTTCGTAACCTGGCTTCCGGATCCAAAACGAATCTCTGGTTTTCAATTGGTTTTATAAGTCATTCTCTAAAATCATCATTTTCAAATTGGTTTCTCGGGTCCCAAACTACTTTCCCAAAACCCGGGTGGCGACTCTAAAATCTTTTGTTTTTCGAACCGTTTCGAAAAACCATCTCCGAGCGCGTGGAGGCAGACCGTCCACAAAT
>JAFMTH010000043.1:0-70683 GCA_020921065.1 Vaccinium darrowii | reverse complement strand
AACTGTCTAAAAAATACTTGTAGGGGAGGTCAGCGCGAGACCCCCTGTTGACCAGGGTCAATGTTGACCAATCTATGGGGTCATGACAAGTGTCACCGAGATGGCGCGGCGTCTGCGTGACACGTGGCAGCCTCCTCGCATGCCTCCGCGCAGGGGTCCACGCCAAGGTCTCCGCGTAAGGGGGCCACTAGAGCGGGACCCTCTTGCGCAAGGCGTCCAATCGGCGCGCATCCCAAAGGAGGGGTGTTTGGACAACCATGAGCCATCCGGACAGGAGAAAAGCTCATGATCCGTATGACTGGCGCGGCTCAGAATATGGGCGAGGACGCGAGAGGCCAATCCGAATCAGCCTAGGTAATGATACCTGCCGTGGTCGAAAGGCAGGACCCCGGGGGCCCCCTGAGGCTTGGCTACGGTATAGGCGCGACCGAACAGGTCACGACCTTGCCCTTACGGGAATAAGGGAGATCTAGTGGTTTGGTGGCTTAGAATAGAAGGATCGCTGCGCGGGGGAATGGCTTGTTGCCGCGCGCGTCGGCCGCGCGGTGACGGCGTCACCCGTACGGTCAGGTTGTACGGAAAGGACACGTGTTATCATATTATTGGGCGATAGCCTGGCACCAGATGATTGGTCCAAGGTGCCTATAAATATGGGACATTCCCTTTCATACCCGGAGGTTGGTGAAAATCTTGGCAGAGGTATATGTCATTCTAGAGAGAGAAAAGGGTAAGCTCTGAGTGAGAGGAGAACATTCTCTCTGATTCTTTCCCTGTCCCTCTAGTCACCAAAGGGTATCATGGATTAGACTGAGAGCAATCCACTGCCTTAGTCCTTTCTGTGCACACTTGCTCTGTTCTTCACCTTTCCTCTAGACCACTCTATTTCTTTCTTTCATTGTGTCTTTACTGTTGACTATCCATACCTCTCCAGCTCATCACGTTAGCAAGAACCATCTCCTACATTCAGGCGACTCTGCTGGGGAGGTTGCTTAGTTGATGGTAAACACGAGAAGTGGTCTACAAACTTCAGGCATGGCAGCACCGGCAAATCAAAACAACCTTGCTCTCGACGGGCCACTGGTGATAGAGGACGCTACGTCTAGCCACGGAGGGAATGAAGGAGGAAACCAGGGAGCTCCAGCCATGGAGATAATTCATGCCATGCAGGCCGGAATCACCCAGATGCAAACCACTCAGACGCAGTTGCTCGCTGCCATAACTGGTCTCACGGAGGTCATCACAGCCGCCCTACCGAGGGCCCAACCAGCGGCGGTGACCCAGTAGATCCATGCTGGGGGGGGAGTCCAGCCACCTGTGCTTCCACGGGCTGAACAGGCCCACAGGACCCAGGGGGTGGCACCCTTAGCTGGTGGCCCTGGTATTCAAGCTCCTATACAGCCAGTAATCCCTGTTCATCCTGCCTTGCCAGAAAACCCTGGCCTGCAAATCACAGGGACTGGTTCTGTACACCAGAGGGCAGCACTGGGAGAGAACGCCGGGCCACAGGCGGTGACCCTGGCAGAAGTGTAGGCTCTCTTGCAAAGAGAGAAAACCAAAACAACTTTTCCCTCCCTCCCTAGCCCCGATATTCAACCACCATACCCCATGGCTATCCTCCAGATGCCATATCCAGAGGGATACACCCCACCAAAGTTCACCAAGTTCGATGGTGAAGAGGGCAACGCACAAGAGCATGTGGTGCGGTTCATTGAAACCCTAGGCGCCTTCTCTGGAGACACAAACCTCAGGTTAAGAGAGTTTTCCAAATCTCTGACCAATAGGGCCTACACCTGGTACGTCAATCTCACTCCTTACTCGGTGTCATCATGGGAGGACATGGTCAGCCGCTTCTACGCGAAATTCTTCCAAACGCGTGAGAAGATCACCAGCCTGTCCCTCGTGAAAGAGACTCAAGGCCCCAGTGAGGATATCATTGACTACATAAGGCAGTTTCAGGACCACGCAGTCGATTGTCTAGAGCCTGTTGAGGAAGAATACTTGGTGGAAATATGCACGTCTGGGCTCCTGCGCGACTATCAACCATTCTTGGTTAATGTCAAGATCCAGACATTCGCAGCCCTGCTGGAGGCAGCTTACAAGCTGCGCCATACTGTGCAACCACCAGCGCGGGACAGCTGGAAGTCTAGAAAATCACACTCCGTCGCCGCAGCTGCAACTTCCGCTACTCCTTCGCGCAAGTCGCAGGGGGGAAGAGGCAGCGGCGGAAACGGCAACGGGCGCGGCGGATGGGGTGGAAACGATAATGGGCGCGGGGATTGGAAGAAGCAAAAAACGTACAAGGAAAGCACAGGGGCCCCAGATTACCCCTGCAGCATTGAGGAGGTAAAAGCACTGGTAAGAGAGTGGATCGCGGATGGTGGCCTTACACTGCCAGATATAAAGGTTGCACCATCGCGCGCAGATAGAGAAAGCCCTAACTACTGCATGTTCCACAGACACACCGTGCGGTACAGGAAGTGTGCCGTGCGGCACTGTTTATCAACCCAACGGTCAAATTTTCAAAAGGGTACTGTACAGCATTCCAAGTATGCCGTGTGGCACAGAAGGAATGCCGTGCGGCACTGTTCATTGCACAAACAGCTCAAACTTTATTTCTTCGATATAATTGGATAAAAGCACACACAAGGCATGGAATATGACTAAAAATAAACCACTTTAAAGAAGAAGACAGTATGCTCGAATAAAGGATGTTCCTCTTCATTAAATCGCTCCGTACGAGGCGACATTTTCACCGTACGACGCGACCAGGAGGTGCGAATTCAAATTAGTTTTAATATGTGATGGGCATACCAAGCGTGGAAGTGATATTGGAGATCACCCCATACTCAGTACCCCTCCCCTCAGAGTGCCAAACTTAAGAAATTTGGCGAAACGGGTTTGTACCTCAGTTTTGAAATTCTCGGATTGAGCTTCTCTCTGGAACTTCTGAATATAGTTTGAGCTTCCTTTGGACTTCAACTTCACAGTAGAGTAGTAACAACGAGGATTGAAGGCTTTGATTTGGGCAATCTAGAAATGGCTACCTCACGGTTTTGGAACCAAAAACAGGGGATTGAGTTTTTGAATGAGATTTGCTTTAGAGAGGATTCGGTTGAGTTCCGGGAGATTAGAGGTTGTGATGAGGATGATTGACAGTAGGGGTGATGTTCAAGAGTGAGGTTTCATGGTTTCTTCACAAAATTTTTTCAATGAATTTTCGGTTTTTTATTTCCGTCGGAACCAATCGGCATTTATAGGGGATGAGTGAACTTAATCTCCAAGTTTTCTTCCTCTCCACACAAAGGAATAATGGCTATGTGGTAGGCCTCCTTCTTACACGAAATCATCATGAGCAGAGAAGCCAAAATCGTCAACATTTGAGCTGCTGGGAACTCTACAAAAGCTGTTTGACAAGTGACAGTACCGTACGGCACACAAACTGTGCCGTGCGGCACACTGACTGTGCCGTGCGGTACACCTAACCGCCAAAATTCAAAAAGTTTCTTGGGCTGTGCCGTGCGTGAGAGATGAGTACCGTGCGGTACTGTTGACTGAGTTGACTTGGAGAATTTTAATCCGAGAGTTCTTCCGGGCATTTCCTTTCATCATCGGGGATTAAAAATGTACGAGAGTCTCATTTTGGGGTGTCTACAGTTGCCCCTCTTTGACGAGGCTTACAATCATTGTGTGATGGAAGTTGCATCAAAGATAGAAGACACCCCTTGATGTGGACATCCTCGTATAAAAACAAGCAAATATGATGTATGTGGTCGTGCTCGTAAGAGCTGCCTACGTACCCCATTGTAGGGATCAGACCAGCGTAGTTCATTGGGGTTAATATGCATAATGCAAAAATAGTGATTTATACAAGATTCGTAGAGGACATACCTTGATCGTTTACTCTGTTTTTCAACGAGGGAAAAACGAATGATGTGCTGAATGCCGTCGTTAATGCCGGAGAGGACTTACGAAACCAGTCGGTGGAAACTATATTGTGCTGATAAAACTTGACGTTAATGCCGTAGAAGACTTACGAAACCACATTGTGCTGACAGAACTTGATGTTAATGCCGTAGAGGACTTATAGAACCAGTCGGTGTTTGATAAAACTTGACGTTTATGCCGTTGAGGACTTACGAAACCATTGGTGTTGATAAAGCTTGATGTTAATGCCGTAGAGGGCTTACGAAACCAGTCGATGCTTTGATAGAATCGTCGTTAATGCCGTTGAGGACTTATAGAACCAGTTGGTGTTGATAAAACTTGACGTTAATGCCGTAGAGGACTTACGAAACCATTGAAAACCGCTGTTTATGCCGTTGAGGACTTACGAAACCAGAAAACCGTTGTTAATGCCGTTGAGGACTTATGAAATCGGCCAGTGCTTGAGAAATGGTTGTGATAGAACCATCAAGTGGGGTTCTTCATGAAGTCGATTGATAATTGATGACAAACCTATACCGTGTGGTTGAGCATAAGTCTCGCGCAGCAAATTCTGAAGAGAGTGTACCGTGCGGCATACCATGTGTGCCGTGCGGTAGAGTGGGTGTGCCGCACGGCACAAGAGGTTTTTATAATCGCCCGAAATGTTTGGTTTTCCCCACTTTCGACACATTCAAATTTTAGTCGGTTATTTTGAGAGAGTAGAAGTCTGAAAACCATATTCCCCTTCATTCTTCTCCTTCTTCCCTATTTCTCCCAAATTTCTTCAATCTTCCAACATACTCTCAACATTTCTCGTCCGAGATACATTATCCATGGCTGATTCCGGCGAAACACCGATTGATCCTAGCATGTCCGCCACCGATTCTACATCGTCGGCGTACGGGGAAGGCAGTACCGCCTCCGGCGAGTCCGGGAGTGATTCGCTTATGGATATTCCGGCCGATGTTGGCCCAATCGTTATAGACCCGGTTCACGAGGCATCTCGTACGGCATCAAGCGGGGCCGAAATGACGTCATCTGTGCCGGAACTAGTGCCGCCGGGAGTTGGTGAGGTTCATATGGGTGAGGCCTTGACTCCGACGGAGGTACGGGAGACCACAAGTGCTAGCGGTGATCATGCTATTGAAGATCAGGGCACCGTGCGGCACACTGAGAGTGCCGTGGGTGATGTTAGGAGTCCTGTGGCTGAGGATCCGAGTACCGTACGACCCACTGAGAGTGCCGTGGCTATGGGCGAGAGTACTGCTGGTGGTGATGATTCTGTTGGTGGCGATCAGAGTGCTGCACAGCATACCGAGAGTACCGTGCGTGACACTGAAGGTGCTGTGGGTGGTGATCAGAGTACCACAGCTACCCATGAGGGTCCAGAGGCTATGGAGATTGATCCTTCAGGTACGGGTGCTTCACCTTCTGATATTGCGATGAGCCTCAGTGGGATTGATGTTGTTGTAGAGAGAGCTCGTACTCAGGAGAGTGGGTCTCAGACTGAGGGCATTCCAAGTGATATTCTGGAGGCTACTCTTGTGACTGAGATTGCTGTAGGTGGCGAGGATGTTGCGACTGATATACCGGTGATTCGGGGAGGTACTATTGATAGAGAGGTTCTGGTGGAGGATGTTGCTGACGTGAGTGGTACTAAGAGTGATGAGACACCACTGGTGAGGCGGATTGCTCCTGGTCCTGCTATTGCCATTGGTACTGCTAGAGTGCCGGAGGAGAGTACTGAGAGAGAGACAGAGGTTTCAGCGCCTCCTTTGTTTACACCTGCAGTTGGTTCTTCTCGTGGATCTGGTTTGACTTTGGCAGATACTTTGGAGGGAGCGAGAGATGAGGACATAGCAGCGACTTTACAGGAGTTTCCTCGGTTTGAGAATGTCCTGGTTCAGGAGGGTATGGCATCCATTGTCAGGGATGTTGAGCAGGAGGAGAGACAGAGAGAGGCTGAGGTGGCTGCAGGGGAGGAGCGTTTGACTATAGTCCGGGAGGTTGAGTTGGCCTTGGAGCACTTAGTTCCCTTTACGCCTGCCACTTACGCGCCACGAGTCCACTTCTTCGTCCCTCAGGGCTGTGACACATATACCCCTTTGCTACCGGTGTACTTGGATACGAATGTGATTCGTGACCGCTTGACCCATATTGCTTATAAAAACCCCTTGGTATGTATTTTGTTTATTCTTTGCTATCCGTACCTGTTTGCTGTACATTCCTTTTGACAATGACTGATTGAGATTGCATTATGCCTTGGTTTTACAGACTCAGAGATCCATGGGCGGTTATGGTGGTTCTGCGAGTTCCCTGGCATATTACCGTGCTTTGCCATCGAGAGTGAGGGCCTTGGTTGATGCTTCTGGGTTCACCATCTTTATTCGACTTTTGACAGTGACGAGGACAGATCGCAAGCTGATACGAGCCCTGGTGGAGAGGTGGTGGGATACCACCAATACCTTCCACTTCAGATTCGGGGAGATGACCATCACTCCCCTTGACTTTGCTGCGATTACTGGTCTGAGAGTTGGAGGTGAGCCGATCCCGTTTGACTCAGAGCTATATTTGGACACTGCTGCTATAGAGCACTACTTGGGGAGGAGGCCTGGAGGTATTGAGCCGGGGGTGAGATATACTATCTTGGTGGATTTCTGGGACCACGAGCCAGAGTCTGAGGAGGAGGCTAGACAGATGGCGAGGGCTTACTTGCTGTACCTCTTTGGTGCCTCCCTGTTTCCGAACAGGCAAGGCATGGTGCACTTGGGTTGGTTACCAGCGCTGGAGAGCTTGGAGACTGCTGGGAGGTTTGACTGGGGTGGTGCTGGCTTGTGCACCGTGTACTGCTTCTTGGGTTGCATCTGCCGCGGAGTAGGCACGAGCCTTGGTGGTTATTGGAGAGTGTTGGAGGTAAACTTTGCATGCATTTCTTTTTTTATGTAAACCATGACAATGCCTTAACTACATTTCTTGATTTGATTGTTTTCTGAACATGCAGGTGTGGGCTTATGAGGTCCTGGGAGTATTTGCCCCGGCCAATTCTCATAGCAATGAGAATGTGCTTCCGCGTGCTGAGAAGTGGGGATTGGAGTTCACAGGGGCTGGTGACCATAAGGGAGATCTGAGGAGCTTCAGACTTTTCCTGGATTCTACTGCAGGAGATACAGTAAGCCTTTTTGTGATCAATCTTTTTCCATTTTCCTGTCCTTTCATCTCTTAAAAAAAAAAAAAAAAATGATGAACTTTCTTTCTTGCAGGTGAGGTGGAACGTTTGGGATAGGTCACGCAAGGACTATCTAGTTAGGAGCAGGGAGTGGACACGGAGTCGAGTGTTGTTGGAGTGTCCATACGGCTGGCGATGGTACTTGGGTGACAGAGTGTCACGTCAATCTCTCGGGATTGACCACTTTAGAGTGCCTTCGCCCCTTCCTTCGCTTGTTCAGAGGACTGAGGAGTATACTCGAGCAGAGATAGAGAGATATACAGTGCCGACAGAGATGATCTTCAGTGCCTCGATAGACTACAATGGTTACTTGCGTACTCACTTGGCATATGACCTGGACATGGAGAACCGTTTGAGAGCTGTCCCTGCTTTACCTGAGTTGAGGAGAGAGATTGAGGTAGTGACTGCTGATGGAGCGCTTGGAGTAGTGATGGTGCCTCTTATTACCCCCACAATTACTTTTGCCACGATAGAGGTGACCTTTCGATTGCTGTATTTGCTTTGATTGTCTTCTTCTCATGTATTAATGACGTACCTTCGTATTTCAGATTCCTGCTGAGTGGGCGATGGCTTCGTACCAGTTGGTGCAGGACTTGCAGGCCATGGTCCGTCAGTTTGTGATGGGCCTGGCTCCTGAGGTGCGTCCGCGAGCTGAGCCAGGAGTTGTACTTGGTCGCAGACAGAGTACCACCAGAGAGAGGACACCGGCGCGTGGTACCAGGGAGGCTAGCAGAGGCACAGGCCGAGGTGCTGGAGAGGCTAGCAGAGGTAGAGAGGCCAGCCGTGGTACTCGCAGGAGGAGAGAGAGTACCAGTAGTGGAGGAGGAGCTAGCCGAGGGGCCACCCCTAGTGCTGGAGCTGCTGAGGTATACATTTAGGCTTGCCTTTCCTTTCTGTTGATCATGTATGCTTTTCATTATTTTTGACAGACTTTTATTGCTTACACAGGGAGCGTCGGGTTCCCGGAGTGTTAGGCGTTCCACGTCTCGAGCTACTTCGGTGACTCCGTCTTCAGGCCGAGTCCTCCGTTCTTCTGAGAGACGGAGAGAGAGTGTACCGCAGAGAGAGGAGCCTGCAGAGAGTAGTAGTACCGATAGCCATCCTTCCACGCCAGAGGAGTACAGACACTTGGGACATGCGCCGCCGAAGCGCTCTCGTACCTGAGATAGTTTGTTAGTAGTAGCATTTTATTAGGTGGGGCCTGCGTGCCTTGTTTTGATTTGGGCGCCTGTTTAGCCCTTCTGTATAGATGGCCTGCGAGCCGTAGTAGTTGACTTAGCATTGGGCCTGTTTGCCCCTGGATATGGTTACACTCATGATGTGGATGTTTTGATTTTATAAAAAACTTGCATCTCGTCATGCTTTTCATTCACATTGGGATTGAATTTGAAAAATCAAAGTTTTGCACGTGAGTATTTAATAAAAAAAAACAACTGAATTGAGACCAACAAACTTGTATGTGGAAAGCTTGACTCGTATTTGAGGTTGTGACTCACAGGACTCAATGAAACAATGGAACTAACTTTTGAATTTACATGTGTAATGTATGGACTAATGACAAGAGAACAATGTTTGTTATGCGCATGCGACGACATTGTTGTTGACAAATGAATGGAATGATTTTTGTACATGACATGACGCACATGAGTTGATTGAACTCGTGAGATAACTACATTATGAAGCATAGCTTGCCAATGTTTCCATCTTCGAGGCATTTGATCATCGAACCTTGGTTGGAGTCATTAATCAACCCCTCCACTAGGTCGTATGCGCGCGTCACGGCTTGTATGCATAGGTTATGTGCCCAAAAAGAAGCATGGAATGAGCCCCGGATGCTCAAAACTCAATTTTGCTGAAATTAGCCAACTGTGCCGTGCGGCATCAAAACTGTGCCGTGCGGCACTCTTACTGTGCCGTGCGGCACTGGCCTAGTAATGCCAAAATTTTTGGCAACTTACAGCCGATTTCTGGTTCTTCCTTTTGGCTTTTCATCAATCCAATGCACGTCCTAGGGCCTTGAAGGGCCACTGCAAGGTATCCCTTGAGAAGTTGTACAAATCTAGCATGATTCTTTACGGTTTTCGAGTCGGCACGTTCTTCGAGACGGCCGTTCTTTGGAACTTTAAACTTCACATTGTTCTTCATGCATGGCAGCTATAAAAAGCTATCTATTTCACCCTTCTTTTGCATCCCAAATCCATAAACTTGTTCTTTGTTCAATTCCTCATAATGGCAATGAGTTTCTCAGCTTTAATGCGCCCTTGGCTTGATGATCTCGACGGTTTGGACTGGCTCCACTTTCGGGGTCACAGGCTGACTTCCCTTCGCTATATTCGAGATGTGTCCATACGTCCGGAGTTATTGCGAGCCGCAATACAATTCTGGGACCCTGAGGTGCATGTTTTTCGCTTTGGCCTTCACGAGTTATGCCCTACTGTGGAAGAATTCCATGCATACATTGGAGGTTTTGATTTGGTGGAGCCCATAATCTCTCTCCAAGGAGTTGGTTTTGCCCCAGTGTTGTCTTCCAAACTGGAAATAAGTAACAATGCGGCCAAGTTCCTGATTCGTGGAGGTTTTCTGAACGTTCCACGTCTTATCGAGGGATTCCATTCCAACAACTTCGCTCTGTGCTTGTGTTTATTGGCTGCCTTCTTGTTTGTGCAATCTGATGGTCATGCAAGTCCTTCCTTGGTTGGTGTGGCCATGCAAATTGAGGAACGCAAAGATGTAGCTCCCATGGTTTGGCTGAAACTTTGATGGGTATAGATGGGGTTCATGCCGGTCGGACCAACGTCTTCGAGGGCAGTCCTTTGCTCTTACAGGTAGGCTTCTCACTCAGCTCTCCTTTTTCTGGTTTTTCGCTCGTTCTCATTTTACCTCAACGCTCAGTTTAAGGCTTTCTAAGGTTTCTTACTTGTTTTCTCTCTTTCACACAGCTGTGGTTATGTGACAAGGCTAATCTGTTGGAGCCTGTGCCAAGAAACCGGGTTCATGAGACACAAGGGTTCGTTACCAGGGACTTCAAGGAGGTTTTTGATGATGTGGGAGGTTGGGTTCAAGTTTTCTCCCAGCTCACAGAAGAGGTGATTTCTTGGCGCTTGAATTGGATTGATCTTCCAGACATGGCTGTTAGCAACATGGGGCGTCAGCGAATGGTTTTGGCAGGTTTGACCCGGTGGACCTTCTATATCCCAATCCGCATTCTTCGCCAACTTGGTGCTCGTCAAGTACTGCCACCTGTAGATCCCGAGAATTTCGTCGTGCCAAATTTCAACGTTGCCACATTTAGAGCTTACCAGAATAATTGGAGGGAGCGCATGACTATTCCCAGAGATCCATATCCCAGTGTTCTCCTTCCAACACGTTACAAGAGATGGTTGATAAAAGATATTGAAGCAAGAGCAAATGGAAACTAAGACAGACTTTAGACTCGATCTTACTGTGCTTGAAATAAGTTGTGTACCCTGTGCTATAGACGTTGTTGTTGTTTGTTTCTTTTGAAAGTTTCATGCTCAGCCATGTAATCGAAAAAGTTTGTTCAAATAAAACTTGAGTTTTGAGAACTTTCCATTCTTGATTTTTACCAGTTCTGTCTGTGAGATATGAAATGCGCACCATGGCTTGGAATCAACTTGAAAGATTGTGACCGAACCTCAGGGTGAGGCTGCCTACGTATCCCTTTCGAAAAGGAATCAAGTCATGACGTAGTTCGAGACTACAAGTGTTTGGTTAGGGTTCACTCGGGTATTTACACTCTCCTTTTGTGCTCTGAATTTTGCCTAGTACCGCCCTTTCGGGTTTTCGGCCTAGCGAGCTCTGATTTATTTAGCCTTATCTTTTGCCTAGGCTGCCCTTTCGGGTTTTCAACCTAGCAGGCTTTTGCTCTAATTTTTGCCTGGAACTGCCCGCCCTTGCGGTTTTCAGTCCAGCGAGCTTCTCTCAGGGGTAATATCTCTTGAGTTGATCCAAGTTGACTAGAGTAGAGAATTCATTGCCGTCAAGATCGATGAGTTGCGCTGCTCCTCCAGATAAGATCTTCTTGATAATGTAAGGCCCGGCCCATTTTGGTCGAAACTTCCCACGCGGATCGAAAACCGGAGCTCGAATCTCCTTCAAAACCATGTCGCCTTCTTGTAAATCTCTGGACTTCACCTTCTTGTTAAAAGCACGAGCTATTCGACGCTGATATCCTTGAACATGATATAAGGCTTTGAGCCGCCTTTCATCAAATAGCATGAGCTCTTCGAATCTCGCGTTTTGCCATTCTGCTTCATCAATTCCTGATTCTGCCATGATCCTCAAAGACGGGATTTCGAGTTCGATGGGAAGAACAACTTCCATGCCGTAAACCAGAGAGTAGGGTGTTGCCCCTGTTGGAGTTCGGATGGATGTTCGATATCCCCATAATGCCAATGGTAGTTGTTCGTGCCAATTCCGAGTGGACTCAGTGGTCTTCTCCAGTATAGTCTTGATGGTTTTCTTGGCTGCTTCCACGGCTCCGTTGGTTTGCGGTCGGTAGACAGTAGATTTATGGACCTGAATCCCGAACTCTTCAAGAGTCTCTGCCGCTCTTCCTTTGAAATGAACCCCGTTGTCCGACATAAAGGCTTGAGGGACTCCATATCTGTAGACGATATTTTGCTTGATGAAGTGAGCAACTTGGACCGCAGTGAGAGTCGTATAGGAAGCAGCTTCAACCCATTTGGTGAAATAATCAATTGCGACCAGGATGAACTTGTGCCCGTTTGATGCTGCCGGCGTGATTTTACCGATAACATCTATGCCCCAGACAGAAAAGGGCCAAGGCGAAGTCATGGAATGCAATTCTGATGGCGGGACATGCATGAGATTGGCGTGAATCTGGCATTTGTGACAGCGTCTCACGTATTCAATACATTGAGTCTCCATGGTTGACCAATAATAGCCCTGCCTTAAGATCTTCTTGACAAGCATCATGCCGTTCATATGAGGACCGCAAACTCCTTCGTGTATTTCTTCCATGATCCGACTGGCTTCTTCCCCGTGCACACACAATTTGTGTGTTCCACAATGGGATCTCCGATATAGCTTTCCTCCGCAAATGATGTACTGAGATGTCAATCTCCGAAGAGCAACTTGGTCCTTCTTATCCGTTCCTGTTGGATACTCGCCTTTCTCAATGAAGTTCCAAATGTCATGATACCAGGGTAGACCATCGTCTGGCTCGTCAATGGTCATGACATACTCGTAGACAGGCTTGTCTCGTTGTTCAATCACAATTGGCCTGAGTCTGACTCCGTTTGGTATCTCAACCATGGAGGCTAGTGTTGCAAGGGCATCGGCGAACCGATTCCTCAGTCTTGGCACATGTGTGAAGGTGACCATCTGAAATTGTGGGATTAAATCGTCCAGATCCTGATGGTAAGGCTTCAACTTGTCTTCCTTGACCTTCCAATCTCCGTTTGCTTGTGACACCACCAAGTTCGAGTCTCCGACGACTTCCAGTCTTTTGACCCCAATTTCCAAGGCAGCTTCCATTCCTACGATGCAGGCTTCGTATTCTGACTGGTTGTTGGTGACTTCAAAGTTTAACTTGAAAGCAAGAGGGATGTGTGATCCTTCTGGGGAAATTAACAATACCCCGATTCCAAATCCTTGCTGATTGGCTGCCCCATCAAAATACAGCATCCAGGCATCATTGGTGGTGGTCATCACTTTTTCATCTGGGAATTCGAATTCTACGTCCTCTGGTCCTTCCACAGGGTGATCGGCAAGGAACTCGGCAATGGCTCTTCCTTTTACTGACTTCCTGGTAACATATTTGATATCGAACTCTGCTAGCAAAAGTAACCATCGTGCTAACTTACCTGTAAGTGCGGGTTTCTCGAATAAATATTTGAGAGGGTCCATTCGAGAAATTAGCGTTACAGAATAGGCCAACATATAGTGTCTCAATTTCTTGGAAGCCCAGACCAAAGCCCAACAAGTCTTTTCCAGAGAAGTGTATCGTTCTTCGCATCCGACCATCTTCTTGCTGATATAATACACGGCTTTTTTAGATCCGCCTTCCCCTTCTTGTGCTAGTAAGCATCCCATTGCCGATGGAGTGACTGATAGATACAAAACCAAGGGTCGCCCTGGTACAGGTGGCGTTAGAACCGGAGGATTCTGCAAGTATTTCTTGATTATTTCAAAGGCTTTCTGACACCTGTCGTCCCATTTGAATGGTACGCCTTTCTTGAGAAGATGAAACATCGGCTCGCAAGTCAAGGTTAACTTGGCGATGAATCTGCTGATGAACTGAATTTTGCCGAGGAAGCCTCGCACCTCCTTCTCTGTTTGTGGTGGCTCCATTTCGAGAATGGCCTTAATTTTAGATGGATCCACTTCGATTCCTCGGGTCGTGATCATAAAGCCCAACATCTTTCCAGCCGTAACTCCGAATGTGCATTTTTCAGGATTAAGGCGCAATCTGTACTTGCGAATCCTTTCAAAGAATTTTCTGAGGGTGTGCAAGTGCCCCTCTCTTCCCTTGGATTTGACAATCATGTCATCCACGTACACTTCGACTTCTTTGTGAATCATATCATGCAACAGAGTTGTAGCCGCTCTCTGGTAAGTAGACCCGGCATTCTTTAGCCCAAATGGCATAACCCTGTAACAGTAGGTGCCCCACTCTGTGGTGAAAGTAGTCTTTTCTCGGTCTTCGGGGGCCATGAGGATCTGGTTGTAGCCTGAAAAACCATCCATGAAAGAAAGCAATGCGTGTCCCGCGGTGTTGTCTACGAGTACATCTATATGGGGCAGTGGAAAGTCGTCCTTAGGGCTGGCTTTGTTCAAATCCCTGAAATCCACGCATACTCTAATCTTCCCGTTCTTCTTGGGAACAGGCACGATGTTGGCGACCCATTTAGGGTATTCAGTTACCATTAGAAATCCTGCATCAATCTGTTTCTGAACTTCCTTTTTGATTTCTAGCACCCAGTCAGGCCTCATTTTTCTCAACTTCTGTTTAAAAGGTTTCGTATCTGGATAAAGTGGGATTCGATGCTCCACAATTTCAGGGTCAATTCCGGGCATGTCCGCATGAGACCATGCAAAAACATCTTGAAATTCTCTTAAAAGATACGAATGAGCCTTAAATTCCTCGGGAGACAACCCAGAACCGATTTGAACCATTCGTGGATTACTCTCATCTCTCAAATTTATTGAAATTACTTCTTCTTTTAGAGGCTGAGCATGCCTTTCGTTTTCTCGTTCGATTAGAGATCGGAGTTCTTTTGGAATTTCTTCCTCAAACTCAATCCCATCATCGTCAGGGTTAACACAGTTTATTTCAGGCACAGCAAGATAAGCAAAGTCAATTTCATTCATTGCAAAAGAGGTGGCCCCAGGGGCGTGATACATGAGAGTGGATTCAAACTCGAAAGAGAAATGATGACGCGGAGGACAAACAGACACATGCATTGACTCAGAGGTGGACTCAAACTCAGTGCTAAATTCAGACTCAGTGCTGGACTCTGACTTAGACTCAAATTCAGTGCCAGTGTAAATAATTTTTGGTACAAAAGTGCAGTTTTTATAAATTCCATTGGCATCCATGATGAGCGAGGAAACATCTCCAAGGGCTTCTTGGCTTAGCATCATCAGTTCCATGTCTCCAATAGGTTCCAAATCAAATATCTTCGCAGCAGGCCCGTCCTCAACCGTACCTAATGGACTTTCATTTCCAAATAGCGATTCCAGATTTCCTGAGTCAAAAACTTCGATCCAGTCAGATTTGCATTGCCTGACCAATTCTTCCAGTTTTGCTGATTCATCATCACTGTCCCAGGTGTTATCAGCGAATATCTCAAATCCTGGCAGCTTGGTTCTTTTCTCCATATCCCAAAACGGTTCCGGTTCTCCTTGATAGATAGCCTCCTTTTCTTTGATAAAATGAATGGGGCCCTTCTTTGGCTGGGCATGAGCTCGAGCTTTCCATCCACTTCCTAACTCATTCTCGTTGGGTTGATAACCGAGGCCGAAGCGGTGATTGTTCATGGGGAAATTAGGGAATTCCGCTATTGCCTGATTGTTGCGGCCTAATCCCAATCCTGGCATGTAAGACATCTTTCTCATCATTTCAATAACTGTGGAGCTAACCGAGAAATCTTCATCCATTTTGATAGTGAGAATTGCCCCAGCGGTGTCAAAAGAGAATCCTCCGAGAGCGACGTCTTCTTCTCCATGCATGATTTCAAGCACAGGGGCATTATCAGAGACATGAGGGCGAATCCCGGACTCTCCGTAAATGGTCAGAGTTCCAGTGGCCAGACCGAGCTGAACTTTCTGATGCAGAGAAGATGGTACGGCCATAATGTCTGGGTGGTGAAGCCATGGCCTGCCTAGCAACAAGTTGAAAGATGAAGGAATGTCGAGCACATGAAACTCGACGTTGGACTTGAAATTCTCGACTGATATTTCTAGTTGAACAATTCCGACTACATCTCTGCGTGTATTATCATAAGCACACACTCCGAGATTTGATGGTTGGAAGTCCTTAGTCGTGAACCCCAAACAGTAGGCTGTGCGTAGTGGACAGACGTTTAAAGCAGATCCATTGTCTAGGAGAATAACAGGGACCCATTTCCCCATACATTTCATAGTGATGTGTAACGGCTTGTTGTGGCCGGCTCCTTCTGGCGGCAAGTCTTTCTCGGTGAATGTCACGACATGTTTCGCCTGGGTTGGTGCAAGCAAGGATATTAGCGCTTCAGGGGGAGTGTCTGGCGGCACTTCCATGTTAGAGAGAGTCTTGATCAGTTTCTGGCGGTGTTCCCTGGATGAGGAAAGTAGCCCCCAAATGGATACTGATGCTGGGGTTCTTTCAAGTTGCTTCCGTACGGGATCCTCCACTGGCATAGGATTCTTTTGCGATGGTTGAGTGACAACTTCTGGTGTCTAAGTGACATTTTTCGGATTATCTGGGGTCGAATCGTCCTGGACAGGATCGTTCCAAATGAATGCCCCAGTCTGAGCATGGTTAGAGGTGTTGCCTCTCTGAAGGTCAGCAGGTTGATAGATCCGTCCGCTTCTTGTTACTCGGTTGACTGATGGTGGTTCTTTAGCCCAAAAATCTGAAAATTCATTGACCTTTCGCTTCCCAGTCTTGATGGATTCCAATTTCTGTTTTGTGTCAAAGTACTCGGACCAAAAACCTGTAAGGCTATCCTCAGCCTTTCGTTTCTCGATCTTGATGTTTTCCATCTTTTTTCCCAGATTTTCTACTGCTTGATTGCGCCAAAATGAATCATCTAACGTGACCCTGTCGACAGTCCATACTTCATCGTTGTCGAATCGGATATCGATAACATCTTTCTCATCCCAAAACGAATCTGCCCTTAGAACTGAAACATCTGGTTGTGGAGGAAATGGCACGGATGGTCGAGGCAGAGATTCCCCGATAATGTAGGCTTGAGGAAACCAGTCATGATCACCAAAGACAGTTTCTATAGCAGAATGTTCTTCAATCCCAGGAAGTGGAGGTGGCAGTAAATTATCTGGAGGATGGCTGCTAGGGACCCAATGATAAACTTCGCCGAGTGTCCGATTCCATATGTCTCCGGGCTCTTCAAACAATGCGGGGAGTGAAACTGCATCAAGTGGATCAGCACAAATTGCCTCCCATCTTTCTCGCCAATCTTCCTGCTCACTCGGTTCAACATATTCGAGAGTATGCACCATGCCGGCGATGCACACGACCTTGTCAATCCGACAGATACTGGGACTCGTTGGTATGGAAACAACTGGCTTGGCATGAGAATCTGGGATAATAAATTGGCTTGGGTCCCACTCTTGACGGAATTCTTCCCATCCTTGATCATTCATAGCCCATTCTTCACTTTCTGCAATGTCTGCCCATGTGGGTTTCGTTTTTGGATTAACACTTCCGAGGAATAGAATTCCGAGATCCTCTGGCACAGGGACGAGGGGTTTAGGTTCGGTGGCTGGTATGATGTATAGGCTAGGGTTAAATTTAGTGGAGCCTGGGTCATTTAGAGTGGAGCTGAGAGAGATTTGGTTGATTTGGGTATTGGATTTGTGTTCTGGCATGGGATTTGAGACTGTGTTTGGCTTTTTGAGGGGAAGCGGGATTGTTCCATCTTCAATGAGGTCTTGGACCTTGTGCTTGAGACGAATACAATTGTTAGTGTGATGGCCGGGCATTTGGTGGTAGGAACAGAAGGCATTGGGATTATGGTTTGGAGGAAGTATTTTGGGTGGTTCGCGGGGCTCAAGTGGCTTGATGGCGTCCTTTTCAAGGAGCTTTTGGTAGACTGTGGTTAAGGGAAAAGGGAATTGGTAGAAGCTTCTCGCTTGCCGGGTTGGCTGGGCTGCTATCTGGTTAATAGGCTCTGTTTTGGTTGGTTTAGAGTTTGAGGAGCTGGCCTGGGTGTGGCTGTATTGGTTGGTTCCGAATAGGGTATTGCTGTTACCAGAGTAAACTCGTTTGGGCTTGGCAGACTCTCCTTTCTCAAATATACCAGTTCTGAGTGCATCTTCAACTGAAAGGCCGGCTTCGTAGAAAGTCCTAAAGTCAGCGGTAGTTTGGAAAACCACTAGGTGCTTCGCAAAATCGGGCGCCAAGTTCTTTGTGATAATTCTCATTTGTTCTTTCTCTGAGGGTCGATCTATCATCTGAGATGCTTTCCCTCTCCATCTTCTGATAAAGTCGGCAAAGGACTCATTTGTTCCCATTTTGGTTGCATCCAACTCTCGAATGGTCATCTCAAGTTGAATATTGTAATTGTACTGGGCCATGAAGGCTGCCCCAATATCTTCCCAACTTCCTTTTCTTGAAATGTCAAGATTCAGAAACCATCGCAGTGCTGGTCCCGTCAGAGTCTGCTGAAATATCTGTCCCATGGCATCCTTTTCAATGTTATACATGGAAAAAGTGCCCACATATGTTTGCAAGTGAGCTCTCGGATCTCCGCTTCCGTCAAACTTTTCCCAGGCTATAGGCTTGAATCCTTCTGGGAGTTTGGCACCGGGAAATAGACATAATTTGTCCATATCAACGCCCGTGGCAGCTACTTTCTCTTGTTTCTGAACTGATTCCTCGAGTTTGGCGACTTTCGCCATCATTGCTTCCAAATTCGAATTTTCTTGCGGAGGCGGATTCGGCGGTGGCTGCTCCCCTGGACCTCCTGGTGGCTTGTTCTGAAGGGTTAATCCTTGTATCAAGAGCAATAATTCAGCCATCTGACTATCACTGTGTTCCCGTTGTTCTTCCAAGGCTATCTTGAGGGCTTCAATCTCATTCTTGCTTGACATATCTGCAGGATTTGTTGAATCCGACTGTATCGCTTTTGACTCAGTTCGAATTAATCGCTGTTTGGGAGTTCTAGTCCAACTAGGTACAGTTTTCTTCTCGCTCTTACCAATGATTAAAACTGATAGTGAAAACAAAAATGAATTTAGTGACTGGTGCGAAGAATGCTATGTGCAGAAATTTATGTACAGAATGAAAGAATGATGCATGATGTGCAATGCAACCACAGTTTTGGAAAGGATTGCCTCAATTTTTCAGTGCTCTGTTGACTGTTTTCAGAAGATTTTGCAAAACAAAGGCCGAGCCTTTTCAGGGGTTGCCTACGTATCCCCATTTCGGAGGAATCAGGCCATGACGTAGTTCGAGACTATAATTGGCTCTTTCCCTCAAACAACGAGAATTTCATCATAGAGAAAAGTACAAACTGACTCAATTGACATAAACAAAAGCACATACTGACATAAAGAAAAGTACAAATTGACTCAATAAAGCAAAATACAGACTCGACAAAGCTCAAACTGACTTGAGCTACAAAAGGTAGACTTAATAGTCTCAAAAAAGGCCCTGTAGGCTGGATCCACTGACGACTGGCATGTTGTTGATTCTCGATCTGATTCAGTTGTTGGAACATTCCTTGCTTGGTTCTTCTGGCTTTGTTTCCTTGCTTGATTCTGGTTGCTTTGGTGGGTTCTCCAAAGCATACATCTTTTTGAGCTGTTTGGGAGACAGACCATCATTCAGAAGGAGACATTCTTCATAACAAGCTTCGCAATCACACTCATCCCAATATTTATGTCCTGTCACTGGGTCTTGAAAGTAGTAGACTGGTGTGCCGTCTGGCTGAAAGTATTTGACTGGTGGCATAACATCTGCATCTTCATCATCACTTCCTTGCTCTATCCTGACAGTGATCTTGTCGGGGATATCCTTGGCTTTATTATCTGCGGGAGGATAGAATTTCCAGCCTTGATCATTCACATTCTCAGAGTCGTGCCATTGAAGGGTTAAGCCTGGTTGGTCAGACATAGCTAGCTGATGAAGTAATCCTTCAAGCTTGTCCTTGTCTGGAATCGCATCTCCAATTTCTTCATTTCCCACTTCTTCAAGTATCCACACTGGTGCGCCGTGATGAGTGGTAAAGGTAGACTTGAGTTTCTTGCTTCTAGATTGGCTGCTCATTTTTTGGGTTACAGACTCTGATAAAATACAACACGCTAATTATTTGGGGGAAAGAGAGCCAATTACAGTATTAAAACAAAAGAAATTTGTTTATTTGACAGAGCACTCGATCATTGGGGTAATCCTTCTTACTATTGTGGAGGGGAGGATGTGAACCTAGGGTAAAAGCTATCATGTACATGCAAGATAGACAAACAACAAATAATAAGCAGTTAAACAGTCAACAGGATATATCACATAATCCTAACCTGTGGGACCCTGTCCTAGGTTGAAAGGTTCTAGGTTAATTATATGCAAAGGCCGGTTTTGGTTTAAGGGGGTTCCCCAGACTAAAGCCAATATTTGCCTCCCAGTGCCAAGTGTACTGCATGGCAAAGGTCGAGCGGCAGGCTGACTCATCATGGTCCAGGGTTGCTGAGCATCCGGGGATGTCCTAACACCAGTGAACTGGGTAGGGTAACCAAGACGCAGCAGCGGGGCTTATCCAACATCGATGCAAGTGATGCAAAAGTTTAGCAATAAAATTGTTTTAAAAAAAAAACCACAAATGTTTTTCAAGCTTGGCTCGCTTTTTAAATTAATCAAAACCTTGAAGTTTTACTCATGCAAACAACCGAGAAAGCTCCAGTCCAGATCGATCGGGCTTTCACCCTGACATCAATCCTTTCTAGTACAGCGTGAAGCACATACTTGGTGTCAAGCTTCCAAATGGTCATTTTACAAGTGTAAAAATTTCAAAATAAAGATTAATTTTAAATATCGATCCCCAGCGGAGTCGCCATTTTGTGGACGGTCGATTTCCACCGGTTGATTTTGATTTGAAAATAGAGTCGCCACCCGGGTTTTTGGAATATGGTTTAGGACCCGAGAAACCAATTTGAAAGTGATTGAGAAAATGATTTATAAAACAATTTGAAAACCAGAGATTCGTTTCGGATTCGGGAGCCAGGTTACGAACGGGGAAGGGTTTTAAGGCACCCCGTTCGCCCGATTTAAAATCGGTCTTTACTAAACATTTGTGGGATTTTTAGAAATATTTTAGAGCCAAACTTTAAAAGATAAACATTTGAGTTATGCAAGGCAGACGATAATAATGAAAAGCAAGCAATTAGTATGTAAATAACAGTAAATGTACAAAAATTCGAAGTTTAAGCTGTTCATGCAAGACACTGATCAAAATTTTGATTTTTGCCAGAAAAGTGTGCCGTGCGCTACACTAGGAGTACCGTGCGGTACAGGAAGTGTGCCGTGCGGCACTGTTTATCAACCCAACGGTCAAATTTTTAAAAGGGTACTGTACAGCATTCCAAGTATGCCGTGTGGCACAGAAGGAATGCCGTGCGGCACTGTTCATTGCACAAACAGCTCAAACTTTATTTCTTCGATATAATTGGATAAAAGCACACACAAGGCATAGAATATGACTAAAAATAAACCACTTTAAAGAAGAAGACAGTATGCTCGAATAAAGGATGTTCCTCCTCATTAAATCGCTCCGTACGAGGCGATATTTTCACCGTATGACGCGACCGGGAGGTGCGAATTCAAATTAGTTTTAATATGTGATGGGCATACCAAGCGTGGAAGTGATATTGGAGATCACCCCATACTCGGTACCCCTCCCCTCAGAGTGCCAAACTTAAGAAATTTGGCGAAACGGGTTTGTACCTCGGTTTTGAAATTCTCGGATTGAGCTTCTCTCTGGAACTTCTGAATATAGTTTGAGCTTCCTTTGGACTTCAACTTCACAGTAGAGTAGTAACAACGAGGATTGAAGGCTTTGATTTGGGCAATCTAGAAATGGCTACCTCACGGTTTTGGAACCAAAAACAGGGGATTGAGTTTTTGAATGAGATTTGCTTTAGAGAGGATTCGGTTGAGTTCCGGGAGATTAGAGGTTGTGATGAGGATGATTGACAGTAGGGGTGATGTTCAAGAGTGAGGTTTCATGGTTTCTTCACAAAATTTTTTCGATGAATTTTCGGTTTTTTATTTCCGTCGGAACCAATCGGCATTTATAGGGGATGAGTGAACTTAATCTCCAAGTTTTCTTCCTCTCCACACAAAGGAATAATGGCTATGTGGTAGGCCTCCTTCTTCACACGAAATCATCATGAGCAGAGAAGCCAAAATTGTCAACATTTGAGCTGCTGGGAACTCTGCAAAAGCTGTTTGACAAGTGACAGTACCGTACGGCACACAAACTGTGTTGTGCGGCACACTGACTGTGCCGTGCGATACACCTAACCGCCAAAATTCAAAAAGTTGCTTGGGCTGTGCCGTGCGTGAGAGATGAGTACCGTGCGGTACTGTTGACTGAGTTGACTTGGAGAATTTTAATCCGAGAGTTCTTCCGGGCATTTCCTTTCATCATCGGGGATTAAAAATGTACGAGAGTCTCATTTTGGGGTGTCTACAGCGTTACAGTGACGTGTTTGCTTGGCATTATGAAGAAATGCCAGGGCTAGACACCGAATTGGTGGCTTACCATCTGAACGTTTTTCCAAATTCTAAGCCAGTAAAACAAGGTGCCCGCAAATACCAGCCAGAGCTGGAAGAGAAGATCAAAGAGGAGGTCGAGAAATTAAGAAAGGCCGGGTTCATTCAGCCCATACAATACCCGCTCTGGTTAGCCAACATCGTGCCGGTAAAGAAGAAGAATGGACAGATATGCGTGTGCGTCGACTTCCGCGACCTCAACAAGGCCTGCCCAAAGGACGAGTTTCCCTTGCCGCATATTGATACTTTGGTTGACTCCAATTCGGGGCACCAAATGTTTTCCTTTATGGACGGCTTCAGTGGCTACAATCAGATCAAAATGGGGGCTGAAGACGCGGAGAAGACAACCTTCAGAACACCGTTGGGCAACTTCCATTACACGGTTATGCCCTTTGGCCTCAAGAATGCTGGCGCAACGTACCAGCGCGCGATGACGGCAATCTTTCACGACATGTTGCACCACATCGTGGAAGATTACGTGGACGATCTTGTGGTGAAATCGAAGGAAAAGAATGATCACCTGGAGCATTTGGAAGCAGTGTTTATACGATGCAGAAAGTTCAACATGAGAATGAACCCGCTAAAGTGTGCGTTTGGCGTTGCGTCAGGGAAATTTTTAGGATTCCTAGTCCATAGACATGGAATAGAGGCGGACGATGCAAAGATAAAGTCTATTACAGAGATGCCTCCCCCGCACTCTTAACGGGCACTCAAGAAGTTCCTGGGTCGGGTTTCGTATCTCAGGCGATTCATCCCCGCGCTGGCCGAAATCTCAGCACCCTTTAGCGACTTGCTGAAAGGAAGGGCGAAATTTGAATGGCGCGCAGAGCACCAGCATGCATTTGAGAGAATCAAGACCGTCCTGACCTCCCCGCAGACCATGATCGCGCCACAAAAGGGCAAACCACTTATCCTGTACTTGACGTCCACCCCGAGATCCATTGGGGCCCTGCTCGTGCAGGAAATTGATGGCGCGGAGAGGCCAGTTTATTATATCAGCAGAAAAGTGCAAGGAGCGGAAGAACGGTACACGCCGGTAGAACGGCATTGTTTAGCGTTGGTCTTTACCACGCAAAAGTTACGCCACTACTTTTTATCATTCAAAATCCATCTTGTCACGAAGAGCGATCCAGTACACTACCTGCTATCACGACCAGCTCTCTCAGGGAGGGTAGCCCGTTGGCTCTTAGCGCTGGCGGAATTCGAAATATCATGCGTCACCCCAAGAGCAATCAAATGTCAAGCACTCGCAGATTTGTTGGCGCAATTTCCTAGTGGACAGTGTGAGCCAGTCCAAGAGGGGTTGCCAGGGGATGGTTTCGAAGCATTAGCGGCCGCGTCAGTCACTTGGACGCTAAGCTTCGATGGGGCCGCAGGAGGTGGCGCAGGAGGCGCTGGAATAGTTCTCACCAGCACGGATGGTCAGCGCGAATACTTAGCATACAAGTTATCCTTCCACTGTTCGAACAATGAGGCAGAATATGAAGCACTGATCTTGGGGCTCCTCGCAGCCATTGCGAAAGAAATAAAAGTCCTCAAAATTGTGGGGGATTCAAAACTGGTAATCCTACAAACGGAGGGTGTATACGCGCTCAAAGAGCCTACTCTTGCCCCATACAGAGCCACTGTCCAAAGACTAATGCAGCATTTTGATAAGATTGAAATTATTCATAAGCCCAGGTCAGACAATAGGTTCCCCGATGCGCTTGCCACACTGGGAGCAAAGGTTGAGTTTAATGAAGAGAAGATTGCCATAGAGATTATCAAGAAGTCGGAACCATCAATTGCCGACGAAGTAAACAAGGAAAAAGCCGTGGAAGAATGGCAAGAAAAGATAATGAAACAGCTAGCTACCGGGCAAGGTGACGTCCCTTTGACGGAATTGGCACAGTTTACCATGCTTGGGAAGAGGTTGTATTTCCGCGGACCTTAGGGGTGGCTCGCACGCTGCATCGGGCTTGAAGAGGCCAAGGTTAGGTTGCGTCAGATCCATGATGCAGCTTGCGGAGAGAACGACATTTCCCTCTACCGGAGGGTTCAGAGACAGGGTAACTTTTGGCCTAGCATGAAGACTGACGCTGCGAGCGTATCGAAGAATTGCGAAAGATGCGCCCTAGCCATCCCAGCGCAAGAGTGTTGTTTCTCGGTGGAGCGGGACTGGAGACAGAAGTACATTGATTTCCTGCAAGAGGGCGCGCTACCTATAGAAAGAGAGTACAGAAGGCAAGTCAAGACGTCTGCCGGGCGGTTCTTTATGAAGGATGGAAGCTGCTTGACCGAAATCCTAGACCTAATTAATGGGTTGCCCCAAGCGTAGGGCGGAGACCGGTGTGGCACAATACCCGGTAAGACCGGAATCGAATCCACAGAGAAGGCGAAGAGTGCTTACTAAGTACTCGAGTTGCTAGTTTAACACGGCTCTTAGGTAGCCACCCTTGTGATTTGATTTGTGAAATTACCTAAACTACGAGAATTTGAGTTACTTAAATTAATTAAAAATGAAGTACGGTCGTAGGGGTCATAACACGGTGACCAGGTCCGGATACTTCCTGCTCCATTCGTTGTTCTGAAAATGTCTGATTTTAGAGAGAAAAAGATACCCCAAAAGATGCGAATCCTCGTGGTTGCCGTTTACCCATGTGCAGCGAAGAACAGGTTTTGGTCCCCCGTTCCCCGCGTCACATGGGCTCCGACAATGCCTGGATACGTCCAACGAAGGTACTTTAGTAACCTAAAATTGCTTTTACCCTTATTAATCATGAAAATCGGAGCAAGAACGTAACCAGCCCTGGCCACGGCGTGTTAATCACCCCGCGACCATACTTGATGAAACTACTCACTCATATTAACTTGAACGAATAAGAAAATTCTGGAATAAAACATACTATTAAACTCGTAAAAGAATTAACACCAAGATTCGAGTCTCAGAGCGCGGACAAACTCCCGCGAACTGAGATTAAAGTAAATAAACAGAAACGTTACCGAAGCAAAGCGAGAATCTACGAACAAAACTTCAAAACTTCAATGGTAAAGCCTCCGGAAAATCGAATCTCCAAAAGGAAGAACGGCTACTACTTGAGAGCAAAAATTAAAACAAAGTTCGAACCCCAATTCGGCCTAAAATCGGGGTATTTAACCCTTTCCGAAGTCAATACACGTGGCAAGTCAACGCTGACTGTATAAAGCCCTCGGTATCGATACAGGAGAAGTCCTGTATCGATACCCAGACGTTCTGTTCCCGAATTGGCCAACGGGTATCGATACAGGACAATACCTGTATCGATACCGGTGCCTCTAAGTTGACTTTTCAGCTTTTTGGTCGTCCTCACTTGGGTCCCACTGGTTCCCAGCATGCCCGACCGCCATGTGTCCACTTTATGCGTTCTTTTCCAGCCTGTTCCCTACAAAACAAACAAAGACAAGAAAAACCAAGAACAATACCGCATCAAGTGGAAAATGGAATAGAATGCGCCTCTAACGCGCTAATTTGCCCTACTTAGGCGCTTATATCTATGACATTGCGCGCCTATCACACCCCCCCAACTTGAGCGTTGCTAGTCCCTTGGAACGAACGAAATAAAACCACAGACAAGAAACTAGAAAACACCAACGGGGGTACGGTGGTTATGACACCTGTAGAAATAATCAATCATAGCGATAAACATTCGCCTCTTAATATGCCTGTAACTCACATGCATGCATGCCTTGACAGAAAATCGAACATGGTTAGCATAGCGCCACATGCGCGAATAAATATCCCTACAAAAATAATCGCGTTGCACTACTCACTAGAACACTCAACATTCCACAATAGCGCTTGGCGAGATGCGTGGAACCGAACAACTGGTATCCACGTGCCAATCAAAGTTACGCTTAGCAAGAGATAACGCACAATATGCACAATATGTCCAAACATGATTTCACAAGATAAGCAACATCATTACAAACCATGCATAAGTGAGAGATAAAGTACGTGCACACGATCGACTAAGGACTTTTTGGATTATATTGACCTTGGTTAGAACAAAATAGGAAACTGCAAAATCAGGTGCCGGCCCACAGAAGCTCAAGGTTACTACCCTAACTGGCCGCACCTGTCATGTCTAAAACCTGTCAATGCGCCCATCGGCGCCACCCAAACCAGGTCCACAACATAAAAACATAAAAACAACATCCATGCAAAGTATATTACAGACCCCAAATAAAGAAAACAGAAATAAGTCTCACATGAAATAACAAAATACCCAACATAAAATAACACCTCCTCATCCATACTACCTACTCTCAGCCAGCCCCATGCAACACAAGTGCCTCCTCTCAATCCGACTCCTCCTCACCCTCCTCAGGAGCATCCGCCTCATCCGCGAAATCATCACTGACCTCCAACTCGGGCAACTCAAGAGGAACATATGGATCCGAAGTCGACCCCTCAAGTCGCCCTACCATCCACTCCCCCCTGTGATTCATCATCTGCTGCATCCTCGCATTTTGTCGCACCTCCCTCTTAAGCTTCTGATGGCTCCGGATGGTAGCGACCCCTTGGCAAAAGATCTTCTGTAGCCAAGTAGTATTAGATGCGTTGGGGGCAGGTTCAGTGGTCAAGTAAGCTCCACCTCTAGTACCACGCGTCTGGGCTATGCTCTTAGTCAGGATAGTACTGTCAATCGGCCCAGGAATCAGTGGATCATTGTTGAACCATTTGGACCCCGTCAACCCGGAGTCTCTAGCAATAGCCGTAATCAAGCACGGGAATGGCATGCGGGTCTGTGTTGGGGCATCGCGGAAATCGATAATCTTAGTGTAAATGAATAATGCCCAGTCACACACAGTCTCCGGTTCCATAAAAACTGTCAACAAATTCCCAGTACTTTCAGAGGGCTTATTTTCAGTTGCCCTCGGGTCCACATTGTAACAAACCACTTGGTTCAAAAACCGAAATGCCGGCTTAAACTTGCCCGACCGGTGAGGAATACTAGCGTCTCTACGTCTCTCATACAGACTACCCGCTACTCTACGCGGGTCAAAATCCTCGACGGGGCAAGGGAAGTTAGTATCAGTCTGCCCCACATACCGTAAACTCGCAGCAATAATGTCGGGGGTGATAACAATGGGTACTCTAGCCACTCGTGAGGTTATCTGAGTCTCGGAACTAAATGCAGTCCCGGATGCTGGTACATGAAAATTTTTATAGAATTCCCTCACGAGTTCTAAATTATACCTGGGGTTTGGTTCGAACCAAAATGACATACCTTGTCGTATGATGGCTTGTATAGTAATGTCATTTGGGAGAAACCCTTCCCGGATAATGTGGCGCTCGTTCTTAACGCCCCTTTGTTCAATGGAAGCCTCCCATCTTTCCCGTTCATCCCGGGCAATTTGATCTTTGGTCCTCCTTCCCCCGGTTGCTTGCTCTGGGGGGGCACTCGAGGATGCCGCTCCCTTGCCCTTAGCGCTAGCGGAAGTCTTCCTGGGTGCCATGTTTTTGAGGTTGGGTTTTGGAAATTTAGGGTTTTAGATCTGGAGAGATAAGGATTTTGGACGGGATTGGAGAGGTATATGTGGTAGAGATGGAGAAAAGGAAGGTTTTGGTGAAGTTTGGTGGAATTTGGGTGAGTTTTGGAGGAGTTATGGAGGTTTGAAGGGTGTAACAATGGAGGATTTTCGTGGGTAGGGTTAAAGAGAGAGAGAAGAGGTTGAGGAAGAAAGTGATGAAGTGTGGAAGATGACCGGTCGAGCCCTTAAAATTTGGCGTTTAGGGCACTCGGTATCGATACTAGGGAAACCTTGTATCGATACCCAAAGGTTCTGTTCCGGATTGGGACAACCGGTATCGATACAGGGTTTCACCTGTATCGATACCGACAGGTTTAAATTTTTTTTTTTTTTTCTGAGGTTAAGGTTTATGGATTTTGGTTTCCAATACATGACACCCAATCGCACTTCCTCGCGCACTATTCTCTTAAAACCCATCATTTCACAAAATTTTCCCACAACAGTACGGCACCCATATTGCACGGAGCTTGACTTCCCCCCCAACTTCAATCCAACCAAAACACCGGTTTCCTAAGTTAGATACGGGGACTGACTCGGACTGGTTTAAAATGGGTCAAGGGGACTCATATGTGGCTTAATCATGCAAAGAATGCCTTGTTTCATCCCCTATGCACATTATTCACTCTCACAAATGCATGAAAAATCACTGGTCTCTTATTTGCAAAACAAAAGACTACTATTTTATGCGATTGCAGAAAGGAATACAAGGAATATGGGAATGTTCTTCAGGATACGCTATTATCAATGTGGGGACACTATTCACATGCTTGACAGTGCATCACGTTCAATGTATATAGTCAAATATATGCATGCATTCAAGTTAAACAGGCATACATTCAAGTTGAACATTCGCTCGATGATGCTTACAAGATGCCTAACACCCGTATCCCTAAAAGCTACCTAGCAACGCTATATAAGTACAAAGTACACCCTCCCCCCAACTAAAAACATGCTATGTCCCCAGAGCATGGAAACATAAAAATTGAAAGAACAAGGGGAAAAGCTGGACCTCAGGGTGGCAGCCAACCACCATGACCTCGGCCGATGTACGAGGAATTTCAGGTACACTCACCGTGCAACCTGCAAAACACGTCAGTCCAGCCCGGCACGTGGTATCCGGGCGTACACATAGAAAACAAAACAGCAAGAAGGAAGAAATAAAATACACCACCACTTTCGTCACGGGTACTACTGTTCTCCCTAATTTCTCACTTAAATTTTGTGTAGAGAAGGTCATCATAACAATCCCGGGTAAGTCATGACTCAACAGGTTAAATTACTCAAGGTTCTTCCTTAAAGCAATCAGAGCCAATCGTCTTTAATTACTATCCGAGACACGGCAATAAGATTGTTCGAAACCCAGATACACAAAGTTAAGGCTAGAAATTAGGTGGCTATACCGGACCGTTAAAAGTTTTTTTTTTTTTCTTTTTTACAGACACTAGAATGCGTAAAATGTCCTTACTAACCGGAGCTGGGCACACGATCCTTATTTTAATAGCGGTGTGCAAAACTATAAATACCCAAGTCAATGATGGGTACCCCTATCGCTAGGGGCCGGGTCCACACTCAATTAAGAGCATGATACGCGTGAGCTCCCCGTAAAAAAATAGCCCAAAGGCTAAACAGCGGGACTATCTGAGTAGACTGGATCAACTAAATCCTCCTCAGGTTCACCTACGTCTATGATCTCTAAAAATGGTTTAAGACGCTGCCCATTAACTTTGAAAATATGATTATCCTTAGGGTCACAGACATCTATCGAACTGTTCGGGTAAACCTGATGGACTATATATGGCCCATCCCAGCGAGACCTCAACTTCCCTGGAAATAAGTGAATGCGCGACTTATATATAATAAAACTTTCTGCCCAACACTAAAGGTTTTGCGCTGGATATTCCTATCGTGGTACGCCTTAACCTTAGCTTTGTAAATGCTAGTGCTCTCATACACATCATTCCAAATTTCCTCCAGCTCACACAGTTGGAGCTTCCTATGGGCACCTGCCTCTAGCAAACTTGCGTTCACCGTTTGAATGGCCCAATGGGCCTTATGCTCCATCTCCACGGGCAGGTGGCAAGCCTTATCGTACACAAGCCGATAGGGTAAAGCACCCAACACGGTCTTGTATGCAGTGCGATAGGCCCACAATGCATCAATCAACCTTAGGGACCAATCCTTTCTACTTGGGTTTACCGTTTTCTCTAGGATCCCCTTAATCTCCCGATTGGCCAGCTCAGCCTGGCCATTGGTCTGAGGGTGATAGGCCGTAGACACCTTGTGAGAGATGCCATACTTCCTCATCAATGCCTCGAAGGACCGATTACAAAAGTGGGTGCCTTGATCAGAGATAATGGCACGTGGCATGCCAAATCTCGATAAAACATTACTCTTTAGAAACTCAAGCACCACCTTAGAATTACTGGTCCTAGTGGGAATCGCCTCTACCCACTTTGACACATAATCCACCGCCAGGAGGATGTACTCAAAACCATGTGACACTGGAAATGGGCCCATGAAATCAATGCCCCAACAATCAAAGACCTCTAACACATAAATATTGTGGAGGGGCATCATATTTCTCGGGCCGACTTTACCTAATTTCTGACACCGGTCACAAGACTTGCAAAAAACAAATGCATCCTTAAATAGATTTGGCCAAAAGAAGCCACACTGTAACACCTTGGCGGTGGTTTTCTTGGCGAAAAAATGACCGTCACATGCCTCAGAATGACAAAACTCTAGAATGCCCCTCTGGTCAACCTCGGGGACACAACGGCGCACTATTTGGTCCGCGCAGTACTTAAACACATAAGGATCATCAAAAATGTACTGCCGGACCTCTCTCAAAAATCGCTGCTTTTCAGATGTAGACCAATGGGGTGGAATCTGCCCAGTCACCAAATAATTGGCGATATTTGCAAACCATGGGCACGTATTAGCAGCGAACAATTGCTCGTCGGGAAAGGTATCCACAATAGGGAGATGAGAGGTGGGGTCCTCAAACTCCAAACGAGACAGGTGATCAGCCACTACATTCTCTACCCCTTTCTTATCCTTAATGATAAGGTGGAATTCTTGCAGCAAAAGAATCCACCGGATAAGGCGAGCCTTCGCATCCTGCTTGGTCATCAAATACCTCAAGGCCGCATGATCGGTATACACCACAATCTGCGACCCCACCAAGTAGGATCGGAACTTATCTAAGGCAAACACAACCGCTAACAGTTCCTTCTCAATGGTGGTATAGTTCAGTTGTGCCTCATTCAATGTCTTGCTCGCATAATAAATCACACAGGGATCTTTCCCTCGCCTCTGACCTAAAACTGCGCCAACTGCATAGTCGGATGCGTCACACATAAGCTCAAATGGCAAACTCCAATCTAGGGACTGAACGATTGGCGGAGTTGTGAGACTCCGCTTCAATTTCTGGAATGCCCCCTCACAAGCGTCGGACCACACGAAGGGTGTGTCCTTTGCTAACAACTGACATAAAGGCCGGGAGATAGCGCTGAAATCCTTAATGAATCGCCGGTAAAAACCGGCGTGACCTAGAAAAGACCGGATATCCTTAACAGTTTTTGGAGTGGGAAGATTCGCAATTAAGTCGATCTTCGCCTTATCCACCTCAATACCCTTGGATGAGACAATATGTCCCAAAACAATTCCTTGGGTCACCATGAAGTGGCATTTCTCCCAATTAAGCACAAGGCGCTTCTCCTCACACCTAGTCAAGACTTGTCCTAAGTTCTCGAGGCATCCGCCAAACGAATCCCCAAAAACTGAAAAGTCATCCATAAAAACCTCCACTATCTTCTCTACCATGTCGCTAAAAATTCCCATCATACACCGTGAGAAGGTGCCGGGAGCATTACACAAGCCAAAAGGCATGCGACGGTAGGCAAAAGTACCATAAGGGCACGTAAAGGTGGTCTTTTCCTGGTCCTCCATGGCTACCTCAATTTGATTGTAGCCCGAGTATCCATCCAGAAAACAATAGAACGCTCTGCCCGCGACTCTCTCTAAAATCTGGTCAATGAATGGGAGGGGAAAATGGTCCTTCCGGGTGCTCGCGTTGAGCTTCCGGTAGTCAATGCAAACGCGCCACCCGGTCTGAACACGGGTTGGCACTAACTCACCCTCCTCATTCCTCACTACCGTCACTCCTGCCTTCTTAGGCACAACCTGCACAGGGCTTACCCACTCACTATGGGCAATCGGGTAAATGATACCCGCATTTAACAGCTTAAGCACTTCCGTCCTAACCACCTCCTTCATGTTGGGGTTCAGACGGCGTTGAGGTTGCCTAGAAGGTTTCACATCCTCATCAAAAAAAATGCGGTGTGTACACACCGTAGGACTAATACCCTGTAGGTCTGCTATTGTCCAGCCAATTGCCCCTATATGCTCTCTCAGCAGGGCAAGTAATTTAGCCTCTTGATTTTCTTCCAAGGAGGAAGAGATCACCACCGGAAATGTATCATTACCTTTAAGGAAGGCATATTTCAACGTATCCGGTAGAGGCTTCAACTCGGGCTTCGGTGGCTGGACCGATGATGGGAGAGCTCTAGATAATGGGGCGCCCAGCGGTTCGAGAACTGGGTCCCAAACGGCGCCGC
Source organism: Vaccinium darrowii (assembly GCA_020921065.1). Classification (NCBI taxonomy): domain Eukaryota; kingdom Viridiplantae; phylum Streptophyta; class Magnoliopsida; order Ericales; family Ericaceae; genus Vaccinium; species Vaccinium darrowii. The sequence goes on along the minus strand of JAFMTH010000043.1, from coordinate 38,384 downwards.
ATACATCCTCTACTGCTAGCATCTCCATCAAACTCCCTACCTCTGGAGAATCTAAAAATGACGCCTCATTGGCGGTCAGCGCTATCTCCAGAGGATCCGTATACAACATATTTTCGACATGCTCTTGCACTAGCGTGTCGATCAGACTCACCTCATAAACCTCCTCATCATCCTCCACTCGACTATCGACATTATAAACATTCACCTCCATTTTCAAGTCCCCAAATGACAGTTGGACTTGTCCAGTTTTGCAATTCATTACAGCACTGGAGGTGGCTAAAAATGGACGACCGAGAATGATGGGAGTCTTCTCAAGTACTTCGGGGATTGGACACGTGTCCAAAACAATGAAGTCTACGGGGAACAAAAACTCCCCCACCTGGATTAACACATCCTCCACTACCCCTTTAGGAATTCTCACACTTCGGTCAGCCAACTGTAGCGTGACCAGTGTGGCCTTAAGATCACCTATGCCTAATCTCAGGTATACTGAATAGGGAAGCAAGTTGACACTTGCCCCCAAATCTAGTAAGGCCTTATCAAAACTCTGACCCGCAATGGCTATAGGGATAGTGGGACAACCTGGGTCTTTCCGCTTAATCAGAATATCAGCTTGGAGAATGGAGCTCACTTGCTCCGTCAGTAGCACGTTGCACTGACTCTTAGTTCTCCGTTTCGACGTGCACAGCTCTTTCAAAACCTTAGCAAACTGAGGCATAGCGTCAATGGCTTCCATCAAAGAGATAGGAAACTGAACTTTCTTGAACATCTCAAGAATCTGGAAGTTCACATTGACTTTCGGCTTTGCCACCAAGCGATGGGGATATGGTGCAACGGGTGGCAAAGGAGTCGTGGGGTCCGCAGGAGCAGGCACCACCACCTCAGGTGACTCTAACTCTCTCTCTCCCTCAGTACTCTTCCCCACAGCAGGGACAACCACTGGTGCAGCGACCGGCGCCGGAGTTGGAACCAATTTTTGATTCAGAGAAATTGTCTTGTCGACCACCTTCCCACTTCTGAGAGTGGTGATCGCCTTGGCTTCCTCTGCATTGGGGTTCAAATTACTCGTGTCCGAACCCTCTCCTAGATAATTGGTACCGATAGCATTGGCGTGAGGTTGAGAGGGAAATTTTCCCCTCTCTTGTTGGTTTTGCCCAACTACTGCCATCAACTGAGTCAATTGGGACCTAATGTCTCCTATGGCCTGCTTGGTTTGCTCAATAAAGCTCAATTGAGACTGCATGAGAGCCTTCAGCATATCATCAGTCTGCTTATCCTTCGGTGGATAGTTTATGCCTGGGGGTGGTCCAGAATATGAAGGACTGAACCCTTGCTGATTCTGTGAGGGATAGCGGTATTGGGACATTTGGCCTTGCTGAGGCCGATACGGTTGCATTTGTTGCTGAAGTGGTGCCTGGGGTGGCACTGGTGCTTTGGGATCTCTCCATCCCAGGGCTGGGTGATGAGCCCAGCCCGGATTATAAGTGTTGGAGAACGGATCCCAACGTTGGTTCACCGCATTAACCTAAGCTTGGTTACTCTGGTATGCCTCTTTAACCATCGGAAAAGCGGGGCATGCAGTCACTGAATGCCCCGGACACTCACATAAAGCACACACTTCCTCAACTCTCACATCATTCACCTGGTGGACTTGCTTCAGTCGCAAGTCCTCCATCTGCTTGGTCAATTTGTCCAACTGGGACTGGACGGTATGGTCTCTCACACTCATGGGGAAAATACCGGACCCACTGGGTCCCTGTGCAGCTATGGCCCTTTCAGCGAGGTCGGAAGGTTCCCAACTTCGGTACATGTCGGCCAATTCTTCTAGAAAATCCCATGCCTCATCTGGGGCCTTATTTAGGAAATCTCCCTCTTTGCAGAGGTACTCAATCTGCTGGGCCGTTGCAATATTGTGGACGGTCGACCTCCACGCCGGTTTGGTTGATGATTTGAAAATAGAGTCGCCACCCGGGTTTTTATTTGGGAAATGGATTTAGTACCCGAGAAACCGTTTTGAAAATGATTTGAAAAATGGTATAACTCTCGCGGTTGAAAATAAGTTTGAAAACCAGAGATTCGTTTTGGATTCGGGAGCCAGGTTACGAACGGGGAAGGATTTTAATGCACCCCGCTTGCCCGATAAAAAATCGATCTTTACTAAACATTTGTGGGATTTTTAGAAAACATTTTGATGGCGAACTTTATTGAAATAAGCAATAAAATCATGCAAAACAAATAATTTAAATATTGAAATAAATAACAACTGATATGAGCAATCAAGTAACAGTAACTAATTAAAAGGAAAAATCATGTTCTCAAACTGTTTATAAAGGAAAATGATTTGAAATTCAGATTTGAAAAAGTGTGTCGTGCGGCACACAAAGTGTACCGTGCGGTACAAAAAGTGTGCCGTGCGGCACTGTTGGAGATTCCAACGGTCAGATTTTTAAAGAGTGCCGTACAGCACTCCAAGTGTACCGTGCGGTACAGGAGGAGTGCCGTGCGACACAATTTCCTTTACAAAACAGTTCAAAACTTTGATTTTCGAAAAGAAATGAAATAAAGGCACATACAAGGCATGAAACTTAATTGAAAACAGGTTATTTTGAATAGGAAAGCAACATGTTTGAATGGGGGATGTTCCTCCTCACTGAATCACTCCGTACGAGGCGATATTTTCACCGTACGACGCAACCGGGAGGTATGAAATCAAACTGATTTTGATGTAACATGGGCATACCAAATGTGGAGATGATATGGAAGATCATTCCACACTTGGTACCCCTCCCCTCAGGGTACCAAAACTAAGAAGTTTGGCGAAACGGGTTTATACCTCGGCTTTGAAACTCTCGGATTGAACGTCGGATTGAACTTCTGAATGTGGTTTGAGCTTTCTCTGGACCTCAACTTCACTCTGGTGTAGTGACAAGAAGGATTGAAGGCTTGGATTTTGGTAAGCTTGGAGAGGTTACCTCACGGGTTTGGACCGAGAACAGAGAGATTTGATTCTTGATTGGGTTTGTTTTGGAAGAGGGAATTGGATTGATTTTCTGGAAATTGGAGATAGTAATGAAGATGATTTATGGCAGAGATGGTGTTTTTGACAAGGGTTTAGAGATGAGACTTCATGGTTTTTCTTCCAAATTTCGGTCCTTTATTTCCGTTGGAATCGATCGGTTTATATAAGGGATGGGTGAACGTGATCACCAAGTTTTCTTCCTCCCCACACAAAGAAATGATGACTCTAGGGTAGCCTCTGATCCTTGCACGAAATTATGATGAAGGAGGGCTGCCAAAGTCAACAAAAGGGGCTGAAAGTCGGTTTATGCATGACAGTGCCGTACGGCACAGTTCGACACACAAACTGTACCGTACGGTACACCAACTGTGCCGTACGGCACACCTGACCGCCAAAATTCAAAAAGCTGCCGTTCGTGATTGTTGAAGCTTCGTGCGTGAGAGATGAGTGCCGTGCGGCACTATTGACTTTGTTGACTTGAAGAATTTCAATCCGAGAGGCTTTCCGGGTATTTCCTTTCATCATCGGGGATAAAAATGTACACAAACGTCTCATTTTGGGGTGTCTACAGTTGCCCCTCTTTGACGAGGCTTACAATCATTGTGTGATGGAAGTCACGTCAAAGATAGAAGACACCCCTCGATGTGGACGTCCTCGTACGAAAACAAACAAGTAAATACATGATGCATGTGGTCGCGCTCGTAAGAGCTGCCTACGTACCCCATTGTAGGGATCAGATCCGCGTAGTTCGTCAGGGCTTTTAGAACATGAAATACAAGAGTTGATAGGAAACATACCTTGATTGGATTGCGGGAATTGTCACTCTGTTTTTCAATGAGAAAAAAAAACGAACGATGTGCCATTGGTGCTGAATGCCATTTGTTAATGCCGGAGAGGACTTACGAAACTAGTTGATGTCTATAAACCATTGTTAAGGCCGTAGCGGGCTTTGCGAAACTCGTTGGTGCTTGAATACCGTTGTTAATGCCGTAGAGGACTTACGAAACCATGAAAACCGTTGTCAATGCCGTTGAGGGCTTACAAAACCATGAAAACCATTGTCAATGCCTTTGAGGACTTGCTGGGCAAAAATGCCGTTGAGGACTTACGAAGCCTGTCGGCGCTGAGATAACCGTTGTTAATGCCGTAGAGGACTTACGAAACCTGTCGGTGCTGAGATAACCGTCGTTAATGCCGTAGAGGACTTACGAAACCATGAATGCAACTAGTGAGATTCCGTGAATGCGGGGGATCAGTGAGGCCTTTATGAAGTGATTAGTGCGAGACCAAAGAGGTCCCCAGTTTGGAGCGAGACCAGCGAGGTTCCCAGAAAGGTTTAAGCGAGACCAGCAAGGTCCCCAGAAAGGTTTGAGCGAGACCAACGAGGTCCCCAGAAAGGTTTAAGCGAGACCAGCGAGGTCTCGTGAAAGGTTTTAGAGCGAGACCAGCGAGGTCCATAAAAAGTTTTTAGAGCGAGACCAGCGAAGTCCCCAGAAAGGTTTAAACGAGACCAGCGAGGTCCCCAGAAAGGTTTTTAGAGCGAGACCAGCGAGGTCCCCAAAAAGGTTTTAAACGAGACCAGCGAGGTCCCCAGAAAGGTTTTTAGAGCGAGACCAGCGAAGTCCCCAGAAAGGTTTAAACGAGACCAGCGAGGTCCCCAGAAAGGTTTTTAGAGCGAGACCAGCGAGGTCCCCAAAAAGGTTTTAAACGAGACCAGCGAGGTCCCCAGAAAGGTTTTTAGAGCGAGACCAGCGAGGTCCCCAAAAAGGTTTTAGAGCGAGACCAGTGAGGTCCCCAAAAAGGTTTAAGCGAGACCAGCCAGGTCTCGTGAAAAATTGTGTGCACAAGACCAGCAAGGTCTCGTGAAGAACTGAGTGGTTTGATTGACTTGAGTTGTTGAAATTGAGTTTAGAGTTTGGTTTGAAAAATTTGTTTCAGAAGGTAAATTGATTTGAGAAATTGACTTTAAAATTGATTTGATTGAAAAGTTGTCCCTGGAAGACAATTGATTGAAAAACTGTTCCAAAGAATGCTTGACTGAAAGATTGACCCAAAGGACGGTTTATTGAAAAGCTGACCATTTCTAGTCTTGAAATTAAATTTGATTGAAACTGATTGAAGTTGATTAGAAAATTGATTGAAATTGATTGAAATTGATTAAAGTTGGTTGAAAAATTGATTGAAATTGGTTGAAGTTGATTGAAGTTGATTGAAATCGATTGAAGTTGATTGAAAAATTGATTGAAATTGGTTGAAGTTGATTGATTGAAATTGATTGAAGTTGATTGAAAAATTGAAAAACTATCGCTGAGGACAGTGTATTGAAAAACGTTGTTTGAAAAATCGTAACGAGTGACGGTTGATTGAAAAATCGCAACGAGAGACAGTTGATTGAAAAATCGCAACGAGAGATGGTTGATTGAAAAACCGCAACTGGGGACAGTTGATTGAAAAAAACATTGATTGAAAAACCGCAACGAGAGACGGTTGATTGAAAAACGTTGATTGAAAGCATATCTCGAGGGATGGTTGATTGAAAACATGTTCCGAGGGACGAGCGGTTGATTGAAAATGTGTCCCGACTGACGGTTAGTTGAAAACATGTCCCGAATGACGATTGATTGGAAACATGTCCCGAAGGATGATTTATTGAAAGCATGTCCCAAAGGACGGATAGTTGATTGAAAACATTTCCTGAAGGTTAGTTCTTATTGAAAACATGTCCCAATGGACGATTGATTGAAGGATTGTTCCATTTGATGAAGGAGTGAAAAACTGTCCCGAAGCACGATTGATAAAAACATGTCCCAAAGGACGATGGAATGAAAAACTATCCCAAGGGATGATTGGTTGAAAAAATTGTCCCAAAGGACGATTAATTGGAAAATTATTCCGGAAGGACGATTGAAAAAAACTTGTCCCGAAGGACGATTGATTGAAAAAATTGTTCATGAGGACTCTAGTGTGAGACTCAGGTTTTGACATTTGATGACACAATGACAACATTCCTGTTTTTAAAAACTTGGTGGTGCAACAGGGTATCTCTTTTTGCTTTACTACCTTTCCTTCCGGGCAGGGTCTGGATTTGAAGTTACACTTGATCAGTGAGCTTGAGCTTTTAGGCTTTAGGTTGAGGTTTGACCTTTTTGGGCTTTCCTGCCCCAGTCTTGAATTCTGGTGTATGTGCTTCTCCCAGTAGATGGCATTGAGCTAAAGTGCCTCAGTCTTGGACAAATGTGCCCCAATAGATGACAAACTTTCAACTCTGAACCAATTGACTTGTTTTTATCCAACATAGGCTCCTCCATGCATTGAAACCGTCTTACACGAGTTTGAGAATATCAAGACCACCAAGGATTGACTGGGCGAAAGACCTTGTGTGAATTTGGACAAGGCCCAGATGATTCGAGTGACTTTACCAAAAATGCCCCTGGTATGGGCGGAGATGACATACTCATGAATTTGGTGGACGCGGGTTATTCTGTTACTGGATCGACCTTGTGACAAAGAAATGGACTCTGACAAGACTATGTCAACCTGAAAAGACCATTAATTGATGACAAACTCGAGAATTCGGGAAATGGCAGAATGTGCCCCACAATTGGTGTTTGAAATTGTCCTAAACTTGAGTCTTTTGATTTTGAAATTATTTCACTCCATCAAATGATGTTCATTTAAATCGATTGTTTTATCAAAACACAAGAATTCTTGTTGTGAACCTATGCCCCTGGGATGCTGATTCATTGATTTTCCATTGAGGTGCCCTGGCTTGGACTTTTGCCTCTGGGTTGATGATGAGGATTTGAGGTGCCCCGGTTTGGACTTTTGATTCTGGCAGATGCTGGTGTTGTGCAATGTTCTGCTTTTTGCCCCCGGGTTACTAATGAGCATCTGAGGTGCCCCGGTTTGGACTTTTGCTTCCGGCAGACTGGTGTTGTGCAATGCTTTGACTTTTGACTTTTGATTTTTAATGATACTGTCCTACAGAATCCTCACTATCAAGCTGTGCTTTTCAATCTGAAAGGACTTTATTTAGGTTATAACGGGGCCAGGGCTTTGGGCTTGACAAAGAAAGGATAAAAGGCTCAAAACAAATTTCATTCTTCCTGGGTTTTAGAGCTAGCAGCTATCTTGAACTTTTTTTGTGTGCCCTTTCTATTTTCTTCAATATTTTTCTTCGTGTCCCATTTTGGCTTTTGATAGACACTTTTTTTTTTTTTCAGTGCTTCACATTTGATTGTGCCCAAGAACTTGGCATTTTTCATTCTGACGTGCCATTAGCAACCATGCATTTGGTACTTTCGAAAATCTGGCATTTCTCTAGCAATCATGTGCTTGACACTTTCATCTGGGCATCTTGCTGATAACTTGGCACTTTTGTTTCTCTTAATTCTCCCCAGTGTGGGGGATAGCTGCCTAGCTGGGTTTGAAAGAAAATGATTCAGGCTCAAAAAGGGCTATCAAGGGATGTATTTATCTGGGGAATAAAAGCAAAGAATGCCTTTCTTCATTTTGAATTGCACAACTCGATAGAAAGAATCTGTATACGCTCTAACTTTTGCCTGGGTCGTACTTCAAAGTTTTGACCCAGCGAGCTTTGCCTTAACTTTTGCCTAGGCCGCCCTTTCGGGTTTTCAACCTAGCAGACTTTTTTTTTTTTTTTGTCAAAGCATTGCTCCTTGATGACGTTGGAGAACGGCGCCTGGAACTCCTTCTTCTTGTGAGAGCTGAGGGTTATATAAAAAATCATCCTGTGTTTTGAAGTGATTATCATGAATCTCAAATGATGGTGGAAAACAATTTCATTTGGAAGGATTATTGCAAAAACTCAAGTTTATTATGACAATTCTAACACAAAAGCGTGACATTGATTCATGAAAGTTGCGACCGAACCGCTGAGGGTTGCCTACGTATCCCTGTGCAAGGAATCAGGTCGTGCGTAGTTCGGGACTACAATGCTGACTCTATTTTTGGTTTTTGTTCTTTTTTTTTACAACAGAACATTACAGACTTGAATTTTGAAGACAGACACCAAAGTAGGAATAGAAATACAAACTGACTCAATAAAAGAGACGACTTTGACTCGAAACTTGAAAATTCCCAAGACTCGTGAAAGATTCGTCTATTGCATGGTCCTTGGCGGTTCATTCTTCTTTTGCTGGCCTTGACATCAATCAGTAATCCCCCATGGGTTCGGTGTCGAACATGGCAGAGTCGATATGAGGATTGGGACTTGCCTAGGTGTTTGTTGGTGGAGAAATAATGGTTTTGCTGTCGATGAGGTTCTGAATTCTGTGATGGAGGCGCTGGCACTCATCGGTAGCGTGACCGGGCATTTGGTGGAATGCACAAAAGGCATTTGGGTTATGGTAAGATGGAAGCTTCTGAGGTAGAGGGGTTGGAATGAGTGGTTTGATATGGCTGGTTTTGAGGAGCTTCTCATAAATCAAGGACAGAGGCTCGGAGAATTGGGAAAGGGTTCTTTGTGGCTTCTGAGAGTGGTTGGTTTGAGCTTTGACTTCGTTGATAGGCATGGCTTGGTTGAAAGTTTGGTTTGTGGAGCTGAAAGAGGCTTGGGTATGATCATTTTTGCTGAACAATGTGTGGGTGTTGTCAGGGTACACCTGTTTGGTATTGGGAACAAGTTCCTTTTTCTCGAAAATACTGGACTGAATTGCCTCCTCAATGGCAAGGCCTGCCTCATAGAAGGTTTTGAAGTCTGCAGTAGCTTGAAATACCACTAGGTGTTTAGCAAAATCTGGCAATAAGTTCTTCGTGATGATCCTCATCTGTTCCTTCTCTGAGGGTCGGTCTATCATCTGAGATGCATTTCCTTTCCACCTTTTGATGAAGTCAGCAAATGACTCGTTTGCCCCCATCTTGGTTGCATCCAATTCTCGAATGGTCATCTCGAGCTGAATGTTGTAATTGTATTGGGCCATGAAGGCTGCCCCAATATCTTCCCAGCTTCCTTTCTTTGAAATGTCTAAACTCAGAAACCATCGCAGTGCCGGTCCTGCCAAAGTCTGTTGAAACATTTGACCCATGGCATTCTTCTCGATGTTATACATGGACAGAGTGCCCACATACGTTTGCAGATGAGCTTTTGGATCCCCACTTCCATCAAACTTTTCCCAAGCTATGGGCTTGAATCCTTCTGGGAGTTTGGCGTCGGGAAATAGACACAACTTGTCCATATCGACGCCTGTGACAGCCACTTTTTCTTGTTTTTGAACTGATTCCTCGAGTTTGGTGATTTTAGCCATCATTGCTTCCAAATCTAGATTGTCTTGCGGAGGAGGAGGCGGTGGTTGCTCCCCTGGCCCATGTGGCGGCCTGGCTCGAGTGGTCAATCCTTGTATCAGAAGTAGCAATTCGGCCATTTGGGTTTTGTTGTGCTCTCGCTGTTCTTCCAAGGCTAACCTGAGAACTTCAACTTCATTCTTATTTGCTGGTTCTTTTGACATCTCTGAAGGACCTGTTGAACCTAAATGTGCTGCTTTTGACTGAGTTTGAATTAATTGCTATTTAGGAGGTCGGGTCCAACCAGGTATGTTGTTCTTCTCGCTTTGACCAATCGCTTAGAACTGACAGTAAAGCAAAAGCAGACTTAGAAGTGCCACCATTTTATTTCAAAGAAAGGAGAATGTCGTTTTTGTGTCGTGTATGTCACACCCTAAGTCTCAAAAAGTTTTCAACAGCCATGGGTAGGTCGACTACTCAGTAGGTTAAGTTCCTGTGTGTTGGAACCAGAGCCAATCAACTTTCGTGACCATCCAAGGCAGATCAATAAGGCTGTCGAAATCTGGAAAGAAATGTGATTAGATCACAAGGAGCCGTTCGAGCACGACTGACACTGGAGGTGTTCCAAACTCCAAAGATTTAAAGTCTCCTAAACTATAGAAAAATGGGTCTTAAAAAAGGCTGCCCCGATCCTCCGTGTTTCTTTTGACAGTGTATCCTTTGTTAGGATAGCAGGATTCAGGAGAATTAAATCAACTTGGTTCTCGATGATTCCCTTTCAAGGGTCTAACTTTGATTTTAGGGACGATTGCCCCAGCTTGGGTCAATTGTTCCTAATTTCTGTTAGGTCATTGCCAAGGAATTATTAAGGATCAAGTTGATTTGATTTTCCAAGTCCCGTTATTCTAAGGACTAAATTAATCTGAACAACGTGCATTGGAATGCACGACTCATCATCGGGCAGGGCAACCTCTCAAGACCGCGGGAAAATGTGACAGCAATAGGGTCAAACTAACATGATAATACAAATGCATGCAGAATGATGACAATATATGGAAAGCAGTAAACACGTAACAAGATATATCACGTAATCCTAACCTGTGGGTCCCTGTCCTACGTTGGAAGGTTCTAGGTTTACTATATGCAAAGGCCGGTTTTGGTTAAAGGGGTCCCCCAGACTAGAGCCAATATTTGCCTCCCAGTGCCAAGTGTACTGCATGGCAAAGGTCAAGCGGCAGGCTGACTCATCATGGTCCAAGGTTGCTGAGCATCCGGGGATGTCCTAACACCAGTGAACTGGGTAGGGTAACCAAGACGCAGCAGCGGGATTTATCCAACATCGATGCAAGTGATGCAAAAGTTCAGCAATAAAATTGTTTTCAAAAATCCCACAAATATTTTTCAAGCTTGGCTCTCCAAATTAATTTCTTCTTTAATATCTCTACACAGACAAACAACCAAAAAGCTCCAGTCAGGATGGCCGGGCGAGGCCCTGTTAGTCCGCCATTCCTTCCTTGCGATAGCGCTAGGCATTTTCGTTTTGACAAGCTTTCGGGAAGTTCATAAGTATAAAAAGACCAAATTAGAGATTAATTTGAGAATCCCCAGCGGAGTCGCCATTTTGTGGACGGTCGACCTCCACGCCGGTTTGGTTGATGATTTGAAAATAGAGTCGCCACCCGGGTTTTTATTTGGGAAATGGATTTAGTACCCGAGAAACCGTTTTGAAAATGATTTGAAAAATGGTATAACTCTCGCGGTTGAAAATAAGTTTGAAAACCAGAGATTCGTTTTGGATTCGGGAGCCAGGTTACGAACGGGGAAGGGTTTTAATGCACCCCGCTTGCCCGATAAAAAATCGGTCTTTACTAAACATTTGTGGGATTTTTAGAAAACATTTTGATGGCGAACTTTATTGAAATAAGCAATTAAATCATGCAAAACAAATAATTTAAATATTGAAATAAATAACAACTGATATGAGCAATCAAGTAACAGTAACTAATTAAAAGGAAAAATCATGTTCTCAAACTGTTTATAAAGGAAAATGATTTGAAATTCAGATTTGAAAAAGTGTGTCGTGCGGCACACAAAGTGTACCGTGCGGTACAAAAAGTGTGTCGTGCGGCACTGTTGGAGATTCCAACGGTCAGATTTTTAAAGAGTGCCGTACAGCACTCCAAGTGTACCGTGCGGTACAGGAGGAGTGCCGTGCGACGCAATTTCCTTTACAAAACAGTTCAAAACTTTGATTTTCGAAAAGAAATGAAATAAAGGCACATACAAGGCATGAAACTTAATTGAAAACAGGTTATTTTGAATAGGAAAGCAACATGTTTGAATGGGGGATGTTCCTCCTCACTGAATCACTCCGTACGAGGCGATATTTTCACCGTACGACGCAACCGGGAGGTATGAAATCAAATTGATTTTGATGTAACATGGGCATACCAAATGTGGAGATGATATGGAAGATCATTCCACACTTGGTACCCCTCCCCTCAGGGTACCAAAACTAAGAAGTTTGGCAAAACGGGTTTATACCTCGGCTTTGAAACTCTTGGATTGAACGTCGGATTGAACTTCTGAATGTGGTTTGAGCTTTCTCTGGACCTCAACTTCACTCTGGTGTAGTGACAAGAAGGATTGAAGGCTTGGATTTTGGTAAGCTTGGAGAGGTTACCTCACGGGTTTGGATCGAGAACAGAGAGATTTGATTCTTGATTGGGTTTGTTTTGGAAGAGGGAATTGGATTGATTTTCTGGAAATTAGAGATAGTAATGAAGATGATTTATGGCAGAGATGGTGTTTTTGACAAGGGTTTAGAGATGAGACTTCATGGTTTTTCTTCCAAATTTCGGTCCTTTATTTCCGTTGGAATCGATCGGTTTATATAAGGGATGGGTGAACGTGATCACCAAGTTTTCTTCCTCCCCACACAAAGAAATGATGACTCTAGGGTAGCCTCTAATCCTTGCACAAAATTATGATGAAGGAGGGCTGCCAAAGTCAACAAAAGGGGCTGAAAGTCGGTTTATGCATGACAGTGCCGTACGGCACAGTTCGACACACAAACTGTACCGTACGGTACACCAACTGTGCCGTACGGCACACCTGACCGCCAAAATTCAAAAAGCTGCCGTTCGTGATTGTTGAAGCTTCGTGCGTGAGAGATGAGTGCCGTGCGGCACTATTGACTTTGTTGACTTGAAGAATTTCAATCCGAGAGACTTTCCGGGTATTTCCTTTCATCATCGGGGATAAAAATGTACACAAACTTCTCATTTTGGGGTGTCTACAAATATTGAGGCCCAACTGGAAGGATGTCACCAATTGATGTTTCTCAAACCCATGGTGGGGTAGAGACAACAGCAAGTCCTTAAACCTCTCCCAACACTTCAAGAATGACTCGCCCTCTTTTTGCCTAAAAGACTGGATTTGGCGAGTCAGGTGCTGGGACTTTCTCTCAGAGAAATATTTCCTATAGAATAGCTCCCTCACAGCCTTCCAAGTCATGAGAGACTGTTCCTTTTGCATTCTGAGCCACTTATAAGCACCATTTTTCAGGAAAGCAGGGAAAAGCTTAAGGCTAGCATTTTCCCACTGGGTAGTGGTGGCTAGGGTGAGCACCAGTCCCTCGAAGTGGCGGACATGTTCATACGGGTCCTCATTTTCCCTCCCATAAAAGAGAGGGAGGGCATTGTGGATTCCCGGTTTCACCGTGAAAGCGTTACGTGCCTCCACAGTCTCTGTTGGCAGAACTATTGGGCCACGAGGAGTAGTCCTCTCGGGACGCATATGTTCCCGCATACTTTTCTGTTCCACCATCGGTGGCTCACTTTCTAATTCAAACAATGGATTGGGAAATTCTATGAATAGGGCATCTATGGGTATTGATTCAGGTTGGCCCTCTGAAAACTCGGATGAGTCGGATTGAGTGGACGGTGACTCAGACTGGAATCCTACTGACCCAAACTGACTAGACTCGAGTGGAACTTCTACCAATGACTCTCTATCTATCCTAACTAGACGCTTAGACGGGTCTCGGAAGAAGAGCGGGTCCTCCTTTGGTGAACCCTTCCTACCTTTACCTATTTTGACTCGATTCTAAGAACAAAGATAAAATTAAAACTAAATTCAAATGACACTAACGACCCGAATTCTTAACACCTCTTGCCACTCCCCGGCAACGGCGCCAAAAATGCATGACCGAAATCCTAGACCTAATTAATGGGTTGCCCCAAGCGTAGGACGGAGACCGGTGTAGCACAATACCCGGTAAGACTGGAATCGAATCCACAGAGAAGGCGAAGAGTGCTTACTAAGTACTCGGGTTGCTAGTTTAACACGGCTCTTAGGTAGCCACCCTTGTGATTTGATTTGTGAAATTACCTAAACTACGAGAATTTGAGTTACTTAAATTAATTAAAAATGAAGTACGGTCGTAGGGGTCATAACACGGTGACCAGGTCCGGATACTTCCTGCTCCATTCGTTGTTCTGAAAATGTCTGATTTTAGAGAGAAAAAGATACCCCAAAAGATGCGAATCCTCGTGGTTGCCGTTTACCCATGTGCAGTGAAGAACAGGTTTTGGTCCCCCGTTCCCCGCGTCACATGGGCTCCGACAATGCCCGGATACGTCCAACGAAGGTACTTTAGTAACCTAAAATTGCTTTTACCCTTATTAATCATGAAAATCGGAGCAAGAACGTAACCAGCCCTGGTCACGGCGTGTTAATCACCCCGCGACCATACTTGATGAAACTACTCACTCATATTAACTTGAACGAATAAGAAAATTCTGGAATAAAACATACTATTAAACTCGTAAAAGAATCAACACCAAGATTCGAGTCTCAGAGCGCGGACAAACTCCCGCGAACTGAGATTAAAGTAAATAAACAGAAACGTTACCGAAGCAAAGCGAGAATCTACGAACAAAACTTCAAAACTTCAATGGTAAAGCCTCCGGAAAATCGAATCTCCAAAAGGAAGAACGGCTACTACTTGAGAGCAAAAATTAAAACAAAGTTCGAACCCCAATTCGGCCTAAAATCGGGGTATTTAACCCTTCCCGAAGTCAACACACGTGGCAAGTCAACGCTGGCTGTATAAAGCCCTCGGTATCGATACAGGAGAAGTCCTGTATCGATACCCAGACGTTCTGTTCCCGAATTGGCCAACGGGTATCGATACAGGACAATACCTGTATCGATACCGGTGCCTCTAAGTTGACTTTTCAGCTTTTTGGTCGTCCTCACTTGGGTCCCACTGGTTCCCAGCATGCCCGACCGCCATGTGTCCACTTTATGCGTTCTTTTCCAGCCTGTTCCCTACAAAACAAACAAAGACAAGAAAAACCAAGAACAACACCGCATCAAGTGGAAAATGGAATAGAATGCGCCTCTAACGCGCTAATTTGCCCTACTTAGGCGCTTATATCTATGACATTGCGCGCCTATCAGAAGTCTATACCGGAGAGCCTTGGACAATATACTGCTACGATGTTTGTCCAATGAGGAAGCTGAGGAAGTGTTGTACAAAGCTCACAAGCTAGAGCATCAGGGAGGATGGAAGCTATACGAACATATCATCCACTTAGGGTATTACTGGCCCCGGATGGAGTCCGATGCCAGAGCACACGTACGCCGGTGTCACGCGTGTCAAAAATTTGGAAACCTGGTGCACGCCCCGGCGGTGGAGCTCCATGCGATCCGCGCACCATATCCTTTCCACACTTGGGCGATGGACCTCGTCGGACCCATCACGCCGCACTCACGCAAGCATCAATGGATATTGGCGGCAACGGAGGTTAGTACTAAGTGGGTTGAGGCTGTACCACTAAAGAAAGCCACTGGCGCGGCAGTGGCTCAGTTCATCAAAGAAAATATCATATGCAGATTTGGCATACCAAAGGTAATCCTGTCAGACAATGGAACCCCATTCGTCAACAAGGATGTGGGTGCGTTGCTCCAATCTTATTCTACAGAACACCAGACTTCGACTCCCTATTATCCCCAAGGAAACGGCCAGGCTGAGGCCACAAACAAGTCATTGGTGCGGATCCTAAGCAAGCTACTGGATGAAAAAGGTGGAACATGGTCAGACCATTTGATCACTGCGCTCTGGGCATACCGTACGGCTAAGAGAAAAGCAACAAGGACCAGTCCATTCAATTTGGTCTATGGTGCGGAGACAGTACTTCCTGTTGAGCTGAGTGTACCCTCCGCGAGACTGGCCCTGTCAACAGAAGTCACGGCCGCGGAACGGCGCGCGGATCTGGAAGCATTGGAAGAAAGGCGAGAACTTGCCGCGGAGCATCAGGCCAAGTATTGGGAATCTGTATCAAGGTTCTACAACAAGAGCGTGGTCCCGCGAGAGTTCAAGGTTGGAGACTTAGTCTGGAAGTCAACCATGGACGTGATGAGGAATGTTAAACTCCCCAAATTCACCCCGAGATGGGAGGGGCCATATCAAGTTATCAATGCCGGGACGAGCGGTCACTATAGGCTTTCTAGAGTGTCTGATGGTTTCTTAACTGGACCCATCAACATCAAGTTCATGAAAAAGTACTATCCCTGAGGAGGAATGCTTGGATTACAGGATGTTTAGGTCAAGTAATTTGAGTTTAATTTTTTTTTTATTTTGCCTTGTAAAAAGGGCTTTTGTTACACAGAGGAGTTAATGAAATGCCTGGCCGATTATGTGGTTCTATTTTGTGCAATACTGAGATAGATCATGGTGAAAGTCTTGATTACACGACTAAGATGCGAACATAAAAGAGCCAAGGAAGTACCAAATCATAAGCAAAAATCTCAATCAATTGAACTGTGATTAAGTCAGTTATAAGGAAAAAGAAAAGAAAAAGAAAGGCAACATGATCACGACAGGGGCTCGGGGAACAAACCCCTAGTCACTGGAGCGTTTCTCTCAAAAATTTCCCCACCGGCGGCTTCATACTCTGTTTTCTCGCGCAGAATGGCCTCTAGTTCGGCTTGGCGGTCTCGCAGATCCACCTCCCTTTGTGCGAGCAGCGTCCGCGCCATGTCCACCCTCTCCTGGGCTTGATCAACCTCTCTCTTCTTCGCTTCCACGTGGAGGGGGAACTTGAAAGAACGGCGAGAGTTGTACATGCATTCCAGGTGGGCTACCAGCCAGCTGATCTCCAAACCTCCCATGACTTGGAGGTCTAAGAGGGTCTCCTTCGCATCCTGCAGAGATGCCTCACCAAATTTCTTCAGGGGAATGTTCTGCAAAGAGTCGATGACGGTGGCCAGGTTGTCCAGAAGCATCCCTCCCCCTAACGAGCTCTTTGCCCGGATGTTGGCAAAAGTTTCCGGGTGCGTCTGAAGGACAGTTTCCAAAATGGGAAGATTGTTACCAGCTACGCGGTACTTTAGGAACGGCTTCATGAACTCGGGGATGGCGGTGGGCACTTTCTCGTGGCATTGGGAATCGCTGTAGTCAGATGGGGATTGACGTTGTTGCTGCTGTTGCTGTTGCTGCGGGGCAGTAGACCCCTCTCCTTTTGAACCCTCCGCGTCGTCGTTTATGGTAACGACCTCTCGCGGGACAATGGCCAGCGGCCCAATTTCAACTCGTGGAGCACTCGACCCCGCCTCACTTCGGTCTCCTCCCTCGGACGCATCACCCTCAGGGATGGCATCCAGTTGTTCCTGTTGGGGTTCACCCTACGGCTCTGATGGGGGCCCTTGCGGCCCAGGGATGGGCTCTCGCTGCTCTGACGGGGGTTCTTGATGGAGAGCGTCCTGCGTCGCCCTTATGCTTCCCCGGGGATCAACAGCTGCTTCTAAGTCTGAAAAATCATCTTTGAATAATTCGTAAATGATAGGATCAATCGAAGTCGGTGCAAACTCTCCTATGCTATGGGTAGTGCGCGGCTTAAAACTTGGCCCCGCATGAATTTCATCACCTATATTCTGGAAAGTGCTGGAGGATTCAGGGTGATTACCTTTCTCTACGGGAGTTGCGCGCTGAGAGTGTGCCTGGTCCTGGGAGCTCTGGCCATCATCACTGTCAGCATAGGGTTTCATAAGATCCTGATCGAAGCCCCTGCCAATCCTTCCGAAGTGCTTCCCGGGCTCCTCTCTCCCTACGGCTCCTTGCCGCGGCGCCTCCCCGCGCGTACCTCTCCAGCCTCCTCACCTCCGGCACCACCTGCAGCACGCGGACCAAATAAGTCCGCGATGGGAGGACTCACCCGCTCCCCTGAGTGTATCATATCCAGAAACCCACGCCTTTCCACCACCTGCGGGTGCGAAAGGGTTTCTTCAGCAAATGTAGCAGGCTGGATAGGTATGGAGGAAGCATGAGCGGTCTGTGCGGGCTGACCGGGCCCCTGTTGGCTTGCCGGAGCACTTTCACGCCTTCTGCCGAGGGCAGTGCTGATAGGAAGCTTATCACTGTCACTATCACTGTCCCCTTGACGCTGCTGCAAAGGGACCGAAGGCCCTGCGGCTTGGCCCTGGGCCAAGGCCCTGGCGCGAGCCCTCAGGGGTGCGTGGTCTGTGTCGGAGCCCTGACTCGGACCGCTGGGCCGTGGGGAGGCTTCAGGCTCTGATGAGGACCTGACGCGCTCGCCAATCGCCGCCTGAAAAAGGTAACGAAGATCAACAAGTTTGATGGGCCAAAGACAAAGGTACAGTCAAGATGATAGAAGAAAAGCTAGCAAGAGTGGATCACATACCCTGTGCAATCTGCGACGCGTGAGTGGCCGCGCGGCCTCTTCTTCACGCAAAGATGCCCGGGCCCTTGCCTGAGATCTAGTAACACGCACGGCGGCTAGCGGTACCACAATTCTGGGCTCCGAGGAGGAGGCAGCAACACTCTCCTTCAAAGCCCAGCGGCTCCGCACACCGCGCCATCCAGTAGATTGTGGTTTGGGAGGATGGAGTGTGAAATTTGGCTTGAATACGACGCGGGCGGAGGCCTTGACTGCCTCGCCTTGAACGAAGGCAAAGAAAGAATCCAGGTTCCTGTGCCAGTGGAGACAGAACTGGGTGGAAACGAGCGGGGGGCCAAGAGATTTTGGAAAACGCCAAAGGCCAACCCCGTCCAAAATAACGTCTGTATAGGATACCAGAAATTGGTTGTAGGCTTCCTGGAATTGTAGCGGCTCAGGTCCCGCCGCGGGCACCACCAGGTCATACCCTAACTGGCGCGCCATCCTGTCTGGCCTGTAAACCATAGCCTCCCACTTCTCAAGGCCAATCGTGGGCAGGTAGGTCGGGCGGCTCATGCAATATACACCAACAAGGAGATTGCGCTTGCGTAGATCAGGACGAGAAAAGTCAGCCTCCCTTGGAATGTCTGGGGTGTAGTTGCAAACACCATCCAGTGTTTGCGCGTACGGGCGCGGGTAGAAGTGGCGCTCGTCGTCCATGGACTCTTCCCATAGCTTCGTCGTAGCTGTATTATTCCAGTGAAGAATGATGGGCCACAGGGCCCCCTCAAGGACGAACCTCAGTCGACCGTCAGCCTCTCTGACTTGACGTCCCCTGCTGTCCAGAACTGGCACGGATACCTGCGCGGCAAACTTCCTGGCCTTGGGGGCCACCACTGGGAAATGCTCATACACCAGCGCAGTCAGAAACTGGGTATGTACCATAGATATAATGTCGTAGCGGCCCATGGAGCGCTCGAAATCGTTAGAGATGCGGTCCAGCTGCTGGTATAAATGTCCAAGGAATAGAGGACCCAAGGGGAATCTATCCCCCTGAGCCAGCCGCACCGCGAGATAGAACGTGAACTCGCTAGGTGCGTCGATTGGAAAATTTGGCAGTACAAAGAATGAAAGGAAGAAAGCAATAAAGGCGGGCAGATACAAATTACCTTTATATTCTGGCCCCTCGATGAACTGGCGTGCCGCGCCCCCAGCAGGCACGGGTTGGAGGTCCTTAAAGAAATGCCATATCCAGGAGCCCCAAGAGGTTTTCTTCGGATTGGTCATGGCTCTGTGGTTCCCACTCCTGTCCCACTGCGAGCCCCGATGGCCCGCGGCCTTATAAGCAAGTTTGAGTCTACCCACTAACTCCTGGTCAGCATAAGCCGCTTTTGTAGGCTCAAGCTCCTGCCGGCCGCGTAGGGAGAGATGCAAAAGTGCGATGGTGTCTTGGAGGGTGGGGCCGAACTCTCCCCATGGGAACACAAATGTGTGGGTGTCGGTGCTCCACCATGATATCAAGAAATGAACGTTCTCATTCCTCCAGTTTATTGTGAGAATCTGAGAAATCTTAACTGGCTCTAGTAGGTGAGAGTGCGCCAAGATCTGCTTGTACGAAGCATCCTCGATCACCTCGGTTACCCATTCATTCCAGCCAGCGGGAGGGGCGAAGAGGGCAGAGTACTGGACAGAAGAGAGAGGAAAATCCCCTCTCTCCAGGCGAAAGCGAAGGACAGAAGACGGTGGCACCATGTCTCCATCTTCAAACGACGCCTCTGGACGAATGGACAAGACATTGTCCAACTCGCTGCCCACAGGGTTGTAGGATTCCACCTTTTCCCAGAATGGGTCACCCTTGCCATGGAAAAAGGGTGCCCTCTGCCATTGATCCGCAGGAGGGATTGGGCCCCCTTGGACAGTGGCCCTACCCCCAGTCACTTGTTCGCCACGAGTCATTTCAATGTTTTGAATAAGGAAGAAAAAGGGTTGCAGAAAAACAAGGGTTGAGAGCTCTGGTTTCGGAAGAAGAAGAAGAAGAGACTTTAAGAGAGAGAGGCTCTGAGAAATCTCGAAGGGAAGTAAAGAGATGAAGTGGGGAGGAACGAGATATTTATAAGGAGGGGAGTGGGGTCACGAACGGTCACAATCAGAGCATCACGTCGGTTTGAAACCCCAGCAGCAATAATGACCTCGGATAATTGAAAAGGCGTCGCCAAACGGTCACATCAATCAGCCGAAAAGTTGTCAGAAAACGGATAAACTCGCTGACGTCACGCGCGCGTGGGAAAGCGCGTGAGTACCACACCACGCGCCTGCGTGTTCCACACGCGCGTGGGGGCCATTTGTAGGGGAGGTCAGCGCGAGACCCCCTGTTGACCAGGGTCAATGTTGACCAACCTATGGGGTCATGACAAGTGTCACCGAGATGGCGCGGCGTCTGCGTGACACGTGGCAGCCTCCGCGCATGCCTCCGCGCAGGGTCCACTGGCGCGGACCAAGGTCTCCGCGTAAGGGGGCCACTGATAGGCACGCAATGTCATAGATATAAGTGCCTAAGTAGGGCAAATTAGCGCGTTAGAGGCGCGGTTTTATTCCATTTTCCACTTGATGCGGTGTGTCCTTGGTTTTTCTTGTCTTTGTTTGTTTTGTAGGTAACAGGTCGGAAAAGAGCGTGCAATTGGACCCAAGGACGTGG
The DNA here is from genome assembly GCA_020921065.1 of Vaccinium darrowii. Lineage (NCBI taxonomy): Eukaryota > Viridiplantae > Streptophyta > Magnoliopsida > Ericales > Ericaceae > Vaccinium > Vaccinium darrowii. Next base: position 17,743 of record JAFMTH010000043.1, on the reverse strand, counting down.
GGCATGTTGAGATCCGGTGGGACCCAAGCAAGGACGACCAAGAAGCTGAAAAGTCAACTTAGAGGACCGGTATCGATACAGGGATTGTCCTGTATCGATACCCGTTGGCCAATTCGGGAACAGAACGCCTGGGTATCGATACAGGACTTTACCTGTATCGATACCGAAGGCTTTATACAGCCAGTTGACTTTACCACGTAGTTTGACTTCGGGGGGAAAATAAATACCCCGTTTTTAGGCCGAATTAGGGTTCGAACATTGTTTAATTTTTGCTCCCGAATAGTAGCCGTTCTTCCCTTTGGAGATTTGATTTTCCGGAGGCTTTTCCATCGAAGTTTTGAAGTTTCGTTGACAGATTTGCTTATTGCTTCGGGTATTTCTTGTTTATTTTCGTTAACTCTTATTTCGCGGGAGTTTGTCCGCGTTTTACGTTTGGATCTTCGTTTCAATCAATATTCAGCATGTTTAATTTCGAAATCTTGCTAGTTGGTTCAGTTATTATGTGTGAGTAGTTTCATAAGTATGGTCGCGGGGTGATTAACACACCGTGGCCAGGCCCGGGTCTGTTCTGCTCCTATTTTCTAAATTAACCAAGGAAAGAGCAATTTTAGGTTATTAAAGAGCTTCCGTTAGACGTGTCCAGGCATTGTCGGAGCCCATGTAACGCGGGGAACGGGGGACCAAAACTTGTTCTCCGCTGTACATGGGTAAACGGCGACCGTAAGGATTCGCATCTTCTGGGGTACCTTTTTCTCTCTAAAATCAACCGTTTCCAGAACACTGAACTGAGTTGAACTGTCTGGACCTGGTCACTCGTGTTATGATCCCTACGACCGTACTTCCTTTTTAATTAATTTAAGTAACTCAAATTCCCGTAGTTGGGTAATTTCACAAATCAAATCAAAAGGGTGGCTACCTAAGAGCCATGTTAAACTAGCAACCCGAGTACTTAGTAAGCACTCTTCGCCTTCTCTGTGGATTCGATTCCGGTCTTACCGGGTATTGTGCTACACCGGTCTTCGCCCTACGCTTGGGGCAACCCATTAATTAGGTCTAGGTTTTTGGCCAAGCATTTTTGGCGCCGTTGCCGGGGAACGGCAAGTGGTGTTAAGAATTCGGGTAGTTAGAGTTTATTTTGTCTTTTTCCTTTTTCTTTTCATTGTTTAATTCACCATAGGTAGAAAGAAGAAGGGTTCTCCTGTGCAGGACCCTCTTTATTTTCGTGACCCTACGCACCGACTAGTTCGGAAAGAAGTAGGGTCGAGTCAGTCTGAGTCTTCTAGTTCTTCCTTTCCTCGTTTAGAGTCTACTCCTATTAGCGGTCTTTATATAGATTTACCTTTTGAGTCGGTAGGTATCAATAATCCGCTTTACCAGTCGGAGTCAGTATCGGAACCAGAGTCAGTCGAGATGGCAGAACAGAAAAGCATGCAGGAGTATATGCGCCCGAGCGGACTACTCCCCTGGGCTCGATAGTTTTGCCGACTGAGACAGTGGAGGCACGCAACGCTTTCACTGTTAAACCAGGAACCCACAATGCCCTCCCTCTCTTTTATGGGAGGGAAAATGAGGACCCATATGAGCATGTCCGCCATTTTGAGGGGTTGGTGCGCACCCTATCCACCACTACTCAATGGGAAAACGCTTGCCTTAAGCTTTTCCCTGCTTCCCTAAAAGATGGTGCGGATAAGTGGCTCAGAATGCAAAAGGAGCAGTCCCTCACGACTTGGAAGGCTGTGAGGGAGCTATTCTATAGGAAATATTTCTCTGAGAGCAAGTCCCAGCACCTGACTCGCCAAATTCAGTCATTTAGGCAAAAGGAGGGCGAGTCATTCCTGAGGTGTTGGGAGAAATTTAAGGACTTGCTGTTGTCTCTACCCCACCATGGGTTTGAGAAACATCAATTGGTGACATCCTTCCAGTTGGGCCTCAATATTGCGACGGCCCAGCAGATCGAGTATCTCTGCAAAGAGGGAGATTTCCTAGATAAGGCCCCAGATGAGGCATGAGATTTTCTAGAAGAGTTGGCCGATAAATACCGAAGTTGGGAACCTTCCGACCTCGCTGAAAGGGCCAAACCTGCACAGGGACCCAGTGGGTCCGGTATTTTCCCCATAAGTGTGAGAGACCATACCATCCAGTCCCAGTTGGACAAATTGACCAAGCAGATGGAGGACTTGCGACTAAAGCAAGTCCACCAGGTCAATGATGTGAGAGTCGAGGAAGTGTGTGCTTTATGTGAGTGTCTGGGGCATTTAGTGACTGCGTGCCCCGTTTTTCCGATGGTCAAAGAGGCATACCAAAGTAACCATGCTGAGGTGAATGCGGTGAACCAACGTTGGGATCCGTTCTCAAACACTTATAATCCGGGCTGGGCTCATCACCCAGCCCTGGGATGGAGAGATCCTAAAGCACCAGTGCCACCCCAGGCACCACCTCAACAACAGATGCAACCATATCGGCCTCAGCAAGGCCAAATGTCCCAATATCGTTATCCCTCACAGAGTCAGCAGGGGTTCAATCCTTCATATTCTGGACCACCCCCAGGCATAAATTATCCACCAAGGGATAAGCAGACTGATGATATGCTGAAGGCTCTCATGCAATCGCAATTGAGCTTTACTGAGCAGACCAAGCAGGCCATAGGAGACATTAGGTCCCAATTGACTCAGTTGACGGCAGTAGTTGGGCAAAACCAACAGGAGAGGGGAAAATTTCCCTCTCAACCCCACGCCAATGCTGTCGGTACTAATTATCTAGGAGAGGGTTCGAGCACGAGTAATTTGAACCCCAATGCAGAGGAAGCCAAGGCGATCACCACTCTCAGAAGTGGGAAGGTGGTCGACAAGACTATTCCTCTGAAGCAAAAATCGGTTCCAACTCCGGAGCCGGTCGCTGCACCCGTAGCTATCCCTGATGTGGGGAAGAGTACTGAGGGAGAGAGAGAGTTAGAGTCACCTGAGGTGGTGGTGCCTGCTCCTGCGGACCCCACGACTCCTTTGCCACCCGTTGCACCATATCCCCATCGCTTGGTGGCAAAGCCGAGAGTCAATGTGAACTTCCAGATCCTTGAGCTTTTCAAGAAAGTTCAGTTTCCCATCTCTTTGATGGAAGCCATTGACGCAATTCCTCAGTTTGCTAAGGTTTTGAAAGAGCTGTGCACGTCGAAACGGAGAACTAAGAGTCAGTGCAACGTGCTACTACGGAGCAAGTGAGCTCCATTCTCCAAGCTGATATTCCGATTAAGCGGAAAGACCCAGGTTGTCCCACTATCCCTATAGCCATTGCGGGTCAGAGTTTTGATAAGGCCTTACTAGATTTGGGGGCAAGTGTCAACTTGCTTCCTTATTCAGTATACCTGAGATTAGGCATAGGTGATCTTAAGGCCACATCGGTCACGCTACAGTTGGCTGACCGGAGTGTGAGAATTCCTAAGGGGGTAGTGGAGGATGTGTTAATCCAGGTGGGGGAGTTTTTGTTCCCCGTAGACTTCATTATTTTGGACACGTGTCCAATCCCGGAAGTACTTGAGAAGACTCCCATCATTCTCGGCCGTCCATTTTTGGCCACCTCCAGTGCTGTAATGAATTGCAAAACTGGACAAGTCCAACTGTCATTTGGGGACTTGAAAATGGAGGTGAATGTTTATAATGTCGATAGTCGAGTGGAGGATGATGAGGAGGTTTATGAGGTGAGTCTGATCGACACGCTAGTGCAAGAGCATGTCGAAAATATGTTGTATACAGATCCTCTGGAGATAGCGCTGACCGCCAACGAGGCGACATTTTTAGATTCTCCAGAGGTAGGGAGTTTGATGGAGATGCTAGCAGTAGAGGATGTATGCGGCGCCGTGTGGGACCCAGTTCTCGAACCGCTGGGCGCCCCATTATCTAGAGCTCTCCCATCATCGGTCCAGCCACCGAAGCCCGAGTTGAAGCCTCTATCGGATACGTTGAAATATGCCTTTCTTAAAGGTAATGATACATTGCCGGTGGTGATCTCTTCCTCCTTGGAAGCAGATCAAGAGGCTAAATTACTTAACCTGCTGAGAGAGCATATAGGGGCAATTGGCTGGACCATAGCAGACCTACAAGGTATTAGTCCTACGGTGTGTACACACCGCATTTTTCTTGATGAGGATGTGAAACCTTCTAGGCAACCTCAACGCCATCTGAACCCCAACATGAAGGAGGTGGTTAGGACGGAAGTGCTTAAGCTGTTAGATGCGGGTATCATTTACCCGATTGCCCATAGCGAGTGGGTAAGCCCTGTGCAGGTTGTGCCTAAGAAGGCAGGAGTGACAGTAGTGAGGAATGAGGAGGGTGAATTAGTGCCAACCCGTGTTCAGACCGGGTGGCGCATTTGCATTGACTACCGGAAGCTCAACGCGAGCACCCGGAAAGACCATTTTCCCCTCCCATTCATTGACCAGATTTTAGAGAGAGTCGCGGGCAGAGCGTTCTATTGTTTCCTGGATGGATACTCGGGCTACAATCAAATTGAGGTAGCCATGGAGGACCAGGAAAAGACCACCTTCACGTGCCCTTATGGAACTTTTGCCTACCGTCGCATGCCATTTGGCTTGTGCAATGCTCCCGGCACCTTTTCACGGTGTATTGATGAGCACGAAATATTGACATATAGGAGCTCCATATCATATGTTGTTAGCCCATAATTGTGCAAAATTGGCTATGTTTATTATCTTTTTGTTCATTTATAGTGAATTATTTATTTACAGGAAAAAAGATGATAACATCTTATATTTCGGCCGTTGGATTCAAAAGCGTGAAGTCAAATTTTACTTGATGTCAAAGCAAAGCCAGAGTTTAATTTAAATCAAGCTGTGGGTCCTCGGGAATTAACTCAAATTCGAATCATATATATTTGAGGATATTTTCACCGCCTATTTTGGAAGAATATGAAGTAGAATCTGACCATATTTTAAAGGGATTTTAATTCCTAAAGTGGTGACTAAGCTAGAGTTTTAGGAAACAAGCATTTTCCTAATTGAAGGCCATGGGTCTAGCAAGAAGAAATCAGGCAACGTGGAAGCCAAGTTGGTAGTTGATTATATTTTGTAGTGGCACATGCTATGATTAGACTTAGGTTAGGATTCTAGTAGAATTGGAAAAGGAAAGTTTCTTGGTGAAAGAATTTTCGGCAGCTTATATATATAGGCAATGGGACTTCGGCTTGGAGGGACGGATCATATTTTTACACCGCGGCTACGGCCGACTACGGCTGGGAATAGAAGAACAAGAGCAAAGAAATATTTGTAAGCTTTATAATTTTACGGATTCTGGTCGAATGCTTGACTTGTTTTTATCTATGAGTGGCTAGATTTCTAGACTAGGGTTAAGGATGAAACCTCATGTTTTGTAGTAATTATTTACATACTCATTATTTATTTTCCGAACGTTTGATTTTAATCGAATAATCGCTCCAATCTCATATTAATTAAGTTAGTAATTTTGGATATGGATTCAATCATGTTTTTTCCATGATTTGGAATTGCTAGCTAATTACTTACCCCTATTATGTAGCTTTTAATTTCAAGCACTGGATATCTTTTGTGATTTGTTTGCAAACAGATACATATGATTTTTTGGTCTTGAACGTTACGGCGGCGAGGAGGAGCGCACATAAGCTGTTTTTCTAAAAGGTCTTAACGATGACATTTTCCACGGTAATAGAGTTTAGCCACCAAATTACTGTGAAGAAGAGTAGGAAAATAAATAAGAGGTTGTGAGTAGTTGCTATGAATACATGTGTGTAGATTCCGATACCCTAGTCACTTTTCTTTTATATCAGTTTAGTTCAATTGTCAATTTTGTTTATTGCTTGTTTAATTTTTTAGTCTACAAATCAATTCACGACATTTTGGAACTAGGTTAGGGTCTAATCAATTTTAAATTTATTTAGTTTCCTATTAAAAAAACACAAGTCCCTGTGGGTTCGACCTCGCACTTGCATTGCTATACTTCGGTACGATTCGTGCGCTTGCGAGTACATTAAAATTTCACAACAAGTTTTTGGCGCCGTTGCCGGGGACTTAAATATTTTTTTTTAGGAAGTCTAGATATTGGAATTGATTTTTTTCCTTCTACTAGTTATAAGTAGGTGTTTCTGTTTCTATTTCATTATCGAATAAAATAATAAACAAATAAAATAAGTTACATTACTTTTATATTCAACTGTACGCTCATTGTTATTTGTCTGGTAATTGGGTCCTATAAAAATAAGTTACTCAAGTTTTTTTCCTTTTCTTTTCTCGCTCAAGTACTTTTGCTTGTGTCGTATAACTTTTGTTGGGACGATCCATATATTGTTAATTATAAGAAGCGGATAAAAGAAGACAAGTTTATTGTTGTCCTTCATACCTACTATTAGTATTAAAATCATATGTATCTGTTTGCAAACAAATCACAAAAGATATCCAGTGCTTGAAATTAAAAGCTACATAATAGGGGTAAGTAATTAGCTAGCAATTCCAAATCATGGAAAAAACATGATTGAATCCATATCCAAAATTACTAACTTAATTAATATGAGATTGGAGCGATTATTCGATTAAAATCAAACGTTCGGAAAATAAATAATGAGTATGTAAATAATTACTACAAAACATGAGGTTTCATCCTTAACCCTAGTCTAGAAATCTAGCCACTCATAGATAAAAACAAGTCAAGCATTCGACCAGAATCCGTAAAATTATAAAGCTTACAAATATTTCTTTGCTCTTGTTCTTCTATTCCCAGCCGTAGTCGGCCGTAGCCGCGGTGTAAAAATATGATCCGTCCCTCCAAGCCGAAGTCCCATTGCCTATATATATAAGCTGCCGAAAATTCTTTCACCAAGAAACTTTCCTTTTCCAATTCTACTAGAATCCTAACCTAAGTCTAATCATAGCATGTGCCACTACAAAATATAATCAACTACCAACTTGGCTTCCACGTTGCCTGATTTCTTCTTGCTAGACCCATGGCCTTCAATTAGGAAAATGCTTGTTTCCTAAAACTCTAGCTTAGTCACCACTTTAGGAATTAAAATCCCTTTAAAATATGGTCAGATTCTACTTCATATTCTTCCAAAATAGGCGGTGAAAATATCCTCAAATATATATGATTCGAATTTGAGTTAATTCCCGAGGACCCACAGCTTGATTTAAATTAAACTCTGGCTTTGCTTTGACATCAAGTAAAATTTGACTTCACGCTTTTGAATCCAACGGCCGAAATATAAGATGTTATCATCTTTTTTCCTGTAAATAAATAATTCACTATAAATGAACAAAAAGATAATAAACATAGCCAATTTTGCACAATTATGGGCTAACAACATATGATATGGAGCTCCTATATGTCAATATTTCGTGCTCATCAAATACCCCCAAACCTATATTTTGCTAGTCCTCGAGCAAAAGAAATAAAGAAGATTAAGAAAAACACTAACTAATCCCTTTTCGGAGGAGTCCGATTGCATTTAGCATATGCAACAAGCCTTTAAACCCCTAGGTTGCCCTAGTGGACGAGTTATAGTCTCGTGAGGGTTTGCCGTGAATTTACCCACAAAATTCGAAAATCTATCCCATAAAATTTATGAATCTTATCATCCAAATGCACTAAGTTCAAAAACAAAGCCATGAATCTCACCACCTTTACAAGAAAATCAATCAAAGTCTCAAATGCTAGCAACGAGTAAAGACATCCATGTGACTCGTGGTTTGGTGTGTGTGTGAAAATTAGCCAACATAAACACAATTCTAGCGTCAAAGATGAATATGACCCAACTCTCTATCAGAAATATGCTTTGACTCAAATCTCACTGGAGAATGCACTCAACAAACAAATCACTCGAATTTAGTGCAATTATACTCTCAATTTATGTGCGAGGGGAATTTATGTAGAGCAAACTCAAAGTATCCCGCACATAGTTGTGTTATATGAAAAACGCTCAATTGAAAGAATAAGTAGTCTCATGGAAAGGAATGTCAAACACTGAGAAGTAAAAGAATCGCCACAATATCATCCCCATCGACCGTGTTCACTTTCAAACCATACCTTCTCAAGATCAAATAGGACTTTTTTTTTAGGTGGTAGCGTAAAGGTGTCGGTAATAATGTGTGGGATGAAGGTGAGAAGTGGTACGTTTTGAAGACAAGTGAGCCATCATAGTCACCTAGGGCATAGACAAGCAATTAGATGCTTTATTTTTTAATTTCAGCGCTTCGACAATTTCAATTTTTCTTATTTGATTGTTTTTCTCTTGTCCTTCATTTTTTTATGATATTTCTCGGACAATCTCTCCTCTTTTTTTTCTTTTTTTGTTTTTTGCATTTGATTTTTTTTTTCACTTCCTTCCATCAAATTGCCCTTGCTTCAATAAAAAGATCCCAAACATGCCTCAAAACATTTTGGATGGTGGAGTTAACAAATAAATGGTTAATGTAGAGGCTCAACTTTGGCTACTAAGGATAGATGAAAACAAATAAAGAAGGATGGCCTAAAATCATTTCTCAAAAATTGGTATGATCCTTTAATTTCCATGATCTCAAGAGACTTCAAGAGCAGCATTCCAATTTGATGTTTTCTCAGCACTCAACCAAATCAAAAAATAATGAGACCAAGCAACAAGATAATGAGCTTCCAAATAAAAATCAAGAGTAAATGTTATAACCCTCCAAGAAAAAGAATGGCTCGAAAGCTCACCGGGTTATTAGTCTCCACTTTTATCCTCAAGATCATCAAATCATGCTCACTCGTCAACTAAGAAAAGTACTCATGTGGCCAAAGTGAAGTGCAAATTTTTCAAACATGAAGACATGGAATACCTTACAAAGAAGCTAGCATAATAGACTCCAATATAATTCTCATGCTTAGGCAGCAAATATTCACAACTAAGCTCCATCACTTAAAGCATAGAATGAAAGGTACTCTTGAGCATTATAAGGAACAAAAATGACTCGTTTTTTGCAAGTTTTTTTTTTTTAAACAATAATAAAATTAATAAAACTACAATTGCAGCAAATAATTTTTTTTTCTAAATAATAGTCCCTCCCCCAAACCTAAATGATGCATTGTCCTCAATGTAGCAAAAATAAGTAAATCGTAAGAAGTTTAGGGAGTTACCTCATATGAAGATCAATTTTCACGAGTATTGCCTGCAATGGTTAGTGACAAAAGAAAACAAAAAAAAAACGAGAAAAGAAAAGGAAAAAAAAATGACGAATAGCAATTTAATACTAATAGTAGGTATGAAGGACAACAATAAACTTGTCTTCTTTTATCCGCTTCTTATAATTAACAATATATGGATCGTCCCAACAAAAGTTATACGACACAAGCAAAAGTACTTGAGCGAATTGTGCAATCGTATGTGTCATGTATAGAGCAAAAATAGAGGCAAGATCAGCATACCATGGGAATATTTGTTTGAATAGCATTGTCTCTAAACAAAACTTATGAGTTGGGAGTAAAATATCAACTCCGAAAATAAAATCACACTTAAACCCGCTGTTCTCATCTATAGGTTCATCAACTTTTGTTTCTCGTTCATTTTGATCACCATGGCTAAGATTGACAATAGGTGCAACCTTTATCGGCTCTAAAATTTCAGTTCTAAGATTGGCTAACAAAGTTTCCAAATCAAATTTAGGCGGCTCCATAACAACTACAAGTGGTGGTGACAAAGAAAGTGGAAGAGAGATCTCTTTATCATGCCATTGTTCAATATTCATAACAGGAGTTGAGTCTAACAGGCATTGACTTGCTTAATAGGTTCATCAATATCAATATCACAACTAAAATGTATGATGGGAATTTTTAGCGACATGGTAGAGAAGATAGTGGAGGTTTTTATGGATGACTTTTCAGTTTTTGGGGATTCGTTCGACGGATGCCTCGAGAACTTAGGAAAAGTCTTGACTAGGTGTGAGGAGAAGCATCTTGTGCTTAATTGGGAGAAATGCCACTTCATGGTGACCCAAGGAATTGTTTTGGGACATATTGTCTCATCCAAGGGTATTGAGGTGGATAAGGCAAAGATCGATTTAATTGCGAATCTTCCCACTCCAAAAACTGTTAAGGATATCCGGCCTTTTCTAGGTCACGCAGGTTTTTACCGGCGATTCATTAAGGACTTTAGCGCGATCTCTCGGCCTTTGTGTCAGTTGTTAGCGAAAGACACACCCTTTGTGTGGTCTGACGCTTGTGAGGGGGCATTCCAGAAATTGAAGCGGAGTCTCACAACTCCGCCAATCGTTCAGTCCCCAGATTGGAGTTTGCCATTTGAGCTTATGTGTGACGCGTCCGACTATGCAGTTGGCGCAGTTTTAGGTCAGAGGCGAGGGAAAGATCCCTATGTGATTTATTATGCGAGCAAGACATTGAATGAGGCACAATTGAACTATACTACCACTGAGAAAGAATTATTAGCGGTTGTGTTTGCCTTAGATAAATTTCGGTCCTACTTGGTAGGGTCGCAGATTGTGGTGTATACCAATCATGCGGCCTTGAGGTATTTGATGACCAAGCAGGATGCGAAGGCTCGCCTTATCCGGTGGATTCTTTTGCTGCAAGAATTCCACCTTATCATTAAGGATACGAAAGGGGTAGAGAATGTAGTGGCTGATCACCTGTCTCGTCTGGAGTTTGAGGACCCCACCTCTCATCTCCCTATTGTGGATACCTTTCCCGACGAGCAGTTGTTCGCTGCTAATACGTGCCCATGGTTTGCAGATATCGCCAATTATTTGGTGACTGGGCAGATTCCACCCCATTGGTCTACATCTGAAAAGCAGCGATTCTTGAGAGAGGTCCGTCAGTATATTTTTGATGATCCATATGTGTTTAAGTATTGCGCGGACCAGATAGTGCGCCGTTGTGTCCCCGAGGTTGACCAGAGGGGAATTCTTGAGTTTTGTCATTCAGAGGCGTGTGGCGGTCATTTTTCCGCCAAGAAAACCACCGCCAAAGTCTTACAGTGTGGCTTCTTTTGGCCAAATCTTTTTAAGGATGCGTATGTTTTTTGCAAGTCTTGTGACCGGAGTCAGAAATTAGGTAAAGTCGGCCCGAGAAATATGATGCCCCTCCACAACATTTATGTGTTAGAGGTCTTTGATTGTTGGGGCATTGATTTCATGGGCCCATTTCCAGTGTCACATGGTTTTGAGTACATCCTCCTGGCGGTGGATTATGTGTCAAAGTGGGTAGAGGCGATTCCCACTAGGACCAGTGATTCAAGAGTAGTGCTTGAGTTTTTAAAGAGTAATGTGTCATCGAGATTTGGCATGCCACGTGCCATCATCTCTGATCAAGGCACTCACTTTTGCAATCAGTCTTTTGAGGCGTTGATGAGGAAGTATGGCATCTCTCACAAGGTGTCTACTGCCTATCACCCTCAGACAAATGGCCAGGCTGAGCTGGCCAATCGGGAGATTAAGGGAATATTAGAGAAAACGGTGAACCCGAGTAGAAAGGATTGGTCCCTACGACTGATTGATGCTTTGTGGGCCTACCGCACTGCATACAAGACCGTGTTGGGTGCTTCCCCCTATCGGCTTGTGTATTGTAAGGCCTGCCACCTGCCCGTGGAGATGGAGCATAAGGCCCATTGGGCCATTCAGACGGTGAACGCAAGTTTGCCAGAGGCAGGTGCGCATAGGAAGCTCCAACTGTGTGAGCTTGAGGAAATTAGGAATGATGCGTATGAGAGCACTAGCATTTACAAAGCTAAGGTTAAGGCGTACCACGATAGGAATATCCAGCGCAAAACCTTTAGTGTGGGGCAGAAAGTTTTATTATATAATTCGCGCATTCACTTATTTCCAGGGAAATTGAGGTCTCGCTGGGATGGGCCATATATAGTCCATCAGGTTTACCCGAACGGTTCGATAGATGTCTGTGACCCTAAGGATAATCATATTTTTAAAGTTAATGGGCAGCGTCTTAAACCATTTTTAGAGATCATCGACGTAGGTGAACCTGAGGAGGATTTAGTTGATCCAGTCTACTTAGATACCCCCATTGGTTAGCCTTTGGGCTATGTTTTTACGGGTAGCTCACGCGTACCATGCTCTTAATTGAGTGTGGACCCGGCCCCTAGCGATAGGGGTACCCACCATTGACTTGGGTATTTATAGCTTCGCACGCCGCTATTAAAATAAGGATCGTGTGCCCAGCTCCGGGTAGTAAGGGCATTTTATGCATTTCCGTGTCTGTTTTTAATTTTGCAATAAAAAAAAAAAAAAAAAAAAACACGAACGGTCCGGTATAGCCACCTACTTTCTAGCCTTGAATTTGTGTATCTGGGTTTCGAACAATCTTATTGCCGTGTCTCGGATAGTCATTAAAGACGATTGGCTCTGATTGCCTTAAGGACGAGCCTTGAGTAATTTAACCTGTTGAGTCATGACTTACCCGGGATTGTTATGATGACCTTCTCTACACGAATTTAAGTGAGAAATTAGGGAGAAAAGTAGTACCCGTATCTTTCACGTGACGAAAGTGGTGGTGTATTTTATTTCTTCTTTCTTGCTCTTTTTGTTTTCTATGTGTCCGCCCGGATCCCACGTGCCGGGCTGGACTGACGTGTTTTGCAGGGTGCACGGTGAGCGTCCCTGAAATTCCTCGTACATCGGCCGAGGTCATGGTGGTTGGCTGCCACCCGGAGGTCCAGTTCTTCCCCTTGTTCTTTCAATTTTTCTGTCTCCATGCTCTGGGGACATAGCATGTTTCTAGTTGGGGGGAGGGGGTACTTTGTACTTATATAGCGTTGCTAGGTAGTTTTTGGGGATACGGGTGTTATGCATCTTGTAAGCATCCTCGAGCGAATGTTTAACTTGAATGTATGCCTGTTTAACTTTAATGCATGCATATATTTGATTACATACATTGAACATGATGCATTGTCAAAGCATGTGAATAGTGTCCCCACATTGATAATAGCGTATCCTGAAGAACATTCTCATATTCCTTGTATTCCTTTCTGCAATCGCATAAAATAGTAGGCTTTTGTTTTGCAAGTAAGAGGCTAGTTATTTTTCATGCATTTGAGAGAGGAAAGTACGTGCATAGGGGATGAAACAAGGCATTCTTGCATGATTAAACCACATACGAGTCCCCTTGACCCATCTTAAACCAGTCCGAGTCAGTCCCCGTGTCTAACTTAGGAAACCGGTGTTTTGGTTGGATTGAAGTTGGGGGGAAAGTCAAGTTCCGTGCAATATGAGTGTCGTACTGTTGTGGGAAAATTTTGAGAAATGATGGGTTTCAAGAGAGTAGTGCTTGAGGGAGTTCGATTGGGTGTCATGTGTTGGAAACCAAATCCATAAACCTTAGCCTCAGCCATTGAAAAAAACAAAAAAAAAAAAAAAAAATTATAAGCTAGTCGGTATCGATACAGCACTTTTGATGTATCGATACCGGTTGTCCCAATCCGGAACAGAACCCACGGGTATCGATACAGCACAATGCTAGTATCGATACCGAGACCCTTAAACGCGAATTTTAAAGGGTTTTGACCGGTCATCTTCCATTACCCATCTTCTTCTTCAACCTCTCCTCTCTCTCTCTCTAACCCTAACCCACGAAAAACCACCATAGCCACCACCTTCAAACCTCCATAACTCCTCCAAAACTCACCCAAATTCCACCAAATTTCACCAAAACGCACCTTTTCTCCAACTCTACCACATATACCTCTCCAATCCCGTCCAAAATCCTTATCTCTCTAGATCTAAAACCCTAAATTTCCAAAACCCAACCTCTAAAACATGGCACCCAGGAAGACTTCCACCAGTGCTAAGGGTAAGGGGGCGGCTTCCTCAAGTGCTCCTCCAGAGCAAGCAACCGGGGGAAGGAGAACCAAAGATCAGATTGCCCGGGATGAGCGGGAAAGGTGGGAGGCCTCCATTGAACAAAGGGGTGTTAAGAACGAGCGCCACATTATCCGGGATGGTTTTCTTCCGAATGACATTACCATCCAAGCCATCATACGACAAGGTATGTCATTTTGGTTCGAACCAAACCCCGGGTATAATTTAGAACTCGTGAGGGAATTCTATAAAAACTTTCATGTACCAGCATCCGGGACTGCATTTAGTTCCGAGACTCAGATAACCTCACGAGTGGCTAGGGTGCCCATTGTTATCACCCCCGACATTATTGCTGCGAGTTTGCGGTATGTGAGAAAAACCGATACTAACTACCCTTGCCCCGCTGAAGATTTTGTCCAACGTAGAGTGGCGGGGAGTTTGTATGAGAAACGTAGAGATGCTAGTATTCCGCACCGGCCGGGCAAGTTTAAGCCGGCATTTCGGTTTTTGAACCAAGTGATTTGTTATAATGTGGACCCGAGGGCAACTGAGAATAAGCCCTCTGAGTATACTGGGAATATGTTGACAGCCTTCATGGAGCCGGAGACTGTGTGTGATTGGGCGTTGTTTATTTACACTAAGATTATCGATTTCCGCGATGCCCCAACACAGACCCGAATGCCGTTCCCGTGTCTGATTACGGCTATTGCTAGAGACTCCGGGTTGACGGGGTCCAAATGGTTCAATAATGATCCACTGATTCCTGGGCCGATTGACAGTACTATCCTGACTAAGAGCATAGCCCAGACTCGTGGTACTAGAAGTGGAGCTTACTTGACTACTGAACCTGCCCCCAACGCATCTAACACTACTTGGCTGCAAAAGATCTTTTGCCAAGGGGTCGCTACCATCCGGAGCCATCAGAAGCTTAAGAGGGAGGTGCGACAAAATGCGCGGATGCAGCAGATGATTAATCACCGGGGAGAGTGGATGGTAGGACGCCTCGAGGGGTCGACTTCGGATCCATATGTTCCGCTTGAGTTGCCCGAGTTAGAGGTCAGTGATGATTTCGCGGATGAGGCGGAGGCTGCTGAGGAGAGTGAGGAGGAGTCGGATTGAGAGGTGGTACTTGTGTTGCATGGGGCTGACTGGAGGGTAGGTAGTATGATGAGGAGGTGTTATTTTATGTTGGGTACTTTGTTATTTCATGTGAGACTTATTTCTGTTTTCTTTATTTGGGGGTCTGTAATATACTCTGCATGGATATTGGTTGTTTTCTGTTGTTTTGTGGACTTGGTTGGGTGGCGCCGATGGGCGCATTGACAGGTTTTAGACATGACAGATGCGGCCGGTTAGGGTAGTTAACCTTGAGCTTCTGTGGGCCGGCACCTGATTTTGCAGTTTCCTATTTTGTTCTAACCAAGGTCAATATAATCCAAAAAAAGTCCTTAGTCGATCGTGTGCACGTATTTTATCTCTCGCTTATGCATGATTTATGATGATGTTACGTATTTTGTGAAATCATATTTGGGCATATTGTGCGTTATTTCTTGCTAAGCGTTAATTTTGATTGGCACGTGAAAACCAGTTGTTCGGTTCCACGCATCTCGCCAAGCGCTAATATGGGATGTTGAGTGATCTGGTGAGTAGTGCAACGCGGTTACTTGTGGTGGGGATATTTATTCGCGCATGTGGCGCGTGCTAACCATGTTCGATTTTCTGTCAAGGCATGCATGCATGTGAGTTACAGGCATATTAAGAAGCGAATGTTTATCGCTATGATTGATTGTTTCTACAAGTGTCATAACCACCGTACCCCCATCGATGTTTTCTAGTTCTTTGTCTTAGGTTTTATTTCGTTCGTTCCTAGGGACTAGTAACGCTCAAGTTGGGGGGTGTGATAGGCGCGCAATGTCATAGATATAAGCGCCTAAGTAGGGCAAATTAGCGCGTTAGAGGCGCGGTTTTATTCCATTTTCCACTTGATGCGGTGTGTCCTTGGTTTTTCTTGTCTTTGTTTGTTTTGTAGGTAACAGGTCGAAAAAGAGCGTGCAATTGGACCCAAGGACATGGGGCATGTTGAGATCCGGTGGGACCCAAGCAAGGACGACCAAGAAGCTGAAAAGTCAACTTAGAGGACCGGTATCGATACAGGGATTGTCCTGTATCGATACCTGTTGGCCAATTCGGGAACAGAACGCCTGGGTATCGATACAGGACTTTCCCTGTATCGATACCGAGGGCTTTATACAGCCAGTTGACTTTGCCACGTAGTTTGACTTCGGGGAAAAATAAATACCCCGTTTTTAGGCCGAATTAGGGTTCGAACATTGTTTAATTTTTGCTCCCGAATAGTAGCCGTTCTTCCCTTTGGAGATTTGATTTTCCGGAGGCTTTTCCATCGAAGTTTTGAAGTTTCGTTGACAGATTTGCTTATTGCTTCGGGTATTTCTTGTTTATTTTCATTAACTCTTATTTCGCGGGAGTTTGTCCGCGTTTTACGTTTGGATCTTCGTTTCAATCAATATTCAGCATGTTTAATTTCGAAATCTTGCTAGTTGGTTCAGTTATTATGTGTGAGTAGTTTCATAAGTATGGTCGAGGGGTGATTAACACACCGTGGCCAGGCCCGGGTCTGTTCTGCTCCTATTTTCTAAATTAACCAAGGAAAGAGCAATTTTAGGTTATTAAAGAGCTTCCGTTAGACGTGTCCAGGCATTGTCGGAGCCCATGTAACGCGGGGAACGGGGGACCAAAACTTGTTCTCCGCTGTACATGGGTAAACGGCGACCGTAAGGATTCGCATCTTCCGGGGTACCTTTTTCTCTCTAAAATCAACCGTTTCCAGAACACTGAACTGAGCTGAACTGTTTGGACCTGGTCACTCGTGTTATGATCCCTACGACCGTACTTCCTTTTTAATTAATTTAAGTAACTCAAATTCCCGTAGTTGGGTAATTTCACAAATCAAATCAAAAGGGTGGCTACCTAAGAGCCATGTTAAACTAGCAACCCGAGTACTTAGTAAGCACTCTTCGCCTTCTCTGTGGATTCGATTCCGGTCTTACCGGGTATTGTGCTACACCGGTCTTCGCCCTACGCTTGGGGCAACCCATTAATTAGGTCTAGGATTTTGGCCAAGCAGCCACTAGAGCGGGACCCTCTTGCGCAAGGCGTCCAATCGGTGCGCATCCCAAAGGAGGGGTGTTTGGACAACCATGAGCCATCCGGACAGGAGAAAAGCTCATGATCCGTATGACTGGCGCGGCTTAGAATATGGGCGAGGACGCGAGAGGCCAGTCCGAATCAGCCCATGTAATGATACCTGCCGCGGTCTAAAGGCAGGACCCCGGGGGCCCCTGAGGCTTGGCTGCGGTATAGGCGCGACCGAACAGGTCACGACCTTGCCCTTACGGGAATAAGGGAGATCTAGTGGTTTGGTGGCTTAGAACAGAAGGATCGTTGCGTGGGGGAATGGCTTGTTGCCGCGCGCGTCGGCCGCGCGGTGACGGCGTCACCCGTACGGTCAGGTTGTACGGAAAGGACACGTGTTATCATATTATTGGGCGATAGCCTGGCACCAGATGATTGGTCCAAGGTGCCTATAAATATGGGACATTCCCTTTCATACCCGGAGGTTGGTGAAAATCTTGGCAGAGGTATATGTCATTCTAGAGAGAGAAAAGGGTAAGCACTGAGTGAGAGGAGAACATTCTCTCTGATTCTTTCCCTATCCCTCTAGTCACCAAAGGGTATCATGGATTAGACTGAGAGCAATCCATTGCCTTAGTCCTTTCTGTGCACACTTGCTCTGTTCTTCACCTTTCCTCTAGACCACTCTATTTCTTTCTTTCACTGTGTCTTTACTGTTGACTATCCATACCTCTCCAGCTCATCACGTTAGCAAGAACCATCTCCTACAATACTCTA
>JAFMTH010000008.1:0-73134 GCA_020921065.1 Vaccinium darrowii | reverse complement strand
CAACCGCTATGGAGAGAAGAAGCCAAGCTATAGCAGCTATAAAGAGATACTTCATTTTTCTTTTAAGATTGAGAGCCAAAGCCTTGATTTCGCTACGCTAGAACAACACGCCGCCGCCAGCCGCAATCGGTTCAGGGTATGGAGGTCTTGCAATGGTTTGCTTCTAGTTTCCAATCAAGGTGATTCCAACTTCTTCTTGTTGAATCCATCCACTAGAGAATGTAAGAAACTTCCCACACCCCCTAGTGTCATTCTCCGGGTGAGTTCAGCTTGTCATTTTATGGTGAGGGCGTTGGTTACGATTCCTCTACGGATGACTACAAGGTTGTGAGGCTGTTTTCTAATGGAAGTGGCATTATGGTTGTGGCTGTCTATTCACTCAAAACTAATACTTGGAGGGTAATTCAAGAATCCCATTATGTCCCCATGGGATACTCTGGTGGGCTATTCTTTAATGGGTGTGTCCATTACCGTTGTTCGAGAAGTGGGTCCTTTGTGATTACTGCTTTCAATATATCCGATGAGATTTTAAGAGAATTGTCGCTGCCTGCTTCGTTTCACAGATTCGAGATTTTGGACAATACTGTGGTTTGGATGATGGAGGAGTATGGGGTTGGAGAGTCCTGGACCAAATTTACGAATGTTTTTTGCCCTGGATCGCCTAATCTTGGTTTGTTGTGTCAGTTAGAAGAAGACAAATTTTTGTTTCATAACAAAAGAAGTAGGCACAAAAACAAATTCGTTGTTTATGATAGAAAAAAAAAAACCCAAGTAACTTTACAATTGGGCATATGTGTGTCGAGAGTCTCGTGTCTCCGAATCTTGGAGGAGGGATTGACAAGCTTCTTCAGGCATGTATGTGAAATAGAAATCATTAACGTTAGAAACACAACACCCAACCACAACACCAACCATGACACTTACGTGCATGATTGGTAGTTTTCTTTTGATAGGCAGTAGTTTTAAAGTGATTGTTCTCTCATCCACCAATTGTGAAGTGCCACGTTGGTTGTTGTGATTGATATTGTATATTTAGCTTTGCTCAATAGGAATGTCCCTTATTTTGTTTATTTATGGTTATGGGTTCTTATTATGGGAGCTTCTATTGCTTAAGGTTTTTGGAGGTCGCACATCCATGAAGATCCACAGTATTGTTTTGATACTTAATATAGCTTTGGTGGTTTGAGTAATATAATTATAGGGCCTAGGTTACCCATGTATGTTGAACTAAGATTATTACCTTGATCGTACACAAGTGACTAATGCACTCTCTAAAAAATAATTGGAGTCTATGAAGCATGAAAACTGAAACGAACGTCCTTTGTTAGCATTCATCTTGACAAGCTGATGCTGCCAAGATTCACATCCTCTGTAATCAAAGGTCATTAAATGATTTGATTCTAGCAATGGTTTGATTCTAGCTTCCCATCAAGTTATTTCCAGCTTATACTCGTTGAATCCATCCACTAGAGAATGTAAGAAACTCCCCACATTTGTCCTCTATCTGGGTGGGTTCACCGTGTTATTTTATGGCGTTGGTTACGATTCCTCTGCTGATAATTTCAAGGTTGCGACGCTCTTTTCTAATGGGAGTGGCATTGTGGTTTTGGCTGTCTATTCAATGAAAACTAATACTTGGAGGAAAATCCAAGATTCCCAACATGTCCCTATGGGATACTCTTGTGGTGTAATCTTTAATGGGTGTCTCCATTACCGTTGTTCAAAAAGTGGATCCTCTATGATTGTTGCTTCCAATTTTTTTGATGACATTCAGGGAAGTGCCTATGCTTGGTTCATTGAAAGGATGTGAGATTTTGGAGTATCGCGTGGCGATTGCTAGGGGTTGTCTTAGTTTGGTTGATACGCAGATTGTAACCGAATTGAGGTTTGGATGATGGAGGAGTATGTGGTAGGAGAGTCTTGGACCAAAATTATGATCGATTTTCCTACTGGAATTCCTAAACTTCGGTGGAGCTTGATTTGCTTCAAAATGATCGAGATGTTCTTCATAATCGGTTACATTGTCATTATTGCAGGCATGGTCTTCTTGGAAAGGATCCACATCTTTGTCATTAAAAATCTCCTTCTCTTTATCAACAAATGATATGTTATCCACCATCAATTCAATTTCTTGAATAAGAAGACAATTGGGCCTATAGGTTTGTGGTTGGTTCTCCAATGAAATCTCCTCCAAGCTATCAGCCACAATTTCACTTCCCACCGCAGAATTATCAATCCCCAAGGAGGAGTCTATTGAGTCCATCACTATCGCCGCCTCATTAATTATAGGTGGCATGCCTGCATCAAATTTTGAATTTGCCACCTCCTCAGAGCTTGAGTCATCTTGTTGTGACCTGTATTTTGATCCCACATCAGTTGTTTTTTCCACCTCATCAGGCATTGCATATCTGTCACACTAATTCAGCAGAAGATTTTCTCCTCCAAGGACAACGTGGGCCAGTGTTTCCAAATTAACGAAATTATCCTTTCGGTTGACTGCCTTTTCAACTTCCTTGTGCACTCTGATAGTTTCCCCAACGTTCTTATCTTTACTCTGGACATCAACATGAGATGCAACATCCTTTGCAGGAATATGGAAAGGCTTGTTGATGGAACAAAACTGATAATCATTGTGCTATGCCCCCTTAACATCAAACGGATTATTGCACTCCTCTTCCCATACTTGGACTTGATAATTTCTGCCTTTAACAAGAACATTAATCCACTCGTCAATTTTGTGCTTACAGTTGGTTACCATAAGTAATCTCCCAACATCAAAAGAATCCATACTCGGCGTTTCTTGGTTGAGGACTAAAAACTCACCCCAAGATTCAGCAATTTTCTTGAAGGATTTTAACTCCCGGGCGTTCAACGGCATTCCTCTACTTTTAAGCCATATCAATCTCGAAAGACGCATTCCTCTACTTTTAAGCCATATCAATCTCGAAAGACTAGCAGCATCACCTTTCCAATGTTTAAGGAATGAAACCATCCTTTGATGACATTATTAACTAAGGCATTATTTCTGTCTTCAACATTCTGAAAAGTAATAAGCATGAATTTACCTCCCATTGATCTTACTTGAACATCCTTGAATTTCAAATCTGAAAAAGCCTTCTGAATAATCTCATGAGTTGAAACTTCTTTAAGATCAGCTATTGCACTTCTCCATAGCCATTCAGACGCTGTTGGCTTTAAATAGATTGTGACCCTTTTCTCCAATTTCTTCAATTGAGTGAAACCTCCATTGTTATAGTGATTTTCTCTGCCACCATCAGTTCTTGTCTGACTATATTGTAATGGAGGGGATCTTTTAAAATTAGAAGCGGGTTTGCCATATTCTTGTCTATGATTTCTTCTCTGCGACCAAGGTGCTGATTTGTCTGAGAAATTACTAAGAGAGCTTCTTCGTTGAGGGCCTTTGACATCTTCTTCTTTCAAAAATCTGGGAAACTTCAAACCTTAAGTACCATGAGTCGTTGGTATTTGAGATCGCTGCTTCTGCATCTTCAAACCTTAAGTATCTCACAAATGCAAAGCTCTGCCCACTAATCTTGCTTCTTTTGTTTGGGATGAACAGATTACTAATTTTCCCGAATCTGGAAAAGAGGTTGTAGACCCATATTTTGCGTATTTGGAAGGGAAGATTATCCCGAAAACTGTTGTGGATTTACCTGAGAAGGCATCTCTTGATCCCCAAACTTTCTCTATTTCTCTTCTCCCGAATCCCATCCATACTAGGTCATGTGAGTGTGTAAGTAGGTCAACTTCGGCAGAATCTCAAACCAAAACCATGAAGAACCGCAAGTCGGAGTACAATCAATGCCCAAAAGCAACGGACTGTGTAAAGAGAGACAGAGACGAGTAACTGACCTTGGAGCAGCGTGAAATAGGAACCCAGAAAGAGAGGAACTCGGTAGCGACCATTAAAGCTCCCTGTTAGATGATCTCAGAACTGTGTTAGGAATCACCACCGACCACCGGAGAATCCCCACGCGCTGGCGGAAGGAGGCATGTGGGGGAGAGTTAGATCTAATCTCCAAATCGCCTTTCCTCTAAGTGTAAAGTTCCACTAGAGAATTAAGTTGATGTCTTGATGACTCAAGATTGAGATTGCTTGTGTCATTTTTCCTGATTGGCACATTAGTGTGAGCTTTGAGTTCAGGGTAGCTTAAGTGCCCTTGTGTTATGCTTAATCAAAGTGTCCTATTGCTTATTGTATTAAGTTGATGCTGATCTATGTAAACTACACTTTCAAAATTGTACCAAACTTAGCTGGTTTATAATCGACGAGTTTCTAGCTCCGGTAGTTGAAGTTACAATCGTCTCTCCCTGTGAGTTACTGCGTAAGATTCTCGTTATTGGATAACACACTGTTACTCATAGAAGCAAGTTTTTTGGTGTTGAAGCAAGATTCTCTTTGGGATGTGCTGGAAATTACTAATGCATTGGTGTCGAGTAGCACTATGTCAGGCTTACATTAGAGCTTGACAGATAGCTTCGACAAGTATTAGAGACATTATGTTTATGCACAAGCACCTGATGTTCAAAATTAGAAGATGAATCCTGGATATTCCCCATTGCCAGTTGCAAATACTGTCCTCTCTAAAGTTGATAGAATATGCTGCCATTTATTTCCATTAGTTCTCTCACGCAACTTGTGGACAACGTCCTTTATTTTTGTTTTAAGACGTGAGAATCATAAAGATGATAAAACTCTTGTTCGCAACTGCATTCTGCAAGAAGACTGTTTCTTTAGAACTTGCAACAGGGTAGCTAAAGTGTAACTTGCAAGTTCTTCCTTTTCCCTTTTGAAATTGAAAGGCAGGTAGGCTAGTGCAAGGTTTTCTTTCTTTGCAAACAATCTTAAAGCTTCTTTTTCTCCCATTCTGCAAATAACCCTAACCGATGGCTCCGCGCTTACTCAAAAGGAAGGCCAAATGATTTATGCTGTCAATATGCAGTTGTATGACTCCCAATGTATCTGAGATGGTACTCTGGGGATTTGTATTAGTAAGAATTCTCATTCTCCATAAAACAGGGCACTGTGATGATTATGGTACCTTAAGCATATGAGAATTGAACCACCTCGTGGCTTTTTTTTTAGCATTTTTGCATCCCAATTTGTTTGTCCCTCTGTTCTACCTCAAATATCTAAAAAACCCGGCTATATTTACGAACTTATTCTTTAATAGATGAGATTTAGGGAACACAAGAACCAAATGAGATAGTGGATGGTGGAAAACATCGAATTTTTTTCCTACGAAAATACGTTTGTTGAGCCAAGTTTCAGGGATGACAGCCTAAAAAGGAGCTAACAGTTGCAATAGTGAGAGTATAAGATGAAGATTTGTCACCATTAGTTTACAAATATGCAGTTGCTTGAATGTCACCTTCCAATCTAATACTTGCCCCTCTTTTACCAACACTCACAAGATCTACTTCTCATTAGATTTGCCTTCACGGTTGCCATTCTTTCCATATTTCGCCTTGTTGGGGTATCATAGGTGCCATTTTATGTGAATGCCATGATGAATCATCCTCGCTCTTGTGATCATTCTCTGAATAGTTTCGCTATCTTTATGAAATTTATGCCCTTTCTTTCTCTTCTTCCATCCACTCTCCTTTTTTGCTTCAATTCTTATGAGCTTTACCGGTTAAACCCTCCGTTGATTGACAACAGATCAGCTTCTAAAGCTTACTAATAGCTTTACGAAAGTCGCATGCTTAGGAGAATGACTTCAATTGTTATATATACTCGCAAACCATTTACATTGGTGAATATTTGACTACCACCAGCATGCTATCAGATGGACCAGAATTAGTGGATGGTGGGATTGGTATTTCAAATCAGTCGGTTCATTAGAGTTGATACTGAGTTATCAAAAAGCAAATGTCTACTTTTAAGATTTCATCCGGTTATTTGTCACTTTGGTTCCTCCGTTAGAAAAAGAAAGCATTGTAATGACATTGATGCCCATTGTAGTGATTCATCAACCTTTTCTACCTTGCCTTTATCTGTGTCCCTTCTGATCTGTATGGACTTTTTTGTAATGATAAATGAATTTCCATTACTTGCCAAGAAAAAGTCTGGTGTGTACGTAATTTGTTTTACTTGGTTATAATCAAGTGGGTGGTCAAATTGGTTGGACATGAGATGTGTGATCGGTCAAATAATATTTTGGTCTATCCATCCGTAATGAAACTTTTTGAACTAAATTCAACGTGCTTTAAAATACAATGGTCAATCCGATTGAAGTGCCTTGTCTACTTAATTGACTAAATTCGAACGACCTTTAATCCGTCCCTATAATGTAGCAAATTTGAGGAGCTTTGATTCGTTTTCTACGTCTTATAAATTTGAGTAATATTTTGTTTCCTCGCCAAAAAAGGTAAGGAACATCATTCAATTTTGTCGGGTTCCGTTTTGATTCATTTTAGGATCTTATTACTACAGATTTTGGCTATTGATAATGCCAAAACCCCTTTCGTTCCTGCCAAAACTCATTTTGTTCCTGCCAAAACCCTTTTATTCCTTGACTGAATTACCCCCCATCTCTCACTTCCCCCCAAACCCACCTCCATCTTCTCCATCTCTCCTTCCTTTCCCTGTACCTTATTTTTTTGGTGCACGGTCGGCTCATCAGCATTCACCATCATCGTAAACCTAAGAAAAATTCGAACAAAGATGACTCCAATAATTCTCTCGAACTCCATCTTAGGAGTATTTCACACTTTTTTTTCTTCTTTCAAACGGAGTATAAATTAGCGGGGCTTGTTTAATTGTTTAATTTAACAAAAAACCCAAGATAGCCACAGGGCACAATATTTTCCTGCATCAAAACCGTATTCTTTCCTCATCCATCTACCCAACGAAACCCCAGATTGTTTCCTTGCATCCAATCCAACCCCCGCGGGTTTCAATGTGCACAAGTGCGTACAAATTTCGAAAATTTAAGCATGAACACGTTGTATGATTTTTGAATTTATTTGTATTTCGTCTTGATTAATCTTCACGATTTTTGGTGCTCCAATTGAAACATAGAAGCCTCTGTCTCAATCTCCTTATATATTTGTTTTACATTGTTTTATATAATCTTTGTATATCTGTCTGGGTAAATATAAATAAGGTACATCTAGTTTATATATGAGCGGTATCCTATTTAAACATATACTAGCTCATACAACATTTAGAATTGTTAAAAATGGGTATCCGTGCAATTTAGTATTTCATGTGGGCATAACCATATGAAGATATTTATTTGCAAATCACAAATATGATTACTTGTTTGCAAGACTTGATAGGCTTGCTTTTGAATAATAATGTTAGAAACTCACTGGATGTTTGTGAAGGAGTAGCAGGGTTCATGAAGAAGAATTCAGCCGAAGCAAACGGATGGTGGGGGTGAACGGTGATGAGCCAACCGTGCACGAGAAAAAAAAAGTACAGGGGAAGGAAAGAGAGATGGGGAGGATGTGGTGGGTTTGTGGGGAAGAGAGATATGAGGGCAATTTAGTCAAGGAATGAAAGAGTTTTGGCAGGAACAAAAGGGGTTTTGGCAGGAACAAAAGAGGTTTTGGCATTATCAGTAGCCCAGATTTTTTGTGCAGGAAAAGTGTTTTTAAGTCCAATGATGATATTTCCATAAAAGGTTGGATGTACGAAGTGAAACACATAGAATTGTACATGGTTTGAAGTTTGAAGTCTGGACAAATTCGACATTTTTTTTTTATAAGACGATGAGTATTTCAGAAACTATTTTCTTCCAAAGCAAGTGCGACATTTTTTTTTTATATATGTTTAGCACAGATTATGTGCACATTGACTAATCCCGTGGGACCAATCCTATAATCTACTAGTAAGAAATGAGACATTATGTTCTGGGAAATGGTTGCGAAAAATCACATTCAAGCTCGAAGAGGCTGACCTTTATCGCTGGAGCAAATAATTGCTGGATGCTATACCTCGTCAAAATGTGGCGAAATGAGACACCTTTGTGCCGCTGGCTGCCTCAAGACCCCATACGCAACAGAGTTCCTAAGGAGCAAGTTATACTTCCACGTCAAAGGCTTCGGAGTAAACACTACCCAAATAGGCGACGCCATGTACTACAGCTGCATCCCCATGATCCTAGCCGACCACTACGACCTCTCGTTCAGAGATATCTTGAACTAGAAGAGCTTTTCTGTTGTTGAGACAGGAGGCATTCCACCGATGAAGAAGATTTTGAAAGTATTTGATAAGGTGGGGAGACATTTCCAGTGGCATAGGGAACCAATTGACTTTGATGCTTTCCGCATGGTTATGTATGAGTTGTGGCTTAGAAGAAGTTATGTGAGAGTTCCACTGTCTTAAATAACAGAGGAACTATCGCAATGGGATATAAGACGCAAGAATCCACAATTCCCACGGGAGCATCTCACTTATGTCACTTATTAACTAGACCGAACGAGAGGTCGTTATCTATGCGGCACAGTAGAGATTAGACAACAAATATATATCAATAAATAGAAAATAGAATGATATTGTTTCAGCGGACTTTAATAAGCTTGGAGGGTAAATAGCTTTCGTCTTTTTTTTTTTTTTTTTTTTAAACTTTTCTCTATTCGAATAACATCTGGGTACGCAAATGATTTGGAGTTTCATCCTATAGACCCTGCGTTATGGCCTCCCTACAATTTTTTACTATTTTACTCTAAAATATGCACATTAAATGTTTGTATAGAACTATTATGTATTCTTCACAGGTTAAAAACAATTAAATTGGAACCCAATATCTTTTGATATGTATCGAAGTAACGTATTTGAAAACTGCCTCAAAATAATCATCTTCTTCTTCTTTTATCACCATAACAACAACCGAATCAACGATAACACAAAAAAAAAAAGAAGCAAATTTAATTAGACATTATATGTAAGTTCACAAGTTCACTTACATTATTATTACAACCATGGAACTCATCTCACATTTATTATTACAGTTCAACTCACAAACATCATTAGAGAATACAGTTTGCAAAGTAGTTGTCTAAGAAGCAACCTCACGAAAAGTTCAAAAACATACGAGTATGAAACACAAACAAGTTTCCAATTAATGTGAGGTCAAGCTCACATTTGAAACTAATAAAGCGATTGTAGCTGAAAACACAAACAAACTTGGTAATTCGAAAACATTCTGCTTCTTACCCATCAAATAGAGAAAGCATCACCATCAGATGGGTGTTCAACAGGGGCGGACCTGGGGGTGCGAGGGGGGTGTTCGGCCCCCGCACTCCCCCCAATTTTTGACAAATTTTCAATTTTTTCAGTGTATTTTTCAATTTTTCTGTATATTTTCTATGGAGTGGCTCCCCTTTCTATGGAGTGGCCCCCCCGCAGCTACAATCCTGCGTCCGCCACTGGTGTTCAACTTATTAAATGGAACAAGAAGTTTTGCAATCTGGATGCATGAGGTTACTCCAACGCAGTCTTGTCTCCCCAGCAACTTTGAACACGCCCATAACTTCAGTGCAAGCTACTGATGGAGGAGGGAACAGTAAAACACAACATAAAGCTTCCCGTTATTATAATTGTGCAAGTAATTGCCTGGAAGTTGCGCATAATATACTGATTGTAATGATCTATTAAACTATAAGCCACGATATTCACATTAGGACACAATAAAAGCAGAAAACACTTTTTGGGGGATAAATTTATAACCATTCGCAATCTAATCTGGACCATTATAGACTATAAATTAGGTTGCAACTATTTCATATTAGAATTTTTTTTGGAAACTTCTTAAGCATGTCCTACTACACTGATCATGAGAACTAGGTTGTTTGGACTAATTTACTTATTTGGAAAGACTATTAGTATTATTTAATGTTTAGCTAGCTAATCTGAAGAAAAGATAAACTTGATCAACATGTGATCGAAGCAAGTGGATACAAGCAGCCCATATAAAAAAACGTGGAGAACTATTCAGTATCAGGTTCACAGCCAAAGAAGACTTTTTCAACTTACGTGATAGTATTTGTGATTTGCTCCATAAATGAGAGCCTATATTATATTTGTTGTTTTATCTTGTTTAGCCTATAAATTAGGATAATTCTTCAATAAAATCAGGTGACATGATTATGTTTTTTATTAGACTCAATTAAGGGGAGGAAAAAGAAAAGAAAAAAAAATGAGGTTCTTAACTTCTGTAGCCGTACCCTTATTATGATCTTCAGTCTTCTTCACCATCATTATGGTCATTTTCTTTGCCACTTGTCCCACATTCCTAATCCAAAGACAAGTGGAAAATTTAGAAGCAAATAAAAAAATTAAATATTTGAAGCAGACAAGTGTTTATTAAGTGACACAAGAACAAGTTAAAAGTCGTAATTAACCTCCATGGATACCTCATTCGTAGAAGTCCCATCTAAGAGAAACTCTAACTCATCAGTGAGTTCTGTTTCCTTTAACACCGGGAATGCATCCTGCAACAAAATTGATGTTATCAAATCGTTAGTAACTAATTGAATCAATTTTTTTTTCTTTTTGTTATTCGTCATTCCTAATCTATCACATGGGGATGGGGGAATGAGACTCGATCCTGGAATGCAGTGTGGGGTATCCAAGAGTTCTACCACATGAGTTAGCCACCATTTGCACTAATTGAATCATTTATGGTAATTGAAATTAGCGTTTCTAATAGGAGGAGCTAAAGATCAACTTCACCATCTGCTAAAAGGATTATGAGATAATGGGTACATTGTACCACGATGAGCCAATTTCGCTCTATTACATGGACGTGAACAAATACAAAACCAATAGGAGAAAGAAAAAACGTCATAAAGTTATTTTAAGCTTTATATTGGAATTGTCCGACCATTTTTCCACTACCCCTCCTAAAACTAATTTGTGTTAATGTCAGCGGCGGGACTAGGATTTGGAAGTGAGGGTAGCACCGAAAAATTCAATATATTTCATGTTAAAAACAAGTAGACGTGTCCTTAGATTGACTATACATAATACAAAAAAAAAAAAAACTTGTCTTCATATAGGTTAATCATCTATAGTGTAAACAACATCATTCTCGTAAAAATAAGAGAGAATTAAACTTCAGGAAAAAAAATATTCGAGAGAATTACTATTACCATTATAGGTTCAGATATATAACAGAGACTTGCTTTGCATTCATTGTTGCTGGTATAGTGGCAAGAGATAAGAGACTCTATCCAGAGGACCGGGGTTTGAATCACAATGGGCTTTTAAATTTTTGTGGTGCAAAAAGAAGACTTCGACAAGAATCAAATGCGTTACCTCTTGCCTAGAGGGAATGCTACCTACCACTAGACTACACACTGTCAATGATACCAAATCTCGACACATATAATACATATCGAAAAATAACTTTCAAAAATTAATATTTTTTTAAGAACCGGGGGTGGCACGTTCTACCTTCCCTCCAATTAAGTGTGTTATGACATTTGACATTGTACCTGCAAGTTGTGCATTGTGTAACAAAATCCATGGGGCACTCTAGGCCGAACGAACCCTCTGTCATGATGACAGTCCCGCGATTCGAACCCATGGCTTCTTGACGCTAATAACACTAGGACTGATTTTCACTATTTCTCCTGAAACTAGTTGGTGTTAGGAAGGGTTTTTTCTATTACGACATTAGACATCGCATCCGAAAGTATATTTTAGAGCGGTCCAGGAAATAATATTTTGTAACCAAATCCATGCGAGCACTCCGTGCCCATCAATAATTATTTTATGAAACGTTATTCCAATTTCAAAATTATTGACATTCTGGTGGTTTACCTTATACGTATGGTGGAATTGATCTGTCATAAACGTAGCAATACTTCACAAATTGAAAATTTTTGAATGTTACAAGCAGAAATTCATTTTAGAAGTTACTAAGAATATTACTGACGGGTTACCAAGGCATGTTGATCATCTAGTAGGAGCCTAGGAGGAGATGATCCACTTCACCATCTGGGAAACATTAATAACTAATATTGCCAATTTCGCTCTATTACATGGTCGTGAACAAAACCTATGGGTGAAAGAAAAAACATCACAAAGTTATTTTAAGCTTTACATTGGAATTGTCCGACCACTTTTCCACTAACCCTCCTAAAACTAATTTGTGTTAATGACAGTGGCGAAACTAGGATTTGGAGGTGAGGGTGACACCGAACAAAGTCAATATATTTCATGTCAAAAACAAGTACACGTGTACTTAGGTTGACTATACATAATACAAAAAAATAAATTAAAAATAAAAATAAAGTAACACTTGTCTTCATATAGGTTCATCATCTATAGTGTAAACAACATCATTCTAGTAAAAATATATAAGAGAGAATTACCATTATTGGTTCAGATATATAACAATATTAGAGACTTGCTTTGCATTCATTGTTGCTGGTCTAGCGGCAAGAGATAAGGAGACTCTAACCTAGAGGACCAGGGTTCAAATTTTTGTGGTGCAAAAGGAAGACTTTGACAAGAGTCAAACGCGCAACCTCTTGCATAGAGGGAATGCAACTTACCACTCAACTATACGCTGCCAATGATACCAAATCTCGACACATCTAATATATATAGAAAAATAACATTCAAAAATTAATTTATTTTTATTTATTTTTTTTAGAACCAGGGGTGGCAATTCGGGTGGCAAGTTACTAAGAACATTGTGACAAGTTTGCTATCATTTATTTCCAACCAACAATTGGAATTAACATCTAATATGCTTTAACTGCGCATGCATTCAAAACCGCTCCCTCTAATATGTTTTAACTGCGGTCGTGGGAGTGGCTTTGTGTAACCAAATCCAGGGTAGTACTCCGGATCCAACAATCTCTAAGTCTTTTATGGCATTCGTCATTGCACATGCAAGCCTATTTTTAGAGCGGTCGTAGGGAGTGACATTACATAACCAAATTTAAAGAGGCACTCCCATCTATATTTATCATAAACATAGGTCAAAAGTTCTAACCTCCATGGATACCTCCTTCGTAGAAGTCCCATTCCAGAGAAACTTTAAATCTTCATCGAGATCTATATCCAACAACACTGGGAATGCAACCTGCAACTAAATTTAAGTTATCAAACTGTTGGTAACTAATTGAATCATTTATGCTAACCAGAATTA
Organism: Vaccinium darrowii; assembly: GCA_020921065.1. Lineage (NCBI taxonomy): Eukaryota > Viridiplantae > Streptophyta > Magnoliopsida > Ericales > Ericaceae > Vaccinium > Vaccinium darrowii. The sequence goes on along the minus strand of JAFMTH010000008.1, from coordinate 59,998 downwards.
GGGTTTCTAATAAGAGGAGCTAAAGATCCACTTCGCCATTTGCTAAAAGGATTACAAGATAATGGGTACATTTTACCACGATGAGCCAATTTGCTCTATTACATGGTCATGAACAAATACAGAACCTATAGGAGAGAGAAAATGTCATAGAGTTTATTTTATACAGAATGTTATAAGCAGAAATTTCAATGTAGAAGTTACTAAGAACATTGTGACAAGTTTACTAACATTCATTTCCAACCAACAATTGGAATTAACATCTAATATGCTTTAACTGCGCATTCAAAACCGCACCCTCTAATATGTTTTAACTGCGGTCGTGGGAGTGGCTCTTTGTGTAACCAAATCCAGGGGAGTACTCCGGATCCAACAATCTCTAAGTCTTTTATGTCATTCGTCGTTGCACATGCAAGTCTATTTTTGAAGTGGTCGCAGGGAGTGACATTACATAACCAAATCCAAAGAGACACTCCGTGCCCATCTATATTTATCATAAACATAGGTTTTCAAATTGCAATAGTAGATATCAAATGCCAATTAATGTAGATATAATACAAATGTTAATTTGGGTTGGTCCGAGGAGTCATTGTGGCTACGGATTTGTAGGCTCATGAAAATTCCCGTAGATAATTTAGTGAATTTGTTAAATTTGCATGATTAACTAATCTTACCTAAATTTAGGAATCTCATTTGTGCATCATGTCTTTTTCCGTTTTCAATCTAACAGAAGGATTGTACATGTGTGCATGCTCTTATGTGCTTTTCAAGGCAAGGATTAGCAAAGAGGGTAAGGAACACTCTACCTTGTCGGAGAAGAAAAGTTGCGTTTCAGTAAAAAATCTTTCGAGATTAGGCAAATTCCAAAGGTAAGTGGCCTTCAACTGAGGGAACACAATATCATTGTGGATCACTTTTTTATCCTTCAGTTCCTTTGAGACTACCTCCTTAAGGTCCTCACAATCTCTTATCATGAGTTCTTCCAGATGTTGTAACTGAGGAAGCATATAGGAGGGAAATACATAGACCAATTGGAGACATTTCTCAACACGGAAGTACGACAGTTTGTAAAAGGATTCGGCATCTTTTCCTGGTTTTGGGAGTGGTTGGTTGTCCCAAATCTCTTTTATCTTGGGCAGACCACATATGGTTAAGTCTTTCAGGGAAGGAAAAGCAACCTGGAAAGATCTTGACAACACATACATTAGCGATTGAATACCAATGAAGTCCAATCAAGCTCAAATCCATCTTTGCTAAGAAGCGCCAAATTTAAGAAGATATGGTAGACATATTGACTCAATTCGATCACCTTGCATTCTTCTAAATTCCTATTTTTGTGCACATCAAGATCTCTTAGAATGGGATATATAGACACACCATATGTGTTGCACTTTCCATTTCATTTGATAAATTAATGCTATTTTTAATGTAAACGATCAACCTTTTATGAAATTAGAGGTTAATATGTTAATGATAGCCCTTGCTAATGTCATTATATATTTGTCGTACCGATTTAAGATTCAATCAAAAGCTTCCAAACTGAAACATCATTTCCATTCCCAAATTAAAATAACATACACGAGCAAGTTTTCCTAGTCTGCACTTGACATGTTAAATGAAAAACCTCAATAATGTCTCTCTATGAAAAAGTGGATAAGACAAAGACATGGTTGTTTTTTTTTTTTTTTTTTTTCAGAGCCATACTATCAAAGAGTGGTAGAGCTAGGATTTAAATTCGGGAGTGCCGGAGTGGTTCAATGGAATCTACTTGTGTTATTGTATGTTAGCCCAACAAGTGTGAAAATGAATGTTGCATATATCCCTTCCTATAATGAGGGATCCCAAACTTCGCTTTAGTGCGGGAGTCATCTTTTCCGATCAAATTTCGACGATCCGAACCATTCAATGTGTTTAAAACGTATTTAAGAGTCCAAGTGAGCAATCACCAAAAGAATGACCGGGAAGGGCTTGATCTGAGCAATTTTTAATAAAAACCTTATATATACAGTAGGGTAGAATTGTAATCTGATGAGATTGTATAGGAACCTTACAGAAATGGAAAAGAGTGTCACTTCGGCCGAGCAAGATCACAGGACATACATCGCGGTGAAACGGTCTAAGGACCACAGCCGCGGCGTGGGAGGATGCTAGCTCATAATGCATTGTCCGAAAAGTATCACATACAAATATAAATAGGAAGGAAAATCAAATAACAAGTAAGCATGGTCTCTCTCTCTCTCTCTCTCTCTCTCTCTCAAATCAGAATACCAGTTTTAACTATACCGTCGGAGGTTATTTCCAGGCCAAACCCCCTCCCTTTCCTAAAGCGGAGTACCCTTGATGGGTTTGATTGTCTGCATGTGTGCAGGAAACAAGAAAGATACAGATTAGAATCTGCCATCCCCTCTACAGAATTCAGGGTGAAGCTCATTCAAATAGGGAAAAGTCAAAGCAGATTTTTGGCCCCCAGAGTGTGAATTGATAAAATCTTAAAAGAGAAATCTCTCTCTAATGAAAATCCTATCAGATGAGTAACCCAAATAAAACTTTATCCGATCAGTGAATAGAGAAACATGATGGTTCAATATTTTGGGTGTGATACACTTGTAAAAATTCATAGGTTTTCCAGAATTAAAAGTTTTACCAAGCATGTGAAAGTCAAGAAGTGCAAACTCATAAAATAAATAAAAGATATCAATACTGCTAAATGTAATTGACATTCCAAAATGAGAAATTTCTCAAAAAAGCCCCTAGTTGAGCACCGAAACAGGACCCAAACCATCGCTACAAACAGTCCCCCACATCCCCTAACGGCTCGTTTGGATGACGTATTAGTTTGAGAGGGATTAAATAGCAAGGGAGGATAAAATAGTCGGGGTGATTAAATAAGAAGGGTGGGTCCACTTTTAAGAAGGGGGGATTAAATAGTATATGATTTGGATGAGGGATAGAAAATGGAGGATAAAGAGGGTGGATGATGTAAAATCATGCTAAAAGACTTTTTTACCCTTCGTAATGCATATAGTAGATTATGCATTTAAATAATTATATAAATACTAAAACTAATCAAGTAAATTATGTAGTCTCGTGTCAAAAATTATTATTTGTTACCCATACCAAAATAAAAATTTTTTTAATATTTTTTTATACTCCTATAAAGTTAAAAGCATTAACAATTTGAAAAAGAAAAGAAAAAAAAAAATGTTCCAATCCATTACCTACTCAGGCACCCACCGGCCCTATTAAAAACAAAAAAAAGTCACTCTCATTTACACCACTAAACCCACACACACCGTCCCATTACTCTCTCTCTCTTCTTCTTCTTTTTTTTCTCCTGTTCTTCTTCTTCTTTCTGCTTCGTTTTGAACGAACACAGAACAAAGTCTACCAACGATGACGACGATGATCCGACATCCTCTCCCACTCGCCGACGACGGCGATCCTCCTCCGGCGATCGGAAACAGAGGAAGTTTCTGGGTCTAACAAGGTAAAAAAAAATACCAATTTTCTGGGTTTTCCTTTTGTTAATCCGAAATTTTATTTGTAAAATACTTTTTTTTTGTAAAATTTGGGTTGAATGTTGTTAACAATGGTGGATTGTGCTTGTGTGGGGGTGTTCCGAGAGGGGTAGTCAGGTAATTTGGTCCCGGATGAGAACCCGGACTAAACATAAGCACCCCCCCCCCTGCTTATGTTTAGTCCGGGGGAAGGGGGATGAGAGGAGGCCGGATGATTTAGTCGGGGGGGAGTTTTGGTGCTCCCAAACCTTGGATGAGGAGTGGGACCGGGATGAGGAGAAGCCGGATAATTTAGTCAGGGGGTGAAACCCTCATCCAAACGGGCTGTAAAGAGCCTCTAAATAATTCCCAAATAACCCTCCAGCAGCACCCACCATACCCTAAAAACAGCCCCCAAATTCCCAAAATCAGCCCCTTAATAGTCTCCGAACACCTTTTGTATTATTGAGTATGGAATATATTCCGATTACTGATATCGGAATGTCTGAATGAAAGAAGCATGGTAATGTGCACATAAATCAAAATAATTCTTGGGTCTGCCCTCTCTGATGCCTTTTGGCTTTGATTTGAGGGCATGATTCCACAGCAAACGCGACGGTATAGGGGGATCACTGTTTCAGTGGTATTCTGTGAGCAGCCACTTTGTGCATTTATTGCCAAAGGTTAAGTCTGTCTCCAATCCATCTGTTTCAGTGGTATTCTGGGAGCAGCCACTTTGTGCATTTATTGCCAAAGGTTAGGTCTGTCTCCTATCCTTTCCCCGCCCATACCCCCAATTATTGGGGACTAAATGGGTTATGTTATTGTTATTGTTGTACTGATATCGGAATGTGCTGATGCTCGATGCTAGGTAAAGATGTTCTACCAAGTCATGACTGTTACAAAATTGATATTTAATATTAGAGAACTAAGAGAACTAATTTTCTCAAGTCCTCCCGAAAACTGTGCAGTGCTACTTAGGTACGGCCACTAAAAACTCCTATAACTTGAAACCATTGCCAATCCAGCACCAATATCAACAAATCCAAAATGCCAATATTGCAGCCCCAAACCTTTGCCGAAACTCCTGCATAACCCTTACGCAACTACGTCCCTTGAAAACCTGTTGAAATTAATTTGTAATCTTTGACTAGAATTGTGTAGAAATTTAATTAAATATCTAAAATGCCTAAAGTGTCTAGAAGCAAAGTGTAATGATTACCTTTCTAGATCTTTTTGTAATATGTACGTATAGTCCTAGGCTAGATTTCTCTAGACAAGAAAGTGGGACCTTCTAAGAGTAGTAGTAAGTCGGCTAGTGTAAGTTGGTCAAGAGCTCTATAAATAGAGCCAAGGTGTACTCATTCTTGTGTAATCCAAAAAGCTACTAGAAAAGGACCTTTGAAAAGCAATAAAGAAAACTTTCAATAAGCCTTCTACTCTCTCTGAAAAGCAATCAGTAAAAGCAATTCAAACGCTCAACACCAATTCCTAAATACACTACCGATCCCTCCTTTAACAAATACTCCAGTTTCTCCCTAATTTTCTTTCTACTCTAAACTTGCACCCCAACAATTTTGGTATCATAGCAGAAACCCCAAACACATCCTTGTCCTCCTTATTCACCTATCACTCAATATGGAAGCCAACTCCTCCACTTTCAACTATGCACAAACTCTCATCCCTATATTTGAGGGAGAGAACTATGAATAGTGGAGCATTCAAATGAAGACTCTATTCATCTCACAAGACTTGCGGGATCTTGTTGAAAGCAGATACGAGGCGCCGACAAATGACGAAGAAGAAGCAACTTGGACGGAAGCAAGGAAGAAAAGTTCAAGGAGAACAAGAAGAGAGATGCATCAGCTCAACTCAAGATTCAATGTGGGGTAAGTAAATCAATCTTTCCAAGAATTTTGGGTGCAAAAACTTCAATGGAATCACGGGAGACCCTAAAAGTTGAATATCAAGGTTATGACAAGGTTATCTCCATTAAACTTCAAACACTTTGGAGAGATTTTGAAAATTTAGCAATGAAGGAAAATGAATCCGTTCAAACATTCTTTTCCTGAGTTGCTGGAATTGTCAATCAAATTTGAAGTTATAGAGATACCCTTACGGACAAAAGAATTGTTGAAAAAGTTTTAAGAAGTTTGCCTCCGAAGTTTGAGCATATTGTCGCCGCTATCGAAGAGTCCAAGGATTTATCTAAACTTACTCGACATGAACTAATGAGTTCACTCGAGGCACATGAACAAAGAATGAGCAGGTTCACAAATCAATCCTTGGAGGAAGCATTTCAAAGCAAAATCAATTTTAGAGGAAAGAATCCAGCAAATCAAGAGAAAGGCTCATCTCGAGGACGTGGAGGCCAAAATGCATTTCAAGCCCGGAACAAAGGAAAAGGATACGACAATCAAAGGAATCCTAATGGCAGTAATTCTAACTCTTCTTGCACTATTTGCAAAAATAAAAATAAAATCATGCATCCAAAGATTGTAGATTTAAATGCAAGAGATGCAAAGTTCCTAATCATTCCGATCGAGATTGTTGGTTCAATCATGAAAAAAACAAAGCTAATTTTTCGGAAGAAAATAAAGAAGAACAATTATTCTCTTGCATGAATGCTCAAGAAGAGTCAGATAACATTTGGTACTTGGATAGCGGATGCAGTAATCATATGACAGACGATCGTAAAAAGTTTGTGTTTCACAAGTAAAGCTTGGAGATGGGAAGCTACAAAATGTTGAAGGAAAAGGAGTTATCGCCGTCTGCACAAAGGGAGGTAACAAAAGATTAATTTCTGACGTCCTTTATGTTCCCAGGCTTACTCAAAATTTACTAAGTGTGGGGCAATTACTGCAAAAGGACTATGCACTTAAATTTGATAATGATGAGTGCATAATTTTTGACAAAAAGAAAAATTCTACAACGGCCAAAGTAAAAATGATTGCAAATAAAAATTTTCCTTTAATGATGCCACTTAATGAAAATTTTGCCCTTAAAGGAGAAAAAATTGATGACTCATATTTGTGGCATCTAAGATATGGCCACTTAAATTACAAAGGCAAGAGGTTGCTAAAGGAGAAAAATATGGTGAAAGGGCTACCAAATATTGATAACATTGATAAAGTTTGTGAAGGGTGTATATATGAGAAAATGCATAGACTCCCATTTCCAAAGTTCGCTTGGAGACGCCTTTGGAATTGGTGCATTATGATAGTTTTGGCCCTACCAGAATACCATCACTTGGAGGAAAAAGATATTTTCTCCTATTTGTTGATGATTATACAAGGATGATGTGGCTTTACATCCTTGACAAGAAATTAGAAGCCTTTCCTGTATTTCTCAAGTTTCAATCCTTGGTGGAGAGACAAAGTGGAAGACCCAATAAAGACACTTTCGACGGATCATGGTGGTGAATACATCTACACACCATTCTTGGAGTATTGCAAGGAAAAAGGAATCAAGAGGCAACTTACAGTCCGGAAGACACCTCAACAAAATGGAGTAGTAGAGTGGAAGAATCGTACGATTGCGGAGATGGCTCGAAGCATGCTCAAAAACAAAGGCCTACCAAACACATTCTGGGCTAAAGCTGTCAGCACTGCTATTTTCATCCTCAACTGATCTCCCACGAAGGCAGTACTGAACAAAACACCATACGAGGCATGGTATAAAGAGAAGCCACAGGTACATTTTCTCAAGATTTTTGGATGCATTTCATATGCGTTAGTTCCCTCAAAACAAAGGGAAAAATTTGATGAAATAGGGGAGAAGTTTATTTTCATTGGATATAGTGACAAGTCCAAGGGATATCATCTCTATAATCCAAACACAAATAAATTTGTGGTTTCTCGAGATGTAATATTTGATGAAGCTGCGCACGGAAATGACAGAGGACAATTCCTTCCAAGAGCAAAAGTATTTTGAGCCTTTTGATGCAGGAAGTGGGCAAGAAACCTTGGCTCTGGACCCAAGTCCAAACCAATGCCCGCAAGCCGGTCTAGAGAGCTCATCGGAGGATCTCAATCCAATGAGAAAGGTACGCTCCTTACGAGACATATATGACTTGCCTTCTTCACTTGTGAACCACAGAACTTTGAAGAAGCTGCAAGTGAAGAAATATGAAAAAAGGCAATGGACGAGGAAATTGCAACTATCGAGAAAAATCACACATGGGATCTCGTGGAGCTACCGAAAGACAAAGACGTAATCGGGCTCAAATGGGTCTACAAGACAAAATATAAAGAAGATGGATCAATTCAGAAACACAAAGCACGCCTAGTGGCAAAAGGCTACTTGCAACAGCTTGGAGTAAATTTCAATGAAACATTTGCTCCTGTCGCTCGCATGGAGACGATCAGAACAATTCTTGCCTTGGCGGCGCAGTACGAGCTTCCAATATATCAACTCGACGTCAAATCTGCATTTCTCAATGGCGAACTAGAAGAAGAAGTTTACGTGGAGCAACCGCAAGGCTACATTGTCAAAGGAAAAGAAGACAAGGTGTACCAACTTTAAAAAGCACTTTATGGCTTGAAGCAAGCACCTCAAGCATGGAACAACAACATTGACAAGTACCTCTGCCAAAATGGTTTTGAAAGAAGCCAAAGTGAACCATCACTCTATGTCAAAAAGGAGGTACATAGGACTTCCTCATTGTCGGCTTATATATTAATGATTTAATCTACACAGGCACCAATTAAGCGATGCTTGAAGAATTTAAAAAGGCCATGATGAAGGAGTACGAGATGATTGATCTTGGCCTCATGAGATATTTTCTTGGCATCCAAGTAAGGCAATCTAAAGGAGAGATTTTTATCTGACAAGAAAAATATCTTGAAGATTTATTGAAGAAATTCCGCATGAGCAACTGCAAGCCAGTTTCTACTCCACTCTCTCTAAATGACAAGTTGCAGCTAAATGATGGAGAGGAGAAGATCAATGCTACTGCCTACCAAAAATTGGTTGGTTCTCTAAACTACCTCACTCATACAAGGCCAGATATTGTATATTCTGTGAATCTTATTTCCAGGTTTATGCACGAGCCGAGCAAGCTACACTATACTACAGCAAAACGGATTCTGAGTTATCTTCAAGGGACGAAGAAACTCGGCATCTGGTACACAAAAGAGAATGACAACAAGCTTATTGGCTACATAGATAGCGATTGGGCAGGCTCGTTGGATGATTGCAAAAGCACCTCAGGATATGTATTCTGTATTGGATCCAACATTATCGCTTGGAGTTCTAAAAAGCAAAGGACAATTTCTCTCTCATCGGCAGAAGCAGAATATATAGCAGCTACAGATGCAACATGTGAGGCAGTATGGCTTCGAAGAATTCTTTCGGACATGGAGCATAAAGACAATTATTTACTGTGATAATATGTCAACCATAGCAATGAGCAAAAATCCAGTTTTTCATGGAAGGACAAAGCACATTGAGCTCCGACATCACTTTATCAGAGATTTGGTGCAGAATGGAGAAATTCAGCACGACTTTATCAATACCAAGGAGCAGCTAGCTGACATTATGACCAAAGCAATGGCAGCAGATAAATTCTCTCAATTTCATGAAGTCATGAAGATTACAAATTAAGGAGGGGTGTTGAAATTAATTTGTAATCTTTGACTAGAATTGTGTAGAAATTTAATTAAATACCTAGAATGCCTAAAATGTCTAGAAGCAAAGTGTAATGATTACCTTTCTGGATCTTTTTCTAATATGTACGTATAGTCCTAGTCTAGATTTCTCTAGACAAGAAAGTGGGACCTTCTAGACTAGGAGTAAGTCGGCTAGTGTAAGTCGGTCAAGAGCTCTGTAAATAGAGCCAAGGTGTACTCATTCTTGTGATGTGTATGCCTTTCTGGATTTGTTGGTTGGATTGTAGCTCCGGATTGTAATACTCTTTTGATATCTATGATATGTTTGTGTTTGCTGGAAAAAAAAAAAAAAAAAAAAAGCTACCAGAAAAGGACCTTTGAAAAGCAATAAAGAAAACTTCCAATAAGCCTTCTACTCTCTCTGAAGAGCAATTAGTACTTCAAACACTCAACACCAATTCCTAAGTACACTACGGATCCCTCCTTTAACAAATACTCCAGTTTCTCCCTAATTCTCTTTCTACTCTAAACTTGCACCCCAACAAAACCCCCATCAATGCTGCTCCCCACAAACGCTACCAAAACCCTTCAACCCCCTCAATCTAACCCCTCAACTCACAAGTCATTACCCTTCAAAATGCTGGCACCGGAACTGCTACACCCAAAACCACCACTGCTGCTATGACCCCTCAAAAACCCCACCGCCACTTCTGCTCGCAAACCGCTCAAACCAGCCCCGAACGCCGGCCCACAACCCCTAAAATCGCCAAATCAAACCCACAAACGCCAAAAATGGACGGAACTATTAGAATAATGTAGTGACTAAATAAGTGTTGGTATGGTGTCGGAACATAGAAGAGATATTTGGTTAAAGCCAATGCTTGGTACACGCATCCATGTCAATGTAATAACGAGCATTAGGATGAGGTGCCGCTAGCATGTGTTTTTTAATAAGTGATAAAGCATGCCTCCCATGCCTTGTCATACGTTTCTTTATTATTGGGTAAACTGTGGCCATATACAAGGCACCCTTGTGTCAATGTAAAAGCTTAGAAACAAAACAGAATTTAAAGTCCTTTCCTCTCTCTCTCTCTCTCTAACAATTTCTAACTTGCTTCCTTAACATATTTTGCACCAACAGGAACATCAACCCTACAGAAGCAATAAAAATACAGAGAGAGAGGGAGAGAGGAGGGAGGCAGGGAGAGAGAGGAAAGGGGGGAGGTGCCGCCCCCTCCCTCAGGGAAACCTCAACACAAAAGACGCTTGGCTTCGTTTAGAGAGTTTTTAGAGAGAAGAGAGTACTAAACCTAGATTTGCTTTCCAAAAAAAATAAAAAGAGCAAAAAATACATACTACAATTTAACTATTAACGAAATTTATACAGAATGTTATAAGCAGAAAATTCCTTATAGAAGCTACTACGAATACTGTGGCAATTTTACATTTATTTCCAACTAACAAATCCATCGAAAGTGGCTTCTTTTTGTTAAAACAAGTGGTTTATAATGCCAAAAAAGAAGCAAAAGAGCAGCCCATGCCACATCATTTTGGTTGGGCATTATTTGTAAAACTACTGAAAGAAAACCATTTTTTTTAACGTCCAAACGGTTTTATGTTTTTTGCTTACCCTTATCACCAATTTGCCAATCCTGTGTAGGAAAGGAATTATCCTCATTGAAAAACTTGGGCACTGGCTGAAAAATACACTGCCGACATGAAAAAACTTTTCAGTTGGGTTGGTCGAAGGAGGAATTGTGTCTCCCTCATGAAAAATCTTTGGCTATGGATTCATTGATCCATTAAAATTTCCTTAGATAGTTTAGCCTCTTTGTCAAATTTACTTGATAAATGCACCTTAGCTTAATGTGGGACTCTAGTTGCTGTCCGAACTTGCGGGTCAAGTCCTTTTCCAATTTCGAGTAAACTAGAGGATCAAAAAAATGTGTGCCCACTTTTTTGTGCTACTCAATGCCGTATATGACCAAGCAAAAAAGCGAAAAAAAGGTAAGAACCTTCGTACCTTGTCGGAGAAGATGACTTGAGTTCCAGTATACAAACTTTTGAGCTTAGGTAAATTCCAAAAAACCAACTTCTTTAATTGATGGAACACAATGATATCATTGTCGGCCGCTTCGTTCTCCTTCAGCTCCTTTGAGACTATCACCTCCAACTCCCCACAATGGTATATTGAGAGTTCTTGCACATTCTGTAACTGAGGAAGCATACAGGGAGGCAATACATACACCAGTTGGTTACAACCCTCCACAGTAATAACCCGAAGTTTGTAGAAGGATTGAGTTTCTTTTTCTGATTCTTGGCGTGGTTTTTTGTCCCAAATCTCTGTCATATTAGGCATATAATCAACAGTTAAATATTCCAGGGCAGGGAAAGCAACCTGCAAAGTAGTGTACAATACATTCATTAGTGATTGAATACTAAGTAGGTACAACCAAACTCTAAAAATTCATATCTGCTTAGAAGCACGAGATTCGAGTCTCAAAATATGAAGAGCTATGGAAGACATATTGACTCAATTCAACCACCATTCATCAAGAGCTCTTGATATTAAATCTTCAAACCAACATATATGTTGCACTTTCTATTCTATGTGGTGAATTACTACTACTTTTAACATTAATTATATATAAAATTAAATCCTTAAAAGAAAGTTCATTGGTCGATTTGTAACTCAAAACCCTATTAGTGCTACCAGCATATTGTGCTTGCTATTTACAAAACTTCAAAGAGTGGTTAACCTCTAAGCCAGGAAGAAGGTCAAGTACGACCCATTTTTTGCATTTCAAGTTCCATCAAGTAATCTTAAGCCGGGGATATGCTGTGAATAAAATTAAAATAACTTTTTCGGTTAGTTGATAGTAGTCCTAAAAAAGCATTCTATAAAGAAAGCCAAAATATATTACCCTTATTAAACATATTTACAGCTGCTCTACAATTCAAGAATAGTCCAGTAAGATAAATGCAAATTTCAAAACAATTAATAGACTTTATCCTTAGCTCATAATTTCAAGGGAGGCATTACTACATACGTCACTCTACAGAATTTGAATTTCAAAAGAAAAATTCTATCAGGGTGTAATTTTCTCCATATACATGCTTGTGAATTGTGTAGATACTAATTCATTTCGTAACTAAAATATTGCTTATGTGTCTCATTCATGTCACTAACTCATACGAACCAATTTCTGTCAAACTATGCAATGATATTCTACCTATAATGGTGACCCCTGCTTGATTAGCAGCAAACTCCTCCTTCAAAAATTTTTTTTTTTCAATTTTTACCTATTAAATATCATAGAACAATAGTCTATCCAATTTAGTCCAAAAAAAAAAAAAAAACCTGTTTGCTCGACTTATTCTAAAGCGAAAAACGAAAGTTAGATAATTTATAGTCATGCCTTGTTTTCGTTCCCTTCCAAACAGATTACTGTTAAGACATGTCACAAATTCGAAAATATGATTGACAGTCAACACACTTACAAAGTTAGAAAATTGACGAGAAATAAGTAGCAAGTTCTCCCATGTAAACTTTAGTTTACTTCATTGTCTAGTATTCAACTTCACGAGCTACCATTCCTATTTAAGTAATCAAGTATTTTTTCAATTTTTGGGCCCATATGCCTATCTAATCTATGATAAAAATTGAATCACATAATTTCCTAATACGTAATCCAACTAGTAAATGCCAACCATTCCTTTGAGAACGAATTAGATAGGCAATGACTAGCAATCAACCATCGTAATATTCAATATTCAACTATCTAATCAACTATCACAAGGCAACTATCCAGTCCTCCGCGGACTGGGAAAAAATCCTTGACAGGAAAACTTAAAAGATGACTCGGAATAAGATTGCACTAATAAACCTTTTTCCAAAAAATGAAAAATGAAAAGTAGATTTTGTGGTATTGGTTTATCATCAATGTGGGTTAATTGAATGTTCAAATCATTATTCAATTTAAATACCCAACTACATTTAATGAAAGGATAACGATAAAGCGTACCTCTTCATTGAAAAGAGGCTGGGGATGGGAAGAAGAACTTCCCATGGTTGTTTGTGTCTTCTCCTTCTTGACATGGAAGCTTACGAGGTTTGGTAGATTTTTCAATATCAGTTTCTTCAGTTTACCGAACTTCACCTCAACTACATGGTCATTTACATCATTTTGTCCTTCAAATCCAATTATTCCCTCCAAGATTTCACAGGATCTAACTTCTAGTTGTTCCAGGTGGACAAGTCCTCTTGCAGTGGTTGGGGAGAAGAGATACTTTAACTTACAGTTATCAACAAGTAACACAATCAACTTATTGAATGACTGTAAGGAAATTTGCCCTTGACTTTGCACGGATGATTTTGGCTCACCAAGAAGATATTCGAAGTCGTCATCACATGATGTAACTTCGAGGTATTTCAAGTCAAGAAATCCATTTCTAACACTTCTATCATGAAGCACCTTCTTCAAACCCTTAATGCGACTAAGGTATAACACTTCAGCTTTGTACACCAAAGGGATGAACTCGTTTCTTAAGGAAATCCCTTTATGTTTCAAGACCCTTGTTCCTGGAAAATCTTCATACTTTGTGAATTTAAAACCCACCGAGATCCTAAATCTCTTTAGGTTCTCAAACTTTAGGACTTCCTTGGGCAATAGCATGACATCTGGTATGTGGATATGTAAGACAGTTAATTGACCTCTAGTCAACGATCGCCTTAGCTCCTCAAGGCTCAGATTGTTGCTGGTGTTTGTGTCATGTTTCTTGTCAGTTGTGGCATCCCATTCGTAAAATGTTTCTGGAAAGTATAATTCCTCCAGGTTCATCAAATTGGATATGACACCTCGTGGGATCACGTTGAGTTTGTCACACTCTTCAAGATCTAACACCCGTAGACTAGTCAACTGTCCAATCTCTGGTGGCAACACCTCGATACCAGAACCCTGTAGGTTTAGCACTTCAAGGGTTTTTCTTAGATTCCCGAGTATAGCTATGTCTGGCAAGTGGCATTCAATCAAATATAACATCCGAAGGTTTGCCAATTTCCCAAGTGATGACCGCATACGCATTCGAGTTAAAATTAACACTGAAAGTTGGGTCATCTCGCTAAAAAACTCGTCTGGAACTTCAAGATCTGAAAGTTTGCTATTCTCATATATCAAGGTGCGGAGTTTTGGACATGTCAACTTAGTCGGAAGAGCTTCAAGTTTTGCAGATATCAATGAGATTGCCGAGTATGGAGGCCCATCAATAGGATTCTCTGGCCAGTGAAGAGCACCATGTTCTACAAAAAATGCATTTTCCTCACGCGCAATTGAGATACCAACATCTCTTATGATATCATGAATTTTGACAACGTTTTCATGACGACCGTTTGACAACAAAGAAGCTGATTTGAGGGTATCAATCACTGTAAGCACAGAATTTCTTACTTCCTCTACCGTATGTGGGTTTCGAGAAAGCAATCTCCTTGCTAAGCAATGTCTCGTTAAGTCACCGATTGGAATCTCGGCATCTTCACGAAACAGACAACAAAGCAAGAAACAAGATTTTGCATTCGGGGACTTCAACAAATCGTAGCTCAACCTTAAAGAAGCCCCAACACTTGCATCAAATCCCTCAATGTCCATAAGCTCATACCTTTCCAGCTTAACGAGTGCGTCATGCCACGCAAAGTTTGATTTACCTTTTAATGCCTCTCCAAGTGCATTGATGGCGACTGGTAACCCTTTACATTTGTTACACACTTTGTGTCCAATAGTAGTTAATTCAGGCTGAGACTCCAAATAATTCCCAACCTTTTTCTTGAATAGGTCCCATGCTTCTGGCTCTGGTAGCTCTGCAATTGAGAAATTTCTTTGGACTTCCATTGTAATCGACAATAGATCTCTTTTCCGAGATGTTATCAAAACTTTGCAACTTTTCTTTGCCGCTGTGATAGGAATACCAATAGCCTTAATGTCCACCTTTTCCCAAATATCATCCAATATGATGAGATATTTACCCTCGTTGAGTTTATGCCACAACTGAGCTGCCCTTGATAGGTTATTTGGAACAAAACTGAAATTCAAGCTATTAGCCAATTGTGATTGGATTTCCTCCACTTTTACACCCTTAAGGATAGTTACAAGTGAGACTTGTTTGAAATATCCATCATGTCTCATTTTTTTGCCGATCTCCTTCGCTAATGTGGTCTTGCCGACCCCTCCTAGACCATGAACCCCGATTAAGTTAATACTTGGATCCTTTAATGCATCCACAATATTGTTGAAAATTTGTGTTCTAGAATCCAAGTTAACATAATTCTTGTCGGATGGGAATTCAAGTTCTGGAGGAGGCGGCTTAGGTTGTGAAATTCTATCAAAATGGCCTTTCTCAGTGAGTTCCTTGACATCTGGTATCTTCTGTTCAGCCTGTTTGCTCAATTGGTACCGCAACTTGAGGTTAGAACATGTGCATGCAATGCAATGCATGTTTCCCATAGCAGTGCTTGGCTGGATAAGTTGATCAACATCAGTTTTCATACTGTCCACTATTGTAAGCCAAGTTTTTACATCAGGCATAATCTCTTCACCGCCATCCATTGCTTCACGAACTTCTATATCGATACATTCCCTACGATCGTTGAGATTTTTTATTTCATCTTTCAACTTCCCGAGGTTCTTCTCATAGTGAAGAACATATTTCCCTTCTTTGACCGCTTTGAGAAAGGCTAGATCTGCCAACTTTTCAACTATACATTGAGGAGTACACATTTCCAGCTAGGGAGTTATTTCTTCTGATATTCCAAAAGTATGAAGTTTAGGTGATGCAGTTCAAATGTGAGAAGATAAAGCACTTTGTATCTGTAGGAAGCACGAAAAAAAAAAAAAAAAAACTAGTAAATAAAAAGAAAACATGAGCGATGAGAGAAAGTAAAATATTTCACCTCAGGATTTTGATTTTACCTTTTTGGGGAGAGTATTTTCCCTGCATTACATGCATCGGTGTATTTCAGTTCCTTTCTGTTTTAAGTAGCCCAACAAATCAGAGGTTAACATAATTGGAGAATGGAGACAGGTACGTTCTTTTCGCTGATGACAAAAGAAAAAGAAAGCATTAAATTTAGATTGGTAATAAGTCCAGTAAGGAAAAAAAAAATGGTAATAAGTGGCGACTCCACTAGTGCCATAGTTCATAAAAAGGCTCTTTGTTTTGATGCAGAATACTTTCCCCATAAATACTTTCATAAATGAAATCATTTTCTAAAAATAAGACAAAATGTAGCCAAAAATATGAACCCACGGATGCTGGGAGAGATTTTTGATATAAAACTACTAGTGAATGACCCGTGCCTGAAGGCACTCACCGAACAAAATCTGATCATGAATAATTGCATGTACTAAAGGCACTTCTTGCGTAAATAATCACACTGTACAACCTTATCATATAACTTTGCCCCATACCCAACCAATAAAACTTGGCTCCTTTCAAGAGGTCTCAAGACAACAAACACAACAGCTAATAAAAACACATTTGATGAACCAAAAAACTACCGTGAACAAACATAACATTGTTCACGGATATACATCACGGGTATATCAATTTTTCTATTTAAGAATGATACCAACCTTAATACGACCAAATTGAACTATAATCCGGCCCATAAAATTTAAACTACTACCACTTTGTAATTCTAGGATCCAAATTCAAACGTGACACTAAATACTTTAAATAAAAGTCAAGCCCATACAAAAATGTAACAAAAAAGGGGGTGCTCTACATTAGTTGTATTCAGCAAAAGGATCATTGGTCCAATACTTTGTCTTCATCACTCTTTCAACCGTCCTAAATCTCGTCCATTCGTCCCATCACCATCGGTGTACAATCATAACCTTTATAGATATACATGTAGATATATTTAACACATTTCTGTCCAACATGTTCTTACACATTGATATGAATATCGGATAGTCTAAAAAAGTATGCACTGTATAGCACTACATCCCTATTAGCAATTGGTTGACGAAATCTCAGAGTGTACACCTGATGAGTATTACACATGAGACGAAAAAAATTATGATCAAACCCTTTGAACAGTTTTGAAAAGAGACTGTGTGTATCATTGGAGAACTTAAAGATCTATATATAACAAAGTCAAAAATTTTCTCTACGTGCTTAGTATCAAAACTGACCTGCAAAATAATTTCTAAAAACTTAAAGAGTATCATACTACTTGAAATGCAGTTTTCTTTTCTCTACGTGCTTAGTAAATAACATTATTTGGGAAAATATTCCCTGACAACACTGATAGGCTGACCTCGTGGATACAAATTCGATTAAGTTCTTACTCATCACTGATCACCACAATTACATTTATTTCTCCAAAAAACTTAACCTTTTTACCAAAATAAGAAAATTGAAAGAATGAGAATAACAATCAATAAATAAATATGTATTAAGCATAGAAATTGAGTACGTTGAAGTTGATCTTACAGTTTTCTCCAAGTCACCACCGAGCTGCATAAAAAAATGTAGAATGAAATTTAACTGCACATGAAATAAAAAATTTGATAACCTATTATCAAGCTATAAATGAAATGGATCAACTCACAGAGCCATAGATGGTTAGATTGTCCATGATCAAAAGCTTGAAGCAATTACTTGAAACGTATCAACATTAAAATATTATTGTGGCAATAACAAAAAAAAAAAATTGCCGATCAAGAAAATACAATATAACCTCGGAAAAAAGTGGAAAAGCTTCTGTTGATTTCTTGTGAACGTAGAATCCACTCAATTTCAGAGAAGAAAGAATTAGGCGATTGGGTTCCCATGTCAGGAGGAGTGAAAATTTTTGTTCCCAAATCAGTGATCATGAGAAAGGAAAGAGGGAGACAGAGAGTATCAGAATAATTAGGCAGCGTTTTTGGGTTCCCAAATATGGCTAAACATTTAAGCGGGAAAAATCTTAGCCCAAAAACTCATCTTGACCGTCTATTAAAAGCTTAATCGATCAGAGCCTTTGAGGGCTAGCGTGAAAATCAATCCCCACCATCCATTGAATCCAAGGGCTGAAAATATAAGGGATTCAAAAAATTGAGCTCTTTTATAATATAGATTAACAACTAATGCAGTAACATATACTACGCAATAGTGATAAAATATAGTAACCGTCTTCAAACTCCCATTTTATAAACGACTCCAGTCTTCATATCCTCTTGCAATGTGAATTTACAATGTTGTCCTTCCAAATGTAGAAGTCTTAGAAGAGTATACTAGTGTGAATTTACAATGTTGTCCTTCCAAGTGTAGAAGTCTTAGCAGAGTATACTAATGTGACTTTACAATGTCGTCCTTCCAAGCGTAGAAGAGTATACTAATAATAGATTAATCTTGCAAATTTATATATAGAAGGACAAAAATGGAGTGTGTGGTTATACAAAAAGGAAGTGCAAAAGTCACTGCCCTAAACCATTAGATTAAGTGTAAATATCTGTGACGCCCCCTTAGATTTTCTCTAATGACAGACAACCCCTTAATATATGAGAAATGTGAAATGACAATAAATCCCTTATGGTTTCTATGTGATACCCCAAGTTGACAATTGTCTATACAAATGCGTCATGGAATAAACCAAATTTGACTTGTATCTACAAAAATTTCCCATTCCTGATTATAAAAAGTAAAAGAAATAACTCACCCTTTTTTTTTTTAATCTTGTTACCTATTAAAAGAGTTGTTTTGACAAATAGGGTAAAATTTATTAAATGCTTTGGTGAGAAAGAACAAATTCATTACTTTGAACTCCAAAAATTTGAGAATGAACAGATTTTCTTATTTATTCTATTACCGAAAAGGTGGATTTATTAATATCAGTCAATTTTGACTAAGTCAATCATGTGTTTGGTTGAACATTTTGATTAGGTGACGGCGAGATGAACATCGAAACACACGGGTTTATTGTCATTTCTCAAACATAAAGGAAGTATTTGTCTTTAGGAAAAATCTTAGGGGTACAAGTGAAATTTAATATTTGATTAATACATATATAAACTATGTCATTGCACTTGTACCATGCAAGTACACAGCTGACGCAAAGTAGTAGCAGAAGAGAAACTATATATTGTTCTGCTAGACAAATGGAATTAGATATCGTTCTAATAGACGAATGGTTGGATATCGTTCTAACAGACGTGATCTTGGATCCATTAGAAAAGATTAAACATTGTACTCAAGAAATATGGAGAGAACTCTCAAGAAAGTTCATTGATTTATTCGAATGATTTTGCCCAAATGTTTACACCCAAATTTTATATTAGTAGGCGGCTTAGCTGATAAAGTAATAATTGGCAACTATGCTTGTAACTTGGTGTAGAGACCAAACAAAATAAAATAAAGAAATAAAAGAACTCTAGAAAATTTAAAAATAGGAGACTAGAATCGTGGTGCTAATATTATTTCCTAATAAACGTTTCCAAAACATGTGGCATAAATTTAACATTATAAGTTTCCATCACTTCAATATCTTGATAAATATTTTTTCTTCAATTTCTTCTTGTCAAATCTTTTTAGAATCTATAGTACATTACACAGCGGTTTTGAGAAATGTCCCTCTCACAACTGTCCTATGTGGTAGATTGGAGGGCCGTGATTGAATTTTAAAGTTTTTAAAACCCTTAATTAAATGAATTATCTTACGGCTGAGATTGAGAACAAACAAATCAAACGGATCAGAGGGATTCCACTTAATTCGGTAAATTAGGTATGATGCAGGTGAAAATCCCGCAGCGCAATCGGTTTTTCTGTGATTACTGGTATGATGATCATTTGATTTTAGGTCTTTTACACACTTGATTCTCTTTCGACTAACCTCTCAGTAACGCTTTCCCTTGCTGCTTTTGCGTCTCTTGGTCGGCAAATGGTGTATCTCTTTGCCTGCCTTGTTTTTTTTATTACCATCATTCTTTTGGAGGGCCGTGATTGAATTTTAAACTTTAGAATTTTACTACTAATAGTCAACTTTAGTTGTAACGAATCTATTCATAATCTACTTCGACTGCTTCAATAACGGGCATTAACTTCGTGCAAAGCACGAAGCCTCGTACCTAGTTTATACTAAACTACAATGATATGGAGAAAAGTGTTACGTACAATGCACACCCGTATGCAGTCTTGCATCACGTAAAACACATGAATACTATACTTTAAATGTTATGAATGGAAATATGAATAGCATAAATCATTAGAAGTCGGAATCTCACCCATTAGAACTTCTTTTTGCTGTTTTCACCCGTTTGACCTTTCTGCAACAACAATCATGTAGAAAGAGTTGAGCTTCTGCAAAAAGAACAAGAATAGCAAAAAGTTAGGTATGTATTGTTGAACCAAAGAGATCAAAGACCACTCCCTCCCTCCCACCTAATTTATTTGTCCATTTTTATTATTAAGAATCTTTTCAAAATTGTTTTAGAGAAACATACTTCAAAAGTGGACAATGAAATAAGGTCAGAGAGAGTATTTCTAGGCGATTCCCATTGTATATCTTATTAAATTATGAGTAACTTTCCTCGATAAACGGACTGGTTAAGCGTGCACAACACACAGTGAACGAACCTCAATAAACGGACTGGTTAAGTTCAGTGATATAAGATGACCGGGACTGTGTCGTGTGAGTCGCGGGGCGAACAGACCATGCAAACAAGCTGTTAAGTTCGTGATGCACGACGGCCGGGGCCTCGAGCTGAAAGGTTGGTGTAGCTATTTGAAAAGAGACGAAAACGGACCAATAACTTTCGAGTGGTGTGAGATGTTGATGTGATTGAAATTTGAAGAAGAATGCTGAAAATGAAAAGATGATACGAGACACTGTTTACTGCGCTTGATTTACTCTGATCTACATGGACACTGACATATTGCATTCATGATATTTTCTGTTAACAAGTTAGCATTACTGGTTTTGATCATTTTGTTCTAGAATTGCTAGTTAAAAATTGGGTAGAGTAGTCTACTGGGCCGTGTTGCTCACGGTGTTGCACTTGTGTAACCCTGACATAATACCACGATGTTGCTTTGCGACTTTGACATATTATGCCAGTTTATCGAGATGATCATGAGGCATACGATGGAAGGGAGGCCTATGGAGCCAGCAATGCTGCCAGCTTGGGGGATGATCAGGCGCAGGGGTAGACAAAGCCCTAAACCCGACCCGGTTGTAATATTTATAATTTATGGAGACAGTATTTATTGTATTAAGTATTATATTTAGACTTTTATTATCGTTTGTAATAATAATAACGTGCCCAAATTTTGGGAGCGTTACAAATTTTAAAAATGGAATACCTAATGCACAAAACAGATTGATGTACACAACTTGGCCGGTTCACAAAACAAATTAATGTACACAACTGGCCCTTGCAAGTAGAGGCTGTTTTCGAGAATCGAACATGTGCCTTTAAAAAAACAATGGGGCAGTTTGTTTTTTAGCCTGGTCTGCCCTTCAATAATGCATAATTTTGATTATTATTTTGCTCGCGCAACACATAAGAAGGGCCCCTTAATTTTTAAAATCGCCACAGACTCCTAAAAAGTCAGGGCAGGCCATGGATTGTTACTCTCCGGGACTCCTCCCGAGTGGAGGAACGCAGACGATCAATGTTACTAACTAAATGTTGTCTACTTCCTTTTTTATGCACGCTTTTTGAATTATTAGTCTTGTACATACTAATTTATTTCCAGTTGTTTCCTGAAATCTCTAATACATGCCTCATGGGGTTGAAACGAAAATCCCCCTTAATTAAAAAGAAGATTAAACTAATGCCTGAAGCAACAAAAAAATATTAAACCATTATGTAAGAACCAGTTGTAAAAAATGAAAAGAAAAAAAAAAAAAAAAAGACAACTCGTTACAGCAAACCAAGTGAACGACTGGAATCCTTCAATCTTATCCTCCAGGGTTTTACTCATCCAGCATATACTTAACTTATTCCTTTTGTGTCTAGGGCCTCTAGGCTAGGTGGCATAAAACAATGACAGTTTTTTGGCGGGCAGTTGAGTCAAAGAGAGTAGTTTATAACTATAAATATACATAACCAAATGAGGATTCAATTTATCTGCGTGTAATCTCAAGTAGTACCAAAATTGCACATATCGTAGGGTTCATCAAGTAGTACCAAACATGTATTCAAGTGGACTTTCTAAGGTCCACTTCGTCCGAACACCGTAGTTTGCAAAAAAAATGATAGACCACCTATTTTTCCCAAATAAAACTATAAAAGTATTTCGATGAAGTAGTTGCCGATATTCGATCAACTAAACTTTTATATATATATATATAGATGATGCATTCAATTAGCCCTATAATATGAATGGCTCGATTTATCGTGATGGAAACCAAGTGCGAGCAAGCTGGACCGTGCAATCCCAACTGCAGAGAAGCTCAGTACTCCATCAAGTGACACCGAGAACTCACACAAAAACAAAAAATAAAACCAAAAAAGCTTGAAGGAATACTTCTTTATTGTCCTCAAACCGTGCTAAAATGTCTCAGGTTACGTCTCTGGCTGACCACACACCTTTTGTCGTTATATCTAGCCAAAGGAATTGCAGAGTGTGATGCAGTCTGTTGATTGTGAAGATGGAAACATGGCTTTGTAATTGAGTCACCACATCAAAAATAATGCCACAACTTAAAAAAAAAAAAAAAAAGCTAAAATAATATTAGAAATCGGTATGTAGGAGTTGAATTAATTCCGCCCAATTAAACAATGAGATGTAATAAATAATAATGAAAAGATGGTTTAATCACCACATTAGAAGAAGCAGGGGCGTAGCTCACTTGCCAATAGCAAAGGCTCGGGGGATATAAGAGTTTGCTCACTCTTTACATTTTTCATTCAAAACCTCTAATGTGTTAATGTGACCGGCTCTTATGGATTCTGCCTCGACTTTGTGGATATCAAATCAAGTCCCCAAGAATTAGTTGAGATGCGCGTAACTTGATCCCGAGGTATCCAACATAAATGTGGTTGTATATGCATATATGTCATGAATTTGTGATGATCTTCATTTCCTTAAGAAACACAAAAATCATAGTAATAATAATAATTATTATTGTTATTATGATAATAATATTAATGAATGCATCACATGCACGGGAGTGGTATCTCACCCATTCGACTTTTTGGCCATATAAAGTCTAATTAATAATTACTAGTAACATCAAAAGCAATAAAAAATTAGATAGCCTAGTTGTTTGCTGCAGACCCCATACCCACCCATGTGAGAGTGTTGGCTATTCAATGGTATATCAATAAAACAGATATTGTAAATCAAATGACAGCTTGCAACAGCTCTATTAATCCCAATAAAAAAAAATGAAGAAAGAATAAACTAGTTGATATGAAAAGGCTTATTAATATTCACGTTTAGTGTTTAAGTTTTTTAGTTTACGTCCAAATTTTTGGGACTACTCTTTTTTTTTTTTTTTTGACGAGAAGAATTGAAAAGCATAGATATGAATCACAGTTCGGAAAAATTCTGTGAAAAAAGTTCAAAAAGTTCAGACGCATCTTTTGGAAATAAAAAAGACAATCACCAAAATTTATACTGAACAGAGACGGGGCAAGTTCTAGGATAATATCACACATTGATTTTAGTGAGTATAAATAATTTTCCTGCCATCCAAACCGAGGGGCCAGTTCCCACCTCTCCTAATTAATCCGATATTTCGCAAGCGAAATCTTCTGTGCAACCTATTCTACGCACGCTTTCTATTTCATTCAGTCCCAAATCAGTGCAGTTTGTTCACACTCGGATCCTCCTTGGTGATCTAGACTCATGGTAGGGCTTCTCGAATAGTTACCATTCATATCAGCCTGTATCGGACCGTATATCGGTCAAATATCGGTATCGGTCCCTTGAAAAACAGATACGTATACCGATACGTCGCGTATCGACCGATATTTAAATCCTTGATCGCAAACCCCAAACCATTTAAGCAGAACACTTTAGTTTTGTAAAAAAAAAGGTTAAACTGTCTATTTTGTCTAAGAAAAAGTGTTCCAATTAAAGTAGTTGATGGTGTTTGATGAACTTGAAATTTTTGCATTTAATAAGCCTTATAATTTGAAAAACTCGAATCAGTGAGATGGAATCCGAGTGAGACCAAACTGCACCATCCAGTTCCTAGTACTGCAGAGATGCTGATCGAGTCCATCATGTAACACCGACAATTTACACAAAGAAAAGAACAATACTGCCAAGAAAGCTTGAAGGGATACCTCTTTCTTGTTCTCCAGATGAGTTAAGATCTCTCCAGTTGCATCACCAATTCACTAACAAACGATTTGTCGCAAGCGGAATGGAGGCAAATTAAAGCTGTGAGCCGGATGAGAACAGGAAATTCAATGTCTGAACGGGGAGTTTGAGATGTTGATCACTTGGTCGTTGAATGTGAACGCCACATTAAAAACTGTGCCACTGGGTAACCTAGCCGTGGAGGTAAAGGCAAGCTTTATTTCTTCGTTTGTAGGAAAATTTTTTGGGTACCGAGTGGGTACCACGTGGTACCCACTCGAGCCCACGTGGTACCCGAATATTGCATCCGGGCCGTCTAAAAGTGTATTGGACGGCCGAGATCTAAACCCTCTCTCTCCTCCTCTCTCTCTCTCTCTTGTTTCTCTCTCTTTAATCCGAGCCGTCCAAAACCGAAATGGACGACCCCGATTGCGCGAGCGGGTACCACGTGGTACCCACTCGGCACTGAAAAATTTCTCCGTGTGTGGAGTTGTTTTCTTTGTGGGGTCGGGTGGGGGACGTTTGTGATCGGTGGTGTGGTTTGTTTTGGCATCCTGCCAATCTCGGGTGTAATTTAATTATTTTTTTTGGTCTTTTTGAGTGTCGGTAACGCGTCATGTGATTGTTTTGGGGGGCCATCGTCAATAATTTACTCTATCTCCATAGTGATGTCTCAAGCTTTGGATTATTTTAATTTTTGTAATTTTTTTCTAAAGATAAATAATTTTTTTTGAGGCTAAGTTAAAAAAATCTACGCCGCTAGTCTAAAAAACTAAACACCCAAATTTATACTCCTATTAGGCCCAGTTTTTCAAAAGATTTTGATATTTCAAATTACAAAATAAAGTGGTTCCGTGTATCGTTTTTCGATTTTTTTTGGCACCAAACGATACACGGAACTACTTTATTTTTTGATTTAAAATATCATGATTTTAACACCTGGGTGCTAAAATCTTTTGAAAAACTAGACCTTAGAAGTCGGTATCTCAGCATTTGACTTCTGGCCAATAAAATGTTGAGACGTAACTAAATGATGAAAGAAAAGATGGAGACACGGATATATAATTTAATTGCCACATTTTGAATAACCTGGGTATGACTGACTTGGTAAAGTGTGCTAATAATTATAGCTATGTGGGGGAGTTTGACTCCTTATTTCTCCAACTCCAAACATTTAGGCTATGTTTGGAAGTTGAGGAAAAAAGTGAAAAAGAAGAGAAAATTAAAAAAAAATTCTTCTCGTTTGTTTTGTTTTCATATAGAAGGAGAAAGGAAAGAGAAGAGAAAGGAAAAGGAAGAGAAAATTAACTACTTTTTTTCTCTTCTTCTCTCTCCCATGAGTGCAAATTTTCCTCTTATTTTTCACAAACCAAACAAAAGAAAATAACAATTTCTTCGCCATTTCTTTCCCATTTCTCCTTTTTTTTATTTTCTCTCCTCTTTCTCTTCTCTTCCACAACTTCCAAACACAGCCTTAATGTAACCTAGGTGTGGAGGTAAAGGCAAGCTTTATTTCTTGGTTTGTAGGTGTGGAGTTGTTTTCTTTGTGGGGTGGGGTGGGGTGCGGTGGATTAATGGCTGAGATGGATTTCAATAAAATGAAAGAAATCACCTCTTTCCCTCTCACCCACGCTCACCTCATTCCCCACCGACCCACCGACCCACAACCCACGTTGTCTCTCTCAATTATAGAAAATTAAAGGAAGCACCACTTTCCCCCACCTACACTCCCTACCCACTACCCACGTTCTGGCCAGCAACATTACATGCCCAAACAAAATACCCCGAAAATACCAAAACACAGGAGTGTGTGGGGGGGGGCCACACTTGTGTGTGTGTGTTTGGGTATTTTCGGGGTATTTTGTTTCGGGGTACTTATCATTTCCGCGTTCTGTCTTCTCAAATTTTTAGAAAATTAAAGAGACCACCTCTTACCGAACCCACGTTGTCTCTCTCAATTATAGAAAATTAAAGAAAAGCAAAAGAGAATTAATATTAGCGCTCCCTTTTTTTTATTAGCACTTAATTTTTTGTCTTTATTATGTAAAATTACCTTGGCACTTTATGCATAGAGACAAAAAAAAAAAGTGCCAATAGAAAAAATGGGAGTGCAAATTTCACTTCCCAAACAAAGTTCTAGTAAAAAATTAGTAGGTGAGAATTTAAAGGTTTGGGAATCATTCGAACCAAGGACGAATATTGAAATAGAGATTAAATAAACAAACACAAAATCACAAATCAAAGAGACTTACAGGTATCAACAGGGGTCGAACGCTTTTGGCTTCATTTTCAAGACCAGTTTGTCCTGTTAAGCGTGAAATCAAATGCACCAGTTTGTCCTGATTCGAGGAGTGATGGTGGTGCGGAGGGAGGGAGGGGGTCCGGTCTGTGCGGGGTGAGATTGGAAACAAAAATAGTTTAGTTTCCGAAATTATGTGGGTTAATTATGTCATTCTATGTCATAAATTTAGAGATTGCCAATTGATAAAATGAGATTTTTTATTTTAGTTGAGTTCTATGGATGTGTGATAAAATCTCATTGTTTCCCCAAAGGATAAATTTTGTTTCATAAGATCTCCACCCAATGCATTTGATCATTTGAGGAATAGTTTTGATAAAATCTAGGCTAAAACCACTTACTAACTTTTATCAATTGAGAATTGATTTTGATAAAATCTGGGCTAAAATCTGATTTTATCAATTGGCAAACCCACAAATCAAAAAGTAAAAATGGAGTGTCTATTTGAACACAAAAAAATTCTCAAATTGTTGCATATTTACTAGCATTAACCCGTGCTATTCACAATAGTTGAATGAAAAAATGAAATAAAATTTTTACTGCAATATAGTAATATATATATTATGGGCCGAATCCTTGAACATGCATTTTGACACTCCATCTCAGTCATAGAGATGGTGGGCTAAGATTAAAACTTAAATGGAGATGCTCCCACACGTGTTCTTCCTAATATCATTAGGAAAGTCGCATCCTTGGGAGAATGACTTCAATTGTCATACTTGTAAACCATTTGCATTGGTGGATATTTGACTACCACCCGCATGCTATCAATTCTCGGAATGGGCCAGACTTAGGGAGCTTTGCCCCATCTTTAATTGAGCTCATGTTAATAGATGGTGGAATTGGTCTTTCAAATCAGTCAGTTCATTGGGTTGATACTCACGAGTTATCAAAAAGCAAATATTTAGTTTTAAGATTTCAGTCGGTTATTCGTCACTTCGGTTCCTCTGTTTGGTCAAATTGGTTGGATATGGATTTGTGATCGGTAAAAATGATATTTTGGCCTATCCATCCGTAAGGAAACTTGTTGAACTAAATTTTGAAGTGCTTTAAAATACAATAATGGTCAATCCGATTGAAGTGCCTTCATGTCTACTTAATTGACTAAATTCGAACGAACGACCTTTAATCCGTCCATATAATGTAGCTATAGGTTTGATTCTTTTTACATCTTATAAATTCGAGTAATATTTTGTTTCCTCGCCAAAAGAGGTGATGAACATCATTCAATTTTGTGGGGTTCCGTTTTGATTCATTTTAGGATCCTATTTATACAGGTTTTGTGTGGAGGGAGAAGTGCCGAGGAAATAGAACAAAAATCCTAGTATGGATTTCTCAAATATTTCAAAATCACCCAACAATATCTTAGTATCCGCCACCTTTCCTTGTTCTTTGGCCACCAAGCACCATCACCGGAAGTCAGAGACCGCCATGCTTTGTCGCCGCCATCACTAACCTAGCCTTTGCACAGCCATCCCTCCAACCGAGAACAATCCTCCATCTACCCCTTCGTACCCGAAGTTCTTTCTCCTCCATTCTCCTCCACTACAAACTCTCCTCCCTCCGCAAAGGGAAATAAAACCCTCCATTCGCGGTCTCAAAACCGTTAATCCAAGAAAATCAAAACCAAAATCTACACGGAAATCAACCAATCAAAAACCTAGCAAATCCAAACCATAAAACTCAACGGAATGAAACCCATAACAAAAATGTTGTCTTCGGTTTTTGCTAGCCAACCCATTGAGGGGGGAGAGAGAGAGAGAGCATAAGTCAATTGTTCAAAACCTGAACACTTGCAAGTTGTTCGGAAAGACAGAAATGTACAAGCTCCGAGTGTTTGATAACATTCCTTCCAACAAATTAAGTTTGTTCGGATAACTCATTCGAAAACTAAAATCCAACCCTTCGTGATTTGTTCGGAACCGGACAATTGAGATTTGTTCAACAATTAAAATCCGAAATTTGAGATTTGTTTGGAACTGTATTTCCTAACAAATATTAAACCGAATTTTTCTTTTTTATAGTGGGGCAATAGAGGCTCGGGGGCAAATATGGTGAAATGATTTAGCTATAGAATGCAGGGGAGAGTAACCCAACTTTCACATTTGTAGCCGTACCACTATTGTGATCGGTTCAGCCTTCAGCCTTCTTCACCATTAAGTCACTTTCTTTCGCTGTCATCTTCCTCCTCTAATACCTCTACCACTACTACCTCGGCCTTGAACACGTCCACGGCCTCGTCTTCTCCCTCTCTGCAACACGCCCCTTCCGCGACACTTGTACCACATTCCTAATCCAAAGAGAGTGTTAAACTTAGAAGCTCAAAAAAACAAAATTTAAAGCATCAGTTGAATAATGTCTGATAAAAATTCACAGAGACAACTATTTATTAAGACTGACACCATATGACAAGAGAACAAGCTAGAAATCCTAACCTCCATTTTTTTTTTAACCACAAAGAGAAAAGATTATATGAATCAATGTTGTGAGTACAAGGATTAAAGGGAAAAAGCACATAAAACGGCATCTCAAAACGGAAATAACACCCCAACTAAGCTGGCACTCTAGCCCCAAAAAGAGTAGTTCGCAACTTGACACCCAAACCCTCAGCACTGAGGTGACGTGAGATGTACCTCATTCGTAGAAATCCCAATTCGGAAAATCAGTGAATCTTCATCGAGTTCTATTGTCTTCAACAATGGGAATACATCCTGCAACAAAATTTATGGTATCATATCGTTAATTGCTTATTGAAAATATTGTACCACGATAAAGCCTGTCGCAACATAGCACCCAAAACCTCAGCATTGAGGTGAAGTGAGACATACCTCTTTCGTAGAAGTCCCGTTTCGGAGAAACTCTAAATCTTTATCGAGTTCTATTTTCTCCAACACTGGTAATGCATCCTGCAACAAAATTTGTGGTATCATGTTGTTAGTTATTAAATGAACATTTATGCTTATTGGAATTAACGTTACTGACGGTTATTGAGGCATGCATGTTCAACTAGTAGGAGGAACCTTTGATTCACTTCACCATCTAGGGAAGATTAATAAGCAATATTGGATATATTGTACCACGATGAAGTCATTCGCTATATGACATGGTCGTGGACCAATACATAACCTACAGGAGAAAAAAGAAATTCGTAAAGTCATATTAAGCATGAAATTGTAATTGTCGGACCATTTTTCACCATCTTTCCTAGAATCAATTGGTGTTAGGGAGAGTAAGTATTTTATGGCGCATTCAACATCGCACCCTCTAATATGTTTTAAGGGTGGTTGCGGGAGTACTCCAAGTCCAATAATCTCTAAGTCACACACCCCCGTGATTCGAACAATTGACTTCTGGCTCTAATACCACTTGTTAGACCGTTTTTTCACCCTTTCTAAGGTTTGGAGAAGGTTTTCATTAAGTCTTTTATGGCATTTGTCGTTACACCCACAAGTTTACTTTTAAAGCGGTTGCGCGGGCCGGGAAGTGACATTATATTAACCAAATCCAAGGAGACAATCTTTCCCCATCAATATTTATCATAAACATAGGACTATTTTTCAAATTGCAATAGTGGATATCAAATGGCAATATAGATACAATACAAAAATTAATTTGGGTTGATAGAAGGAGTCATTGTGGCTACGCATTCGTAGACTCATGAAAATTCCCGTAGATAATTTAGTGTATTTGTTAAATTTGCATGATAAACTAATTTTACCTAAATTTAGGAATCTCATTTACGGATCATGTCTTTTTCCAGTTTCAATCAAACTTAAACGATTGTACTTGTGTGTGCTTGCTCTTATTTGCTTTTCATGGCAAGGATAAGCAAAGAGGGTATGGAACACTCTACCTTGTCGGAGAAGAAAAGTTGAGCTTCAGTACAAAATCTTTTGAGATTAGGCAAATTCCAAAGGTCCACAGCCTTCAACTGAGGGAACACAGTATCATAGTGGATCACTTTTTTCTCGTTCAGTTCCTTTGAGACTATCACCTCCAGGTTCTTACAATCTCTTATCACGAGTTCTTCCAAATGTTGTAACTGAGGAAGCATATAGGAGGGAAATACATAGACCAATTGGTGGCATTTCTCAAAACGAAAGTATGACAGTTTGTAAAAGGATTTTGCATCTTTTCCTGGTTTTGGGAGAGGTTGCTTGTTCCAAATCTCTTTTATCTTAGGCAAACCACACATAGTTAACTCTTTCAGGGAAGGAAAAGCAACCTGCAAAGATTTTGATAACACAAACATCAGCAATTGAGTACCAATGAAGTCTAATCCAGCTCAAATCCATCTTTACTAAGAAGCGCCAAATTTGAGTCTCAAAATATGGAGATATGTTAGATATATTGACTCAATTCGATCACCTGGCATGCTTCAAAATTCCAATTTTTGTGCCCATCAAGAGCTCATGGAAATGGATTTTTAGACACACCATATTTGTTGCACTTTCCATTTGATTTGATAAATTAATGCTACTTTTAACGTAAACAATCAACCTTTTATGAAATTAGAGGTTAATATGTTAATGGTAGTAATAATACATTGCCCTTGCTAATGTCATATATTGGTCGTACCGATTTAAGATTCAACCAAAAGCTTCCAAACTGAAACATTAATTAAGCATCAATTACCCATTTCCATTCCTGAAAATTACATACACAAACGAGTTTTCCAAGTCTGCACTTAACAATGAAAACTTCAATAATGTCTCTCTACAAAAAAAGAGGATAAGACAAAGTCATGGTTGTTTTTTTTTTTCCCTAAGCCATAATATCAAAGAGTAGTGGAGCTGGGATTTAAAGTCAGGAGTGGTGCGATTCAATGAAATCTACTGTTGTTGCATGTTAGCCCTAAAAGTGTGAAAAAAATGTTGCATGTATATGTATATGACAATAATTATATTTTCTATTGGGCTAATTCGTTTGTCGTTAAAAGGATAAAAATTTGGTTTAACTCCATTATGGTCGAATATTTAAATTAATATTATTACTATCCAAATTGTTCATTTGTTAAAATGAAATATTTTATATTATCTATATACAGTATAAAGTTGTCTGAATACCAGCAAGTGCCTAATTGAATTAAGATGGTATAAAATCAAAAAATTATTTGACACATGGGGAGGGGTAGGTGCGACCCTAACCCTTATGGTGGCTCCACCATTGTTATCAGAAATCCTCGATTGACCTTTCAATCATCCAAAGAACAAAAATAAGTCACTTCTGGGTTATGATGATGACTTTGGAGCTTGGATAAGAGTGATTTTAGCTTTGGGTGGACAAACATGTGTTTAGAGTACGGGGTTCTTGGGGATTTCCTTAGGCATTATTGCTTGTCGATGTTCTACTAGAGGCTTGTCTCTTTGGATCCGAGGTTCTCTATTGTTGTTATTTCCATAGTTGTCGGCTCGGCGAAACTTTATTTTATAACCTTGTTCTACCTCCTCTGGGTTATGACAACCTTGGAGCTTAGTTGAGGGTGTTTGCAGTTTTGGGTGGACTAGGCATGTGTTCAGCATAGGGTTCTATTGAGGAGTTCCCTTGGGCTTTCTTGCTTGTCGGTGTTCTTCTGAGACTCATATCCTTGGGATCGAGTTTCTCTGTTGTTGCTGCTAACATAGTGGAGGTCTGGCGGGGCTTTAGCAAATGAGATGATATGTGTTCAGTTGTACATGGTGGGTCTACTTCTCCCCTGCTTGGTAATGGTGAGCACTAGGAACTTGGTTATGGGCGTTTCGGTGTTTGGTGGAGATTGACTCATGCGTCCAATGGCGTAGTTACTTTGATTGATGGTTGAAGTTTCTGTGGTCCGAAGATTCTTCGAGTGTGACGGAGTTACTTTGGGGTTGGCCTTTGTCAATGATCTACTTTAGCATGGTCCAAGGGTCTCATCTATCTTGGGCCCTGAGTTCTTTGTTCGAATGCTATTTTCGTTGCGAGGGTCCACTTATCATAATTTTATGTTTTTGTTCTACCATTTCTGGGTTATGATGACTGCTTCGGAGCTTGGAAAAGGGTGATTGCATCGAGTGGACTAGATATGTGTTCAGAGTATAGGGACCTATTGGGGAGTTACATTGGGCATTCTTGCTTGTCGATGGTCTACTAGAGGTTTATCTCGTTGGGTCCGAGGTTCTTTGCTATTACAGTTTCCATAGATGTGGGAAAGATGAGACTTTATTTTCATGACCTTGCTCTACCTCTTCTGGGTTTTTATGACGACTTTGGAGCTTGGATAAGGGTGTTTGCATATTTGGGTAAACTAGGCATGTGTTCAGCGTAGGGTTCTGATGGGGAGTTCCCTCGGACATTTTTGCTTGCTGATGTTCTACTAGAGACTCATATCCTTGGCGCCAAATATTGCAGCCGTTAAAAGGCCATTTACATGGAGAATGATTGCAACTCTATATTTTCCCCATTCAAAGAGTAGCATAGTCTCCTACTCTCTCTCTCTCTCTCTCTCTCTACACTACCTCATACCAAAATGCTAGTTCTAACTAGACTGTCAGAGAGTATTTTCTAGCCAAACCCCATCCCTTTCCTTGGCTGGAACCCCTAATGGGTTTGATTGTCTGCATGTGTGCAGGAAACAAGAAAGATATTGACTAAAATCTGCTCTCCCCATGAGAGAAGTTCAGGATGAAGCTCATTCAGATAGAAAAAAGTCAAAGGAGATTTTTGGCCCCCACACTGCGAATTGATCGAATCTTAAAAGAGAAATCTCTCTCTCTCTAATGGAAATCTTGTTAGATGGGTAAATATGGTATATTAACCAAAATAAAAACTTTATCCGATTAGTGAATAGAGAAATATGATAGTTTAATATTTTGGGTGTGATACAATTATCAAACTTCATGGATGTGGTAATGACATGTGTATTTTTAGTGTAATAATCTGTAAGTTATTTAGTGCCTCTAACATTCCTTAAAATTTTTACCAAGCATGTGAAAATCAAAGAGTGCGAAATGTAATCGACATTCCAAAATGAGAAATTTCTCAAAACAGCCCCTAGTTGAGCACCAAAACAGCACCCAAACCATTGTCAAAAGACAGTTCCCCTACATTCCCTAAACAGCCTCCAAATAATTCCCAATTAACCCCCTAGCAGCACCCAAACCATACCCTAAAAACAGCCCCCACATTCCCTAAATCTAGGGTGGGCATGCCTGACACGAAAAATAAAATAAATGTATATAATTTGAGCAAAAAATAAACATTTTTATGAGTAATTTTATACATTAGACATTAGTTTGATAAACTGTCAAGTTATAAAAATAAAAATTTTGTTACAAGTAGGATTTTTTAACACGACATGACAATCCGAACCCGACACGACCCGAAACCTGACACGAAAAATTGGTGAGTTGAAAAATATTTTGGGAATTTACAAATAAGATTGTGGTAGATAACACGAAAATGACACGAAATTACCTTTTACCCACCCCTACCTAAATCAGCCCCTTAATAGCCCCCGAACACCTTAGATATTATTAATCTATTCCGGTTACTGATGTCGGAATAGGATGATGCTCAATGATAGGTAAAGACGTTCTACCAAGCCATGACTGTTACAGAGTTGGTATTTAATATTACTACATAGTACATAAGAGGAAGTAAGTGTGTGTATCTTTCTATATGAATACCATCCCTCCTAAACAAGACAACATTGTACTTAACCCTTGTAAAAATAATAGATAGAAAAAGCAAAAACACTTTTTTTCAATAACGAAGAATTTTTTATTAATCTCAAATGAGCCAAATATTATATATCATTACAATGGGAGAAGAAATGCATTGAGAGGTTCGAAAACACTTCTACCACTGTCATTCCATTTTAAAAAAAAAAACAAAACGAAAAATAAAAATTAAATATTGTTGATAAGGTGCCAACAAAAAGATAGATTTTCCCAAGTGATCCCGAAAACTGTGTTGTGCTAATTAGGTGTCGTCACCAAAAAATCCCTTTGTTCAAGGAAATATATGTGTCCACCAAAACACTTCCCGACTCCTATAACTCAAAACTCTTGCCAATTCAGCATCAATATCAGCGAATCTCCCCAAAAATCTGACAATTGGCCAAAAGGCCAACTTTGGGGCTTTAAAAGGTTTTTTGCCCAGCCTAATTTATTTCAAGGCCTCCAATACATGGATTGGAAGTTTTTGAGGGCTTAAAGACAATACTAGATAAAAATACCCTTAATGAAATAGCAAATGCAGTGTTCATCGGCGGCTGCCAATTGGAGTGCCAATTGCTGGAGATCAATAGCTCTCGTTGTAAGTTCATAAGACACATGGGAGGGAGACACAGCCCGTAGGCCAACTTTCTGGGATCTGCAGCATCTATAATGATTACAACCAACATTTGAGGAAATCAATTAAATAGTCTCGTGAGGTAATAAACTGTCTCTCCCTTAATTGATTTCTCTCTCTTCAATTTTGGGATCAATTTTTGGGGGTTTAGCCTTTTTGGGTAGGGTATAGTGGCCTTGTTCGTTTCTCTATTTAGTTTTAGTTTTAGTTTTGATGACATCATCATTTCCCTCATTTCTCTCTCTCTCTTCACTCATTACACATGCTGACATCATCAAAACTAAACTAAACTATCTAACCAAACACAACCAGTGTATTTAGACACTTAAAATATCATACGGTTTCATAGAGTTTTAGAAGTTTAGGCACTTTCATAAGGTTTTGGAGATTTAGGCACTTTCATAGGGTTTTGGAGGTTTAAGAATTTTCATAGGGTTTTAGGAGTGAAGGCATTTTCATAGGGTTTTGGGAGTTTAGGCACTTTCATGGCTTAGTAGGGGTATTTTTTAAACGTGGGAGTGATTTATCCTCTTAACATTAAAGAATTAGTCTGGGTCATATTTGCAAGATTGACCCCCTATACGATTATACCATGTCCTTATCGCCAAAGCTCCCAAATGTCAATATTGCAGCCCCAAACCTTTGCTGAAACTACTGCATGACTCCTACCCACTGCCGCAACTACGTCCCCTGAAAACCCCTCCCATCAACGCTGCTCCCCACAAACGCTACCAAAACCCCTCAAACCCCTCAATACTCACAAGCCATAACCCTTCAAAACGCCGGCACCAAAACTGCTACACCCAAAACCACCGCTGCCGGTACGACCTCTCAAATACTCTACCGTCACTGCTGCTCGCAAAAACCCACGAACCAGCCCCAAACACCGGCCAAAACCCCTCAAATCCAACCCTAAAATCGCCAAATCGAACCCGCAAACGCCAAAAATGGACGAAACATCAGCCCAAAAAAAGCTATAAAATACACACACACACAGGTACTGGCTGAAAAAATACACTGCAGGAATTGTGTCTCCGTCATGAAAAATCTTTGGCTATGGATTCATTGATCCATTAAAATTTCCTTAGATTGTTTAGCGTATTTGTCAAATTTACTTGATAAATGCACTTTAGCTTAGTTTGGGATCTAGTTCCGGTCCGAACATGAGGGATCAAGTCCTTTTCCAATTTCGAGTAAACTACAGGATTAAAAATGTGTGCCCACTTTTATGTGCTACTCAGTGCCGTACCTTGTCGGAGAAGAAGACTTGTGCTCCAGTATACAAACTTTTGAGCTTAGGTACATTCCAAAAAGTCAACTCCTTCAATTGACGGAACACGATGATATCATTGTCGGCCGCTTCGTTCTCCTTCAGCTCCTTTGAGATTATCACCTCCATCTCCTCACAATGGAATATTGCAATTTTTTGCAAATTTTGTAATTGAGGAAGCATATAGGAAGGCAATACATACACCAAATGGTTACAACCCTCCATAGAAATGACCCCAAGTTTGCAGAAGGATTGAGTTTCTTTCTCTGATTCTGGGAGTGGTTTTTTGTCCCAAATCTTTGTTATGGTAGGAAGATAATCAATAATTAAACATTCCAGGGCAGGGAAAGCCACCTGCAAAGTAGTGTACAACACATTCATTAGTGATTGGTACAACCAAACTCTAAAATTCATATCTGCTTAGAAGCATGAGAATCGAGTCTCAAAATATGGAGAGCTATGGGAGACATATTGACTCAATTCACCTTTCATTCTTCTAAATTAAATTTTTGTGCACATCAAGAGCTCTTGATATAAATCTTCAAACCAACATATTAGCACTTATTTATTGTATGTGGTGAATTACTACTACTTTTAACATTAATCACATATAAAACTAAAGCCTTAAAAAAAAACTTTTTTTTTTGAACGGCAAAAAAAAACTTTATTAATCTTTGAAAACGCATTACAAAGATTAAAGGGGCCTCGACAAAAGGCATCACAACGCAAGGGGATATCCCAACAAAATTGGCACCCCACCCCGAGACAATCATTTGCATCCACAAACCCAAAGGGGGAAAAAAACCTGGTTAACAAGGAATCAACCAAACAAAAAAAGCAAAAGGAAATCTCCAGGTGTGCTTTCCATATCCTTCATAAGTTCTCAATCTAGTGGATTCCCCACATCATTTCCCAGAACACTAAAGACTCCAAATGCAACAAAGATGTGTTCCATACTATGCTGGCATCCCAACGCAGCTGCAACAAGGCAGTGGATCAATCATATCATCCTCCTGAATAGCAGCAACAAGGCACCTCCAGTGTAGTAGCAACAAGGCAGTGACATTGAATATGAATTAATATTGCAGCAACACAAAATTCCAACAGATTTGCAGCCCAGACTCGGCTTCCAACACCAACTGTAGCTCCAATGAGAGATTGCAAACCACAAAACTAAAATGTGAGCCTTCCCTAAACTCAACCCTCTCTGTATATTGCAGCTGCAAGCATGAAGAAGAAACAAAACCCAGCAACAAATACATAAATACATACAAGAACCAATTGACTTTAGAACCCCATCAAAACAGCAAGCTGGCCTCTTCCAATGAGAAGATAATTGAAGCCCAAATGCAGAGAAAATGACCGACAAAACCTTCACAGTCCATATCTCGCCTAACTTATTTCACAAATTTCTTCTATACTTTGCCTCCATCAACCTAGAACCGCTGCCTTACTTTGTATGACTTCTTTGACGAATCCAGCCTAAATGCAAGACGAGAACATGGACCCCAACAACAACCTCGTTGGGATGTTAGCTTCTCGTTGTGATGCCATTATCATCCGTTCTCCCTTTAATCTTTGTATCCCTTGCATTGATTAATAAAATTCTTGTTGCCTTTCAAAAAAAAAAAAAAACACAAGCAAGCCAGCAGCAACAGAGAGAAGCATATAGTAGATCCAAAAGAAGCAACAATGACGAGATCAAAGCCAGAAACATGCATCAAGGAACTCCAAACCCTATTAGTGCTACCAGGCACCAGCATATTGAGCTTGCTATTTACAAAACTTTAGAGAGTGGTCAACCTCGAAGCTAGGAAGAAGGTCAAGTACGAGCCATCTTTTGTGTCTCAAGTTCCATCAAGTAATCTTAAAAGCCGGGGATACGTTGTGAATAAAATTAGAATAACTTTTGAGGTAGTTGGTAGTAGTCTTAAAAAGGCATGCTATAATGAAAGCCAAAATATATTAACCTTATTAAACAGATTCACAGTTGCTCGATAAAATCAAGAATGATACAGTAAGATAAATGCAAATTTCAAAACAATAGACTTTATCCTTAGCTCATAATTTCAAGAGAGACATTATTACGTGCGTCACTGTACTGAATGCGAATTTCAAATGAAAATTCTGTCCGGGTATAATTTTTTCCATATACATGTTTGTGTAGATACTAATGCATTTCTTAACTAAGATATCGGCTATGTGTCACTAACTCTATGAACCAATTTCAGTCAAACTAAGCAATGACATTGTACCTATAATGGTGACCCCTTCTTGATTAGCAGCAAACTCCTGCAATTTTTTTTTTTTTTTCAATTTTTACCTACTAAATTCATAGAACAATAGGTTGTCCAATTTAGTCGAAAAATCCCGTTTACTCGACTTATTTGAAGCGAAAAATGAAAGTTAGATAATTTATGATCATGCCTTGATTTTCGTTCCCTTCCAAACAGAATACTGTTACGACTTGTCACAAATTCGAAAATATGATTGACAGCAATACACCTAGGAAGTTGGAAAATTGAGATGGCCGAGAATTAAGTAACAAGTTCTCCCATGTAATATAGTTAGTTTACTGCATTGTATAGTATTCAACTTCACCAGCCACCAGGCCTTTTTAAGTAATCAAGTATTTTTTACTTTTTGGGCCAATATGCGTATCTGACCTATGATAAAAATCAAATTGATTCAATCATCATATAACGTAATTTCCTAGTAATATTCAATTTTTTAGAAAGTAATCCAACTAATAAATGCTGACCATTCTTTTGAGGACAAATTAGATATATAGGCAACGACTAGCAATCAACTCCGCGGACTGGGAAAAATCCCTGACAGCAAAAATTAAAAAATGACTCAGATAAGTCATTCCACTTGAAACGAGGAATATAATTGAGGAAGGGCTTCAGATAACATGAAAGAGTAAGGGTACTAAAATAGAAAGAAGAAGAACAAAGTCTACTACTTGTTTGAGACCACCGTAATGTAGACTCTCCTCCAAATCAGAGCCTTTCATCTTTGGCAAATGCTAATGTAGCCCAGCCTATAGTGTGCCCAAATCATAAAATGTAATGCTCTTTCATGGTGAATGTTATACCGCTTGGGGTGAATGCTATGATGGGTGCCAACATAAAATAAGTTATTTTAAAGATGATATGCCATCCGAGAAATGATAATTAATGTGCCATTAATTTGCCAAAAATGCTATGCCTTCTGTTGATATATGTTTCATTATTCTGATGTTAATCTTGTTACAACATTTTTGCTTATTGTTATGCCATTTCTGTTTTTTTTATTACACTTTCTTGTCGTTAACTTTGTTCATTCATATGGTGAAAGTCAATAGGGATGCTATCCCCAAACAAAGTTGGGGATACTTGAGCATTTGTCTTTTTTTTTTTTTTTTTTCCTTTTTAAAATAAGAAGCCCGCGTTATTTAATACAAACTTTTAAACTAGACTTTATGGCATTGGCTTATCGTCAATGTGGCACTAAATCCAACGTTCAACTCATTACTCAGTTTAAATACCCAAGTAAATTTAATGAAAGGATAACGATAAAGCTTACCTTTTCATTGAAAAGAGGCTGGGGAAGGGCAAAAGAACTTCTCATGGTTGTTCCTGTCTTCTTCTTTTTGACATAGAAGCTTATGAGGTTTGGTAGATTTTTCAATATCAGTTGCTTCAGTTTACCGAACTTCACCTCACTTACGTGTTCATTTACATCATTTTGTCCTTCAAATCCAACTATTCCCTCAATGATTTCACAGGATCTGACTTCTAGTTGTTCCAGGTGGACAAGTCCTCTTGTAGTGGTTGGGGAGAAGAGATACTTTAACTTGCAGTTATCAATAAGTAACACAGTCAACTTACTGAACGATTGTAAGGGAACTTGCCCATGACTTTGCACGGACGATTTTGGCTCGCGAAGAAGATATTCCAAGTCATCATCACATGATGTAACTTTAAGGTTTTTCAAGTTGAGAAATCCATTTCTAACACCTCCGTCGTGAAGCACCTTCTTCAAACCCTTAATGCCATTGAGGTATAGCACTTCAGCTTTGTCCATCAAAGGGATGAACTCATTTCTTAATGGAATCCGATCATATTTCAAGACCCTTGTTCCTGGAAAATCTTCAGATCTATTGAATTTCGAACCCACTGAGACCCGAAATCTCTTTAGGTTCTCAAACTTTAGGCCCTCAGGCAATAGCATGACTTTTGGTATGTGGATATGTAAGATGGTTGATTGACCTCTAGTCAATGACTGCCTTAGCTCCTCGAGGCTCACATTGCTGCTCCTGCTTATGTCATGTTTCTCATTAGTTGGGGCCTCCCATTTGTCAAATGTGTCTGGAAAGTATAATTCCTCCAAATTCGTCAAATTGGATACAACACCTTGTGGAATCATGCTGAGTTTGTCACATTCTTCAAGATCTAACACACGAAGACTAGTCAACTGTCCAATCTCTGGTGGCAACGCCATGATACTAGAACCCCGTAGGCTTAGCACTTCAAGATTTTTGTTTAGATCCCCGAGTATAGCTATGTTTGCCAAGTGGCATTCAATCAGATGTAACATCCGAAGGTTTGCCAATTTCCCAAGTGATGATGGGAGTGGCTTCATATGCATTCGAGTTAAAGTTAACACTGAAAGCTGGGTCATCTCGCTGAAAAACTCGTCAGGAACCTTAAGATCTGAAAGTTGGTTACTCTCAAACATCAAGGTGCGGAGTTTTGGACATGTTAACTCAGTCGGAAGTGCTTTAATTTTTCCGGATATCAATGAGATTGTTGAGTACGGAGGCCTGTCAATAGGATTCTCTGGCCAACATAGAGCACCATGGTCTACAAAAAATGCTTTTTCCTCACGTGCAATTGAGATACCAACATCTCTTATGATATCATGAATTCTGACAACGTTTTCATGACTACCGGTTGACAACAAAGAAGCTGATTTAAGAGCATCAATCACTGTACAGACAGAATTTCTTACTTCCTCTAATGTACGTGGGTTTTGAGAAAGCAATCTGCTTGCTAGGCAATGCCTCGTTAAGTCGCCGATTGGAATCTCGGCATCTTCACGAAATAAACAGCATAGTAAGAAACAACATTTTGCATCCAAGGACCACAGCATATCGTAGCTTAACCTTAAAGAAGCCCAAACACTTGGTTTAACGCCTTGAATGTTTGTGAGCATGCACCTCTCCAGCTTATTGAGTGCATCCTTCCACGCGTAGTCCGGCTTATCTTTCAATGCTGCTCCAAGTGCATTAATGGCGATAGGTAAACCTTTGCATTTTTTGCACACTTCGCGTGCTAGGGATTCTATTTCTGGCTGAGACTCAATAGAATTTCCCAATCTCTTCTTGAATATGACCCATGCTTCTGCCTCTGATAGCTCTGCCATTGGAAAAGGTATATCAACGCACATTCTATTCACCAACAAATCTTCATTTCGAGATGTAAGCAAAACTTTGCAGCCAGTCTTTCCATCCATGATAGGAATACCTATTGCCTTCAGGTCCACTTCTTCCCAAATATCATCCAATACAATGAGATATTTCTCCCCATTGGTGAATTTATTCCACAACTGAGTTGCTCTACTCTTTTCTTCAGCCGTGGCGTCAAATTCATCAAAGTTCAAGCTGTCAGCCAATTTTGATTGGATGTCCTTCACATTTAGATCCTTAGAGACAACGGCTAGTGAGACTTTTTTGAAACTTCGATCATCTAGCATTTTTTGGCAGACCTCCTTCACTAATGTGGTCTTACCAACCCCGCCTGGACCATGAACCCCAATCATGTTAACACCAGATTCTTCTAAGACATGCACAATTTTGTTGAAAATTGGTCTTCTAGAATCGAAGTTAACATAATTCTTGTTAGATAGGGATTCAAGTTCTGGAGGAGGCCGTCTACGATGTGAAATTTCATTAAAATGGCCTTTCTCGATGAGTTCCTTCACATCTTGTATATTCTTTTTTGCTTGTTTACTTAACCGGAAACGCCACTTGATGTTAGGACATGAGCATGCAATGCAATGCATGTTTCCCTTAGCACTGCTTTCTCCCATAAGTTGATCAACATCACTTTTCAGCTTGTCCGCTTCCATTTGCCATGTTTTTACATCAGGCACAATCGCTTTGCCGTTATCAATTGCTTCACAAACTTGTATATGGATACGTTCCCTACGATCGTCAAGCTTTCTCATTTCATCTTGCAATTTCTCAAGGTTCTTTGCATAATGAAGAACATATTTCCCTTGTTTGACTGCTTCATCAAAGGCTAGACCTCCCAACTTGTCAAATATACATTGAGGAGTACACATTTCCAGCCAGGGAGTTATTTCTTCTGATATTCCAAAAGTGTAAGAAGCTTACGTGATGCAGTTCAAATGTGAGAAGATAAATCTCTTCGTATCTGGAGCAAATGGGAAAAAAATAGTAAATAAAAAGAAAACATGAGCAATGACATAGTTCTAGCCAAAATACTCTCTTTCGACAATCCAGAGAGAGAGAGAGTAAAATATTCCACCTCAGGATTTTGATTTTACTTTTTTTGGGAGAATATTTTCCCTGCATTACATCCATTGGTGTATTTTAGTTCCTTTTAGCTTTAAGTGACCCAACAAATCAGAGTTTAACATAATTGGAGACACGTGCATACGTTCTTTTTGCTGATGAAAAGAGAAGAAGAAAATATTGAATTTAGAGTGGTAATATCCAGTTAGCGACTCTATCAGTACCCCAATTAATAATAAGGCTCTTTGTTTTGATGCAAAATGCTTTCCCCGTAAATGATTTCCACAAATTTTAATTTTTTTCCCCTTCTTTTCGAGTGTCTGGTTGACACTTAATAATTACATAAAAGACAACACCACAAGTGAAATCATTTCCTAAAAATAAGACAAAACATAACCAGAAAAATTAGCCCACAAATGCTTGGAGAGATTATTGATATATAAGTATTAACAACTATCGCAGTCATATAGACCACGCAATAGTGATAAAATATAGCAACTGACTTCGAACTCCCTTTCTACAAACGCACTCCAGTCTTCTTATGCTCTTGCAATGTGAAAGTTGTCGTTCCAAGTGTAGAAGAGTATACTAATGAAAGGTTAATTTTGTAAATTTACATATAAAAGGACAAAAATGGAGTGTGGTTATACAAAAGGGAAGTGTGAAACTACCCTAAAACATTAGATTAAAGGTAAATTTCTCTGATGCCCACTTAGATTTTCCCTAATGACGGATACCATTTCACATATGAGAAATGACAATAATTCCGTTGTGCATGGTTTGTATGTGGATTTCACTAATATCCCAAGTTGGCAATTGTCTATCCAAACACGTGATGGAATAAACTAAAAGTTACTTATATCTAAAAATTCTCCATTCCTGATTATAAAAAGTCTAACAAAAAACAGATTAACTAACTCCCACATTTTTT
Source organism: Vaccinium darrowii (assembly GCA_020921065.1). Lineage (NCBI taxonomy): Eukaryota > Viridiplantae > Streptophyta > Magnoliopsida > Ericales > Ericaceae > Vaccinium > Vaccinium darrowii. Next base: position 16,268 of record JAFMTH010000008.1, on the reverse strand, counting down.
TTAATCGAAATGACTTTTTGTGACCTATTAATAGAGTTGTTTTGGTAAATAGGGTAAAATTTATTAAATGTTTTGGTCAGAAAGAACAAATTAATTCATTACTTTGGACTCCAAAAATTTGAGAATTGAGAGATTTCTTATTAATTCCATTAGCAAAAAGGGTTGGATTTGTTAATATCAGTCAATTTTGAATTTTGGCTAAATCACATGTTTGGTCGAACAATTATTGGTTAGGTGACGGTGAAATGAACACTAAAACACAGGGTTTTATCCTTATGGGTATAAGTGAAATTTACCTTTGATTAATACATACATAAAATACGTCCTCGCCCTTGTACTATACAAGACACAACTCACAGTAGTAGCAGAAGAGAAACTATATATTGTTCTACTAGATAAATGGAATTAGATATCGTTCTAATAGACGAGTGGTTAGATATCGTTTTAACAGACGGGCTCTTGGATCTACAAGTAAAGATTGAACAAACCTTGCGCTCAAGAAAGTTCATTGATTTATTCGAATGATTTTGCCCAAATGTTTACACCTTTTTATACTAGCAGTAGGCTCTACTAAAGTAATAATTGGAAATTGAATTGATAGCTAGAGAGTTATGCGGAGAGTAGATCTAACTCTCCCCCACGCACCTCCTTCCGTCAGCACGTGAGCCTTCTCCGTGATGGGAAAATAGAGAGAATTCACACAAAACTCAACTCTTTTTATTAAACTTTTCACAAATAAAGCATACACTACTCGCACATATTTCACTCTCACACTCTCATGCACACACATTACATAATTTGGTGATGGGGGAGACCCCAAAGGACCTCCCACGTCTCCAGCCCTCAATATCTCTTTTCTCTTCTTTTTACTTCCCACACAAATACATAGCACATACACATATATTTATACATGAAGAATACAAAGAGGAATAATGTGGACAAAGATGATGATGCAGAGAATGAGATGGCTATGGATGCAATGAGTAAGAATGATTTGGAAGTACAGTCAGCGGACAATGGGAAGAATGATTTGGATATGCAGTCAGCGGACAATGGGAAGTGTGAAGCTGCTACACTTTTTTTACGAGATGGAAATTCAAAATTTGTCCAACCTCCAAGTCATAATGGGGCTGCTTTGGAACAAATGGTGGAAGTTAGAGAAGTTAATGAATCTCTCGAGGCCCAAGGTGCTGACGACATAAATGCAGTGGACTTAGAAGAGGGTAAATGTTCTACTGTCTTAGAGGAAAATGATTTTAATGAGGAGAATGATAAGGAAGATGAACTTTTAATGAGGAGAATGATAAGGAAGATGAAAATCCTTTGGAGGATCTTGAGTTCAACTGCAATGAAATCAAGGATGAAGGTCCTTATCTTGACCATTTTGAAGGCAACCACATCCCAATTCATGTTGCAGTCAAAGGCATTAAAGGGAAAAAGAAGGGGAAAAACATTAATGAAATTCTTGGATTCTCAAAAGTGAATACGGGCAATCAAAAGGGAGGTAGAAATAAGAATAAACGTGTGATTTTGAGGTCTGCAGTAGCTACTGCTGCTTTGTCTGCTTCTATTTCATCTGAGGGGATAAATAGAATTCTCTTGGATCAAGCAATTTGGGCAGTTAACAAAATTTTTGGTATTGGTTATGATGGAGATGAGAATGAAGTAATCAACAAGATAGCCGAAATGGAAGCCCAATACAAGGAGAGGGTTGAATGTCTCTGATTTCGACCCTTATATCAATGGTAGCTTTCAGCTGGGTTTTGTAGTGCTGTTTTGTGCTTCATAATGCCATGTGCTTCATGTTGTTTTTTGGCTTATTTTGGTGCTTCAGTTTGCTCTTTTGATGCTGCCATTTTTTGTTGCTCATAGAGTGGAAGGCGGAGTGTTTGGGAGTGGTTTTGTGAGGAATGTTTGAGGAAGTTCTGAGCGATTGGATGGTGCTCTTGATGTTTATTCAGGTAAGGTTCAAAAATCATTCTCATCGGAATTAAGATATCTCTTTTGTGGTTCGAGGTTTGTGATGTTTGTTCCTTGCTTCTGCTGCTGCATTATGCAGTGTGGTAGATGCATTCATTTGGTTTGGTGACTTTCGGATCCTGGCGGGGATCCCCGAACTCCGTTAGGAGCGTGGATGGAGGGTGAAGGGATTCCCCGTTCTGGGAACGGGGCGGAGACGGAGGAAGCTATGGGGTTAGGGAATTGGAGTCGGGGATGGTCAAATCCGTCCCCGATCCTCCCCATTGCCAAGACCGCTATCCGGCAGTGCTTCCACCTCCGTCCGCCGCACTTCAACCCGCGATTCTAACCAACTTCGCTACCAAACACGACTACGAGCATATCGTTGGACTCGTCTCGACGAGACAAACAAAACCCCTTGAGCAAAACTTCCATCTAAGCAACTTCGTTTTTTTTTTTTTTATCCATGAGCTTCAAATGCCATTTCCGGTGACCCCCCTCCACCAAGCTCTGATACCAGTTGTTGGGGTTCGACCCCGATCACCAAATGCACGTAAATCACACCATGATTTGAGGAAAAACTCCGTATATGTGTATATTCAGAACCATATACAAATACATGAAAAAACCTCTCTCCGGAGCACCTACCGGCTCCCCGGGGTCCAAAAACAGTACCCCGTGCACTCAGCCTTACCCCTCCACTCACCCTGTGCTCCGACAGAGTATCTGGAGCACGGATCCCTCTTGGAGGAAGGGGCTCTCACCAGCTCTCTCTCCCTCTGTCACACAGTGCACACACACACCACACACACTCCTCACACCCCTCCCAATATATACCAGGGTGTAATTTGGTGTGTCTGGAACATGGTAATGCCCAGGGAAATAATTCCCCGCTATGCGTACATCTCCTCACATGGGAGACAAAACCCAACACCTTATTCTATACGCCTATTTCCACTCCCACTGATTCAGATTCCCAAAACAAAACCATTTAGGCTGTGTTTGGATGACCGGAATCTTGAGTAGGAATAGGAATATGATTATTGGGAATCAAATTTCCGGGAATTTTCTTGGGTAGGAATAGGAATATGATTACTGGGAATCAAATTCCTAGGAATTTAATACCTGGAGGAATGGCATTTCGGTGTTTGGATTAATTCATTAATCTTTCACGGAAAACAATTATTTTGGAAATTTATTAAAGTCAACATTTCCTTTTGCTTAATGAATAAGCCAGGAATCTGAGATACCCATGGGATAAGGGATGGATCAGATTTCCACTCAGTCTAGGAATTTGACTCCTAGTTGAATATGTCATCAGGAATCACATTCCTATTCCTGTCTCTGCCAAACGTTGGAATCAGAAAAGCCTGGCATCACATTCATGTTCTTGTCTATTCCAAAAGTTGGAATCATGGGTAGAAGGCATCACATTCTCATTCTCCCTTGAGATTACTGTCATCCAAACACAGCCTTAGTGTCCTTTTGTGGAGCAACCAAAACCATTACCGTCTTACTGTCGTCCTTTAAGAAGAAGATGCCAGAACCAGGTTTTAAGGTGGGTGGAGAAGGAGATCAAGACTTAGTCCAACAAAAAAGGAAGATTTGTGCTCGTGGAGATCTTTCTCGGCCGGAATGTCTTTGGCACTCTACTAATAGGACCACATTTCCTCTATATCTCTGTGCCCGATCTCTTTAAAATAGAAAAAAAAAATTGTTGGATGGGGGTTTGCTTAGTTTCGACCTAAACAATGCTCATTAAAATTGTTTTAGGCCTTTTTATTTTCCTATTGGGCCTTTTATTTTTCTATTGGGCTATAAAAGACTCATACACATGTGTCCTACTAAAAATTATGGGAGTGACCCAATTTTTGGAGGATTTTTTGAGGGGCAATTGACAGGCCTGTATAGTAAAATGAATCAAATTCCCTCAAGCTCCACCCCATTACGGAAAACTCCATCCCATGTGTTCCCACCTCATTACGGAAATTCCTAGCCATCTCTCTCTCTCTCTCTCTCTCAAGCTCCATCCCATGTGTTCCCGCCTCACATGGACATAGTCTCTCTCTCCCCAACTCCCTAAACCGTATGGAAGTGCGTCAATTCTAGGGTACCCTATGAAAGTGCCTAAACCACTAAAACCCTATAATAGCAAAGTGCACCCTGAAGCCTAAAGGGTAAATTACACTGACCTCCCCTGAGGTTTCTGACTTGTACACTGACCACCCCTACTTTATCTGAAATAGCACTGACCTCCCCTGAGTTTTATATTTTAGTATCAAAAGCACCATTTTGTTACTCAAATAGCACTGACCTCCCCTGAGTTTTATATTTTAGTATCAAAAGCACCCTTTTGTTACTTGGTCGTCAGTGACAGTAACGGGAATTGATAAGGTAAGCCATTAACCTTTGTTGAATTTCCAAAATAGCCCTTGACACTAGTTACAATCTAAATGCAAAAGGCTCTCTTCTTTTTCTAAATAATGATCATGCATGGAAACTTAGAATATAATTTATTGGTGGGCAATTTCTATAAAGAAAAATGAAACGAATTCCCCGTTCGGCTTTTGCTGTAAAAAAAAATGCCGTTCAAAAAAAAGAAAAAGAAAAAAAAAATGAAACCAAGATAACAAAACATGGGAATGCTACCAAATATACATGTCTTTTAGTTCAATTTTTTGTTTAACAAATGGATGTGTCCTAGTTCATAAAATACATCAAATAAGAGTATAAGTAAGTCATTTTCAGTTGCTTTGCATCACTTGGGTACTGAATTTTCTACTAATACAGTAGAAAATTTGTGATGTAGAAAATTATGCTACTTAAGGTGTTATGATGTGCAAAATGGCAAATTTTCTACTGTATTAGTGTAATCCAAAACTAGTGTCAAGGGCTATTTTGGGAATTCAACAAAGGTTAATAGCTTACCTCATCAACTCCCGATACTGTCACTGACGGCTAAGTAACAGAAGGGTGCTTTTGATACTAAAATATAAAACTCAGGGGAGGTCAGTGCTATTTCAGTAACAGAAGGGTGCTTTTGATACTAAAATATAAAACTCAGGGGAGGTCAGTGCTATTTCAGATAAAGTAGGGTGGTCAGTGTACAAGTCAAAAACCTCAGGGGAGGTCAGTGTAATTTACCCAAACCTAAATCGTAGGGTACCCTATGAAAGTGCCTAAACCTAAATCTTAGGGTACCCTATGAAAGTGCCTAAAACTACCCTAGGGTACTGTATGAAAGTGCCTAAAATCCTAGTGTACTCTATGAAAGTGCCTAAACCAATAAAGTCTTATAATAGGAAAGAGCACCCATAACTTAAACCCCAAAAAAGAATGACTTACCTTAATGGTAATTAAAAAAAATGACTTACCTTAGTCGTAAGTAGATACCTCTTTTCTAAACCTAGAGGTAAAAATCTGTTTTTTGAGTGCCCTAGGCTCAGGCCTTGCCTACTCAGCTACCTTACTCAATCCTTTTTGTGCCCTCTTGCTCTCAATCCACACTTCTGTGAATTTTAGTACTTTAGGATGTTGCTAAAAGGCATGTTCACCTTCGCGCTCCCGCTCGCGCACACGTGAATTATGCAACTTATTTACAAAGCAAACGTGCCTTGTTCCCCAAATTCTTTTAAAAGGAGGGTACCAAAAAGATGAGTACTCCTCCGTAATGTAAATATAGGTCTATAAAATTACATGCAAAAGGAAGATACGGAGATGTATGTTGCTATAGATTGATTGAAAGGGCTTATACGTGGATAATTAGTACTTTTTGTGCTAAAAAGAGAAATATCGTAAGTTTTAAGTGATCATTTCAAAATTTTATGATGACAAATTATTTTTAAAAAAACCGATCAAAAAAATTTATTTTTAAAAAGGAATACCTAATGCACAAACTAGATTGATCTATACAACCTGGTCACTCCACAAAGCGGATTGATGTACACAATTGGTCCTTGCAAGTAGAGAGACTATTCCCGATAATCGAACTTGTGCCTTAAAAAAAAACAATCGGTCAGCTTTACTTTTGACCTAGGCCTACCCTTTGATAATGCATAATTTTGAAATTTACATTTTTGGAGTACTAGTAATTTTTTTTTTGTACGAATTTGACCAATCTTTTTATAATTATGCCATTGCACATAAGATCGAAGGGCCCCCTATTTTTTAAAATCGCCTTGGACTCCTGAAAAATCAAATAAGGGACGGCCATGGATTGTTACTCTCCGGGACTCCTCCCAGTGGAGGAACGTAGACGATCAACGTCACAAATTAAATTTTCTCTACTTCCTTTTTTACGCACGTCTTTTGAATTATAAGTTTTGTACTACTAATTGATTTCCATTTGTAATTTCACGAAATCTCTAGCTCATGCCTTATGGGGTTGCAACTCGTTTAAAAGACTATCAACATCACAAACTAAACTCGTTTTCCGACTTTGAAGGACTACTTTTTTATTTCTACGTTCAAGAACTCTGTGGTTGGTTAACTAATAAAAGATACATGAAGTCCTTAAAAGTTCGGTGTGAAGATTTCAAGAGTTATATCTAACACTACGAGTAATACGAAAAAAGTAAAGGTTGTGGCATACCTGAATAAATTCGATTTGAAGAAGATGAAGATCGAGACAGGCAGATAATTGGAAATGGCAAACTCAAGATCGAGTGCTAGAGATTTAGGGTAGATGGATTGACCTAACAGGTTGAAACATGAAGTCCTTAAAAATCTATGACTTTGAATAAAATTCCAATCAGCTCCCCTGAAGTTTTTTATAATTAAGCAGTCTTCTCTCGAGTTTCAAAAAATAAAAATATGCTCCACCAAAGATTGACCAATTTTTTTTCCCAATTTGTCACTTTTTGTTGTCGTAAAAGTATTCTACTCGGGGAGAACATTCTTTACATTGGCGATGTAAACTAAGGTTTCCTCCAAATCTATTACATCGCACCATGTGTCTAAACAGTGGTCCCAAAAGGTAAAACATAGACACATGGCGCAATGCAATTTATTTGGAGAAAACTTTGGTTTACACCGTAGGTGCAAAGAATGTTTTCTCTTGTATCAGTTCTAAAGTAATGTGCTAAAATTGGTGAGTTTACAATTTTACCTTACTTTTTGGAAGTACATGCGATGATAATGCTTTAAAAGGTAAAAGGAGACAATGAAAAAATATGACAAGTGCATGTTTCACTAATTACTTGAAAAAATATGACATTTGCGGGTGTTGTAGTGCGCCCGTAGGTCGCCCTGTAGACCGTTGAATTTTATTTCAATTCATACATTATCTTATATGTAAGATACTTATTTTACCTAAGATAATTTAGACCGTTAAAAGCACATTCGACGGTCCCCGATAACGCCCTACGATGTTGTAGGGCAAGCGCAACCCGATCCCAATAAGTTGGGACGGAGGGAGTTTGAATTACAAAAGTAAAAAATTATGAGAATTACCCAATTTTTTTAACAAATATCTAACCAAAAGCCAGCTTAAGTCAGCTCAATGGACTTTATGTGGCTTTTGGTTGGATATTTCGAAAAAAAATTGGTTAATTCTCATCATCTTTTTACTTTTTTGATTCATTTTGTCAAGATGAATCAAAAGATGTGAAAAGTTTGACACAAAACTAACTTTTTGAAATAAAGAAAAAGCAAAAATACTTATTGTTAATGGAACGACCCTCACAGTGTTTGAGCCACTTTACACAAATCTCAATTAGACAGGCGCCTAATTAAATTTCTCGAATGAATATATCCATGTATATCAATTTACACGTTAAATATGGAAGTGGATTTCTATATAGATTTACACACATGGCATTGTTTTCCACTCAAGTCAAAATATAAATTCTAACTGTGACGTTATCTTATTGAATTTATTTTACGTCCACCATAAATTTTATGACCCAGTGCAAATAACACTTAAAATAACGACTATGGCAAAAATAACACTTATAATAACACTCAAGGCAATGAAGGCGCATATGCTAAAATCATTAGAAGTCGGAATCTCACCCCCTTCGAACCTTTTTTTTGCTATAAAATCACCCGTTTGACCTTTCAGCAACAATAATCATGTAAAAGAGAGTTGAGCTTCTGCAAAAAGAACAAGAAGAGATCAAAGACCACTCCCTCCCTCCCTCTCTCCTAATTTGTTTGTTCATTTTTACTATTCGGGACATCTTAAAAATTAGTTTTTAGAGACAATTTGGGACTGGAGGGAGTAAGTGATCATTTCAAAATTCTATAATGATAGATAATTTTTAATAAGGAATACCTAATGCACATAGCAGATTGACTTTCAAAAAACAATGGAGCAGCTTTACTTTTGAGACAGGCCTACCGATGCATAATTTTGAAATTTAGAGTAATTTTGTTTTACAAAGTTGACATCTCTCTTTATTAGTAATATTTTACTCGTGCAACACATAAGAAGGGCCCCTATATTTTAGTAAAATCACATTGGACTCTTGAAAAGTCAGGGCCGGTCATGGAATGTAACTCTCCCGGACTCCTCTCGTGTGGAGGAAAGTAGACGATCAACGTCACAAACTACTGAGTTTTTCAAAAAAAAAATAATAACAACTCAGTTCCTAAAATCAACCATGATTTTAGCAAATGAGTTCACCGGGTGCTAAAATCATGGTCAAATCATGGTCACATCAACCATGATTTTAGCACCTGGTGAACTCATTTGCTAAAATCATGGCTGATTAATTCTCTACTTCATCTTTTACGCATGCTTTTTGAAGTATAAGACTTATATGATAATCGATTTCCATTTGTAATTTCACGAAATCTCTAGTTCATACCTCATGGGGTTGAAACTCGTTTAAAAGACTATCAACGTCACAAACTAAACTCGTTTTCCAACTTTGAAGGACTACTTCTTTGTTACTACGTTCAAGAACTCCATGGTCGGTTAACTAATAAAAAATACATGAAGTCCTTGAAAGTTTTGGTGTGAAGATTTCAAGAGTTACATCTAAACACTACGAGTAACACGAAAAGATTAAAGATTGTGGCATACCTGAATAAATTTGGTGTGAAGAAGATGAAAATCGAGATAGATCACTGGAAATAGCAAACTTAAGATTGAGTGCTAGAGATTGAGGGTAGATGGATTGACTGAAAAGGTCGAAACATGGAGGGACCTTATGCTCCACTAAAGATATATAATATTCATCCAAATTCGTGCAGGAATACGAGACCTCATGCATTAAAGAAACAAGGGGATAAACTCAACTAGCAAGGAGTTAAGACTCCTACACGAATCCCTTTAAATACAAGGGAAAATTATCTAAATAGTCCCTGTAGTTTCACCCGAGTCTCGATTTAGTCCCTCTAGTTTCAATTGCACTCCAACGAATCCTGTAGTTTCAATTTTGGTCGATTTTGGTCCAATTGATAACGTCCGTTTGCAAAGTTGACGGAAAATTCAATTTGGGCTTTTTTTAGGTGTAAACATGACTTTTCGCCCACCCTTCTTCTTCCCCAATTTGTAACCCTAAAACTAACCCTAAATCAAATCCAAACAATAAAAAAAACCCCAGTAATTTCCTCACTGCCACACTTCTCCACTTCCGATCATCGTTTCATCCAACCCAAAACCTTAAAATCAGGCCTTCCAATTCCCAGAAAAGGGCCACCATCAATGGCGGCTGGATTTATAGGAGGAGCTTTTCTAGGAGCCGTGTTCGGTTAAGTACTGAATGCCGTATGGGAGGTAGCAACCAAAACCACAGAATTCAAACCTTGCTTAAAACAACTCCAATCAACCCTAAATTGAATAACTCCATTACTCGAAGACCACAAGAAGCTAAACCGAATCCTAGACCGACCCCCAAAGGAGACCACCATGTTCACCGACCGACTCTTGGAAGGTAAAAATCTCGTTCTAAAATGCGCAAAAGTGCGCCGTTGGAACATCTACGCCAAAGCCTTGTACGCCAAGAAGTTAATCACATTTGAGAAATCGCTCGCGTGGTTCTTTCAGATTGACGTGACGATGCAGATTTCGGTAGATAGTAAGAGGATTTTGGATAAGGTGAATGGATTTGACTTTGGTTCTGTTTTTAATAGCACGAATAATATTAGTAGTGGGAATTCGTTTATGTATAATGATGATGATGATATATTTGGTACAATGTTGAAGAAGGGTGGTCAAATTGAGGACTTGTTTGGGGATTTTGGTGGAATGGGGTTGGGATCTAATGCTTTGAAGGAGAAGAAAGTGAAGAAGAAGGTTCAGGGGTTTGATGATTTGATACCTAGGTTTGGTGGAATCAGCAATTCAAGGAATGGGTATGTGTTAACTTGCAAATTTGTTACTTACTGGGATTGGTTCTTGATTACTTTTCTTTTTTTATCATTACCAATATATTCATGATTGTTAGATTCATGACAATTGAATTAGATGGAAGGGATTTATCTTCAATTTTTTTTTTTTTTTGAGATTTCTCTCTTATTTTCTTATTGATTTTTCACAGATTTTTTTATTGTTTGGATTTGATTTAGGGTTACAAATTGGGGAAGAAGAAGGGTGAGCGAAAAGTCATGTTTACCCCTAAAAAAAAGCCCCAAATTGAATTTTCCGTCAACTTTGCAAACGGACGTTATCAATTGGACCAAAATTGAAACTACAGGGTTCGTTGGAGTGCAATTGAAACTAGAGGGACTAAATCGAGACTCGAGTGAAACTACAGGGACCATTTAGATAATTTTCCCTAAATACAACTCTGAGATTACTAATGAAGGTACGTTGTTCTAGTATCCAAATTACTTGAGCAATACTTTACTTCACTCTACAAATCGACTTAGGCATCAAAGGCTGGTTGGTTAACACAACACCGATGTCCCTAGTCTTGTTTATTTTGCAGGCCATTCATCGAACAGCGCCGGAAACCAATTCATCAACTAGGGTTTTAAAAAGTGCAAATGATAACAAAAGAAAAAGTGAAAATGGCTATTGATTAACCTTGTATAACACGGTCTTTTTTTTAGGCCACGGTTAATGCGACGAGTAATTTTGTTGGCGCCACTACTTTTCACATCACTTGACCCTTGTCCTACTCTCTCTCTCTCTCTCTCTTTGAAATAGCTCCAAAGTCGGGGATTTGCAGTTTTGCACCCCCTGCGGGCGAGGTTCACAATGTGCACCTAGTTAGTTGGTTTTCGGATCAGTTTCTCCAAATTGGCTTGGACCATGTGTGCGCACGAGGTCTCTCTTAGGCCTAGCTATACGATAGTCCATAGAACCCTCACATATATAAAGAGTAAAAATGTTTTGTAGCTAGCCAATGTGGGACAAGTGTTTTTAAAGAGTCCTTTGAAAAAATACACATCCCCAACATCTTATCCTTTCCTCTCTCTCTCTCTCTTTCCCCCTCCCCCTCTCTGTTATCTCTCAACCTCTTAAAACAGGTAGTCTGCAAAAACTAAACACCTCATCGAAGCCAAGAATTTTTTTGGGCACTCTGCCTAGTTTCCATTTGATAAAATGGGCATCCCATAAAATCAATGGGTTGATTAAGTAATTTCAAAATCGTGTGTATATTCTGTGTGTGTGTGTGATGGAGCGGTTCCATGGACACAACGAATAACACAACATTTGACACAATAATAATTGGAGCCCCACACTTACAATAGGAGTCATTCAAGTTGTTTAAAACATGTTTGTAGGAGTTCTTATAAAGAATCAACTCAATTGGATATCGGTAAAGCCTTAATTGGTTCATTCAAATTTATTCTGTAAAATCTGACATACATATACATCTAGTTTTTTCCCGACGAAACTCAGTTGGAGATATGTCGGCATGGGCACGGCATGATTGAAAAATGGAACGGCGCGGCACAATATGATTTAAGTAAATGGCTGGCACAGCATGACATTTTTTAAAAAGGCACGACACAATTAAGTAAACGAGTCAGCACGATACGGCGCAAAGCTTGATTGGCACGAAGCTAAATGATCCCTAACGGCACAAAGCCCTTTTGACGCCTCCAGTTTCACCGAAAGCACCCAATGTTGATGTGCTTCCCTTATCCTCAGACCAAAAGAAAGGCAAATTCTAAGAATCATCACGATCAAAAGTAAAAGAGCCTTCTTGTGGTCGAAAGCAGCTTAAAGGGAAAAAAAAAAAAAGGAGAAGAAAATTAAGCAATCAAATGAATTTGGGCTTGATTGAAGAGAGAGATGTGGAAAAGAGCACAGAGGTATAACCTTATTCGATAATTGCATCATATTATGCACTTCTTTATCTATTCATGTGCGCATACATGTTTTGCAAATACCTCCGTGTTACATGTGTACGTGTATAAATGTGTATTTTCAGAAACAGTTTTGCGACGCTAAAAAATTTGTGTGTGCAGATCGCGTTGTGAGGCCCACATAAATAATCCGAGTCGTTCATGAAATTTAAGTGCTTGATCCAAACCTTATATTATGATTCATTAAGAGTTTTAAAAAAATCAAAAGATTGTATCAAGTAGTTAAAATTATTCGATTGAGTTGATTTTCAATGGAGCCATCAAGGACAGTCCACTTTTGACATAAAATTGTAGTGATATTAAGAACGGATATTCCCTACATACTTAACATAATAAATTATAGAGAGATATTAATGCTGAGATTGGATTTCATAAAAATTAAAGAAAGCACTTTCCCCAACCACTCAGCCACCAACCTTAAAAAAATTAAAGGAAGCACCCCTTTCTCCACTCATTCAGCCACCTACCTTAAAAAAGCACCTCGTACCCCACTCATTCAGCCACCTACCTTAAAAAAAATTAAAGGAAGCACCTCTTTCCCCAACCACTCACCAGTTACCTTAAAAAATTAAACCACTTGCCTTAAAAAAATTAAACCACTTGCCTTAAAAAAAATTAAAAAATTAAACCACTTGCCTTAAAAAAATTAAACCACTTTAAAAAAGGGTCCGGCTAACCGGTGCTACATAGCACTCCTTAACCTCGAAAGTGGGGCAATTATATATTACTTTTTGTACTTTTGTTCCATTCCCTCCCAAAAGATTATATATTTATTTAAGTACTTCAAATTTAAGTGCTCGAAAGTGGGGCAATTATATATTTATTTTCGCGCGAAAAATAAGCTTATACTCAAAAGATTATTTTTCTATACAAAATATTCAATATTGGTCTTGTTTGATAGATGTCTTCGCGTAGATTTTAAATACATAACTTTTTTTATTTTTAGATATCTAAAATAAAAGTTATAAAATATTTTAAGGGAAATGATTTTCACACCCCCCATTTTACAATCCACACTCCCTTTTTATTTTTATCTTACATGAATTTACAATATTACCCTTAGATGTATGAAAAAGATGCATTGAAAAAGGACAATGTTGTAAATTCATGTAAGATAAAGACAAAAAGGGAGTGTGGATTGTAAAATGGAGGGTGTGAAAATCATTTTCCTATTTTAATTTGTAAAAAACAAAATATGTGAACAAAATGGGTTAAGTATATGAGAGAGAAAGAAAGTGATAACAGAGAGGAAAAAGTCAAGAAGAAAGAGACTGAGATGAGACAGAAGAAAGAGAGAGGGGGGATTTATGGGAATACGCAGATGGGGACAGCTTTTGGCCATGGGAATCCACGCATAACCAGCGCTATATAGCGCTCATTAGCATTTGCGTTAAAAAAATTAAAGGAAACACCTCAAGACCCCATCACTAACCTTAAAAACTTAAAGGAAGCACATCTTTCCCGGCCCACACACTCAACCACCTGCCTTAAAAAATTAAAGAAAGCATCTCTTTCCCCCACGCACCCCCACATACCCTACCCTACCCTACCCACGTTCTGTCTTCTCAATGTTTAGAAAATTAAAGAAGGAAAATGTTAACGTGTATCTATCGGACACACGTTAAGGTTAAAAAAGTGTATTGAAATATGTAAAAATTGTATTGGAATATGTGAAAAGCACCACTTATCCACTTGGACCCAGGACCTTAGAGGGCAGCTCTCGGACCATTGATTCTCAGCAATCAACGGCTCGATTTCATTTTGATAATGGACAACTCAGATCAACAAAGTACCCAGATGAAATCAAAGAACATTGAAAATACATTTAATGGTTTGGATGTCGCCCTCCAGAGTTTCCAAATCCTACCCAACCATGTTGTCTCTCTCAATTTTAGAACATTAAAGAAAGCAAAATTCTAGTAAAAAAATTAGTAGGTGAGAATTTGAAGATTTGGGAATCAATCGAATCAAGGACGAATATTCAAACAGAGAGCAAACAAACAAACACAAAAGCACAAATCAAAGAGACTTACAGGCATCAACCAGGGTCAAACGCTTTTGCCTTCATTTTCAAGAGCCTTATCGGCAAAATAATTGAGTTGTCCTGACTAGGCGTGAAGTCAAATGCACCAGTCATCTCTCCATTTGGTATCTGTTAGCCAATTTGAGGGGGTGATGGTAGTCCGGCGGGAGGGAGGGGGTTAGGTTTTCTGGTCTGTCTGCGGTGACGTTGGAGAGAGAGAGAGAGGGAGAGAGAGAAGAGGGCTGTTTGGAAACAAAAGGTAGTGTATAGTTTCAGAAATTAAGCGGGTTAATTATGTCATTATTGTCATTCTATGTCATAAATTTGGGGATTGTATTCAAATCGCAAATAAAAAATGAAGTACTGAGTTTTTCAAAAGATTTTAGCAACTCAACAATGATTTTAACAAATGAGTTTACCAGGTGCTAAAATCATAGTTGATTTGACAATGATTTGATCATGTTTTTTCGCACCTGGTGAACTCATTTGGCTGAAATCATGATTGATTTTAGCAGCTGGGTTGCTAAAATTTTTTGAAAACCTCCCTGGGATTCTATTTGAACACAAAAAGGTTCTCAAATTCCGCTACTTAATTACTATCATCAACCCGTGCTTTCACAACGGTTGAACGAAAAAAATAAAATAAAATTTTTGCCAAAATACTTAATGCCACATATTCTTATTTGTTATCGACATGCACCAATCCTTCGAAATCAATTATTCTAAATTTGTTGGCCTTTTGCCTCTATCGTGGAATAATAAAATGGTCCGGTATTTCATCAATGTCTAATCAGACAAACACTTTCAAAATGTGGTGCACACAGTATCCCAACAAACTCAAAATGTTGGCATTCACACATGGACAATACTAGCCGTACCAACCAAACAGTATAGACGGTGTACCAAAAAAAAGAAAGGAATTATGTGTCATGGGAAAGTTTACTCCCGCCAATTACACTTTCCTTGATACATCTTTTAATCAAGTAAACACCTCACAGGATATATGGTAAATTCCCTTTCCTTTACTTCACTTCATTTCACCTTTCTCTCAAAATTAATTTTCCCGCATCACATTCTTGGCAAATGAACGGAACCCCAAAGAATTGGCTCTAAATAGAAAGTAGTACTATTGGAGAGTTACCTCTCCAATATTGTCTTTGCGTAATTTGAGTGGTTGTCTCAGTTGTTTGGATCTTTTCTCTTGATCTCTTTTTTTCTTTTTTGCAAGGATAGACTGCTTTCTTTTACGCGGAATAACCCTTCCATCGACAAGTCAATGAAGCATTTATAATTTCTTCCTTCGTTGGAATCATAAGGCCTTCTCCACTCAAGGTTACTGCTTCCTATGTTGGAATCATTAGGCATTACACATCCATTGAAGGTATGTACCAATATGCATCTATTGCGTGATTCAGATTGTGCCAACTAAATGCCAATCGTAATATTTTTTAATTTTTGCGTAACTTTTTAGCAATATGATTCGTAATATTTTGGCGTGTCTCGTAACTTTTATAAAAAAAAAAATCATAACTTTTGTAGGAGTGTTTATGATACACACCCAAATAAAAAGTGTGTACTGTAGCCTTTTTCAAATATTTATCAGCTTCCAATAAAGTACGAATCAGTCACATCCACCAAAAAGTCTTTTTTTTATTATTTTAAATTCATCTCTTCCTCACTTTTCAAAGCCATCAACATTTGCTGCCAAATCAACCAACTCGTAAGATGCTTTACACGTTACAATTTCAAAGCGGCGTGCTTCTGGTTTGGCAGCCACTTGTCATAACTAACCCCAACTGTGGTTACTTTTAAATAGTTTTCGTCCATCTCTCAGGACATATTAATGCGTCTCTAGTGGTCTGCTAGAATGACTTCTAGTTATGTTTCTAGATGACATGGACAAAGTTAATGCTCCAATGGACAATCTACAGCGGCTCTTAGGGTAAGCTCCCAAGGGCTGGCTCTAAGAGCATATCCACTAGGCTCCTGAAGGGCCTCTTAATTAGGCTCCAAGGGGACA
>JAFMTH010000025.1:0-77874 GCA_020921065.1 Vaccinium darrowii | reverse complement strand
GTATGTAGAGAAGTGCCTTCAGACATAGGTAATTGGTAGACATCTTCAGTCAAATCATTACAAGCAGAGAGTTCAATGAGTTCCAAGAATAGGTTCAAAACAGTTTCTAGATGAAGAAGTTAGAATATGTCGAAGAAATTAAGACGTGGTAGGCAGAGTATTATGTTCATTTTTTCTTAAAGTTTGTTAGATTCCCGTTAAAAAGCAAAATCTTATGACCAAAAAAAAGTTCATTTTAAGACTAAATATCTAGTGTATGCATACTAGAGCACAAACAAATATTTTTGTGAACGAACATTTATATTTTTGCCCGGTCCCCCTGGATAGACATCCTAGCTTTGCCACTGGTCACGTTGTGTTGTGAATGTAGAGAAGTTCCTTCAGGCGCAAATTTTTTTTTTTGATCGACGAAAGAAATTTTATTAATCATTGGAAACGAATTACAAAGATTAAAGGAACCAAAGAAAACGGTATCACAACAGAAAGACAAACATCTCAACTAGGTTAACACCCTTGCAAAATGACATTCATATGCCAATTAAGGCCCAAAGGGAAAAGCTAAAAAAGAAAGCAGCAAGATTGGCAAGGTGCCAACCAAATTACAAGTATCCAAAAACAATACAAAATCAGCCTTCAGGTGCAATATTTCCTATTCGCTAGACCTCTGCATTCAAACTCATTTTTTTCTTAAATAAAGACAAAAATAATACAAAAAATCTATCTTTTTGGCTTATTTTTTTCTTTATTCAAAGAAAATTTGGGTTTGAATTATAATTTTATAGTGTTCTGATTCCTTTTGTTGTGATGAACCAATAATACGCAAAACTAACCAATCCGAAAAAATCTAATAAAGACGAAAAAATAAGTCAAGTAACTTATTACGCCAATCTTGGCCTAAGGCGAGGCCGAGTTTCCCGTTTTTAGTACCAATTGCTAAAATCAAATTTTTCATGAAAGTGCTTAAAGCTAAGTTGTAAATTCATTTGTTTCTCATTAGCTAAAAGGTAAGTTTGTTAAAAGTCAATTGTCTCTCATATACTCATTTTGCTAAAAGCAAGTTACTAAAATCACCTTGGCAGGGATCTCAATATATATAGGGTACTGATTTTTGGGCTCCCTTTTTGTATGCAGGCACTCCAACATTTAATGAAGTTACAAAACTACCCTTTTTTAAGATATAAAAATTACTGGAGACACTCCACCCCAAATTATCTCCTCATTTACTAAGGCACTCCAAATGGAAAAATGAACCAAAACCAAACATAAACATTAGGTTCGAAACATTAACATTAATATTATGTTCCAAACATTAAACATCCACAACATAAACATTAGGTTCCAAACATTAAACATGCATCTATGTCAGATTGCTTCACGCCACTTTGCCAAAAAAAAAACAAACTAAATATTGCTAGAATTCTCCAAAATAAACAGCACACAATTGAAAATGTTGATGCTACAAAATCTTCATAATGGTTGCGACACAAGATCTTTATATTTTCGTGGGTCATGCTAACGGGTGCCATAGTGCATCCATTAAGGGTCCAAAGGGTACACTTTTGTGGGTCCCACTTGTACAAAAAAGTACACTTGTACATTAAAGTACATTTAAAGATGTACTTTAAAGTACAAATGCACTTTTAAATTGTATTTTTTTATACTCTTAACGGGTGCACTATGGCACCCGTTAGCATTTCTCTATTTCCGTACTCATTATCTACCATTTTTCCCTCAAAATCTTCATAACGACCACAAATCTACATTTTTAAAACTCATAGTGAGACAACCAAAGCACATCGCCAAAGTTAGAGAACTCTTGAGAGGAAAAGTAATAGAACTCTCAGGAGACTTTGCATGGACAAAAAGATGGTTCTACAATCATAGGCCGAAGACCACTTGTCTAGGTTGTATGACCTGGTGCAGAACATGGAGACGATAACATAAAGACTCTACCAAGGAAACATCACATATGGAAGTAGGCAATCCAGTGACGTGAAGTAAAGAAAAAGGAGTTGAGCAACTATCTGCTTTTTCTGATAAAAAAAAAAAAGAAAAACTATTTGCTTTTTTGGAGTGCCTGAAGTAAAAGAGAGTAAAGGTTTTTTGGAGTGCCTGAAATAAATGAGAAGAGTAAAGGTTTTTTGGAGTGCCTGAAGTAAATCATGGAACTTGCAAAAGGGTAATTTTGGAAAATTACTGTAGCTTGGAACCCCTGCATCAGAATTGGGAGTGCGAATATCAATTTCCTATATATAAGTCAACTTTAACTTATTTTTTCTAACCTTATCGATTTTTTTTTCAAACATTAGCTAGTTTTGCGTCAATTTTTTTGTGTATTATTGGTTCGTCTTGACGAAAGAATCGAAAAAAATAAAAACTTATAGTTAAAACTCTCAATTTTTTTAATAAAGACGAAAATAGGTCAAAATTTTGCATTTATTTAAAAAAATTTAGTTGGAATCATAATTTTTTACTTTCAATAATACAAAAAATATGATTTTTTTTAACTCCTATACAAAAAATATGATGAAAAACCATTTCTCTCTAAAAAAATCTAATAAAAAAAAAATGAGTCAAATGGTTTATTAGGTCAACCCTGCCCTAACTTTCGTGCCAAAAAAGCATGTCCACTGGTCAACGATTATCTTTCAGGAGGAGGTTTGTTGTCATTGTTTTACTTACTATCTAGTTTCAAAGAGACTGGAATTTCCGGTCCGGTTTGATTGTTTGTTTTTCTTCCGATTTATTTGATTATCGGAATTAGTTATTTTTTAGACCTCGTTTAGAACAATATTCGTATCAAAAATCATATTGATATGATACTGTTTGATATGCTTGAGGAACAATTTTTTTTATCAACAAGGAACATTGTATATTGCAAACAAAAGAAAAAAAAAGTTTGATACACTGATTTAGAACCTACTTTTAGCAACACAGATGTATTCCGAAAACATATCAGACGGCACGTGATCAACATGAACTTTGACGTAAGTAATGTTCTCGTCAAAATGTAAATCTTGCATTGGCTGCTGCTGTTTTGCAATACACTTGACATTCGAGTCCCTTGGCTATTCAGCTGTTACATAAAATGCCAACTCGAATTACTACACTGCAGTGAGAACAAAGGTCAAAGAGTTCCAAGACCAAGTTCAAACAGTTCCTAGAGGTAAAATCTATCCCACACTACAAGAAAAATGACTATTCCCGGCATTAGAAAACCGCCGGAAAAAGTCCCAAAACCGCCGGGAAAAGTATTACCGTCGGTAAAAATGCAAAAAAATGCCCGCCGTCGAAACGGCCGTCGGGAAAAGAAAAACGGCGGTAATCTACCGCCGGTAATAGTAGTCGACTTTTGCCGGCGGTTTCATTGCCTCCGGTAATGGTTATTTCCGAAAAAAAAATTTGTCCCACCAAGTTTCGAACCCGCAACCCTTTGTGTGAAGCCCCGACACCTAACGGCCCGACCACCCAAACTTTTTGGTTATACTTAGGAAATAAAAATATTTATATTAATATTTACATTTTTACCGGCGGGAAAAATTATTTTTTGCAGCGGGTTGTGATTACCACCGGTAATAGCGCCCTTTAACGGCGGTTTTGTTACCGCCGGTAAAAAAAACCGCCAGTAAAAACAATATTTGGCGTAGTGCCATTTCGTAAAAAGTTACTTTCGCTAGCAATGAAGCGCTTGAGTAATAGAGCCCGAGTTCTTGAACAGTGTGCATTCAAAATGTAGGCCAGTTTTCTTTGGGTGAATATAAAATAGTTTTTAGTTCCCTCAACTAGGGGAAGAAATAAATAGATGAGGCGTTTTGTTTAGTTCCTAGTTAACAACAGGATTTGTGTACTTCCTTGCCTAGATAATAAGTAGAGGTACACCAACACAGGCATATTGTCACTATTACAAATATTTGAGCTTTTTGCTTCCTGTTCTTTCTTTCATTCTACTGTCTGAATCTCACATCCTCTGATTCAACAGTAAAAGAAGGTATGCGGAGCAGCAGGCAGAAGAATGGTGGGAAACAAAGACAGGCTACTTAAAAAGTACAACCCACCGGTGGCAAATAGTGCCTCAACTGGATCATCCACAGTTCCAACTGCTTCTGATGAGAATGATGAGGCAGCCCCATCTTCTTGATGTTGGTTTTGAAGCTTAGTCTCCTTCAGTCAAACCCTGACAAGTGGCAGTAAGAATAATATACTGGCTCCTATTACCATCGGTCGACACAAGGATCACCCTTATATGATGGTCTCGTGGCATAAGGGCAATGAATTGCAAATCAGATAGTTTTATCGCTCACTAAATGCTTTCTGATATATAGTAGAGGACTGGCTTTCTTGAGTAGGGTGGCACGCCATGATTCCCTCTTAACAATCATACGGAGATGATTTCCGTGTTCGTTGAAGAGAAGGTATCAGGAGGAAAGTTTAGTTGACCTAGAAGCAGACAAATGTTGCCTGGAATTTTTTTATTCATTTAATTTCCAGCACTTGAGTAGTTATAGTTTAGTTGTACAGAGGGAAGCTTTTTTGGGCAAAATGTGACGCCGTTGGTAGAGCTTTATATGCAACAGGAATTAATCAAAAGCCGCCATGGGATTAGGAACTGTCTTACAAGGCAATCGTTACTGCTTTGTTGTGTTATTCATTTTATTGGTATTTGGCAGAGATTTGTTTCAGTGATAGTTTTTGTTTCGTTTTATTTTGTTTTGTTTACCTTTATATAATTATGTTGCAGTCCTTAGGCGCTTAACCTATCGAATAGACATGAAAAATACTCCATTCTCACATGGCTTTTGAATCCCTCATTAAGTGTTACCGTCAGCTTCGGCTACTTTGACTCAAGAACATCAATCGAATAGGTTGCAGCTCTTGCATTCCTCTAAATCCTCATCCCAAGCTATTAAAATCAACTCGCCGTCCTCATTTTTGTACTTGATGTAATAAGTTCAAACCTCCTTTGCACTTGTTGCAGCTCTTGCGTTCCCCATGCCCTTGACAACCGAAACTGGACCGTAGTATTTCCAAATTTGTTTTTACAGTCACGCTATTTGTGGAACGCAAGATATTCAATTGTTGATCTTGATCAACAACAGTTGAAGATTGGTTAAGGCAACATAGACTGACATATGTGAAATATCATACTCGTTAAGGCAATATGGAAGAATCTAGAAATCAATATTCTTCCGCGTGAGATAATGAGTCCAATGCAACATATAGTATTATTTCATATGTTACATTTAGTGCATCCTTATTCACATACTCTAACAACGAATCTAAATTGCAATCTCTGGCTTTTAAGGACTTGCAATCGTCTTTTTTGGAAGTCCAATTCGCTTCCAAAATGAACATATAGGATATTGATATCATTTTCAACGTAGTTTTTTAATCGGGATTTTCAAGGTACTTTCCTTACTTTTTTTAATTTTACTAATTTTATGTTACGCAATTCTCATAGAATGAATCCGTCCCCATTTTCGTGCTGATTTTCTATGTGGAATTTAAAACTAAGGACTTTATTTGGGTGCAGTGTAGATCATGGTTGGAGTAAGTTTAAGAGAGGAATGGCACGACTTAATCCCTTCTAAAAGCCGAGGATCTTTGTGTTCAGAGAAGAGAGAGTACTGGAATTTGGAAGAACAAAAGTTTAGCTAAGCTAGAAGTAGACCAAGGTTGTCTGTAATTTAGTTATTCATTTGATTACTTATTCTTTTGAGATGTGCTATTTCTAAAAATGTCCTGTAGAGTGAAAAATTCGTCAAAAGGTTTGCTTCAGTTATTGGTTTGAGTTTTTGTCTTGGTTGCCTTTTCGTGATGAGGTTGTGGTTCTTGTGCTTTTCCTCTCAAACGAGGTTGAAAATACTCACACTCACATAACTTTTCAATCACACATCAAGCATTATAGGTGAGATTCACGAACCACGTGAGCAGAAAGAATTCTGTTAAAAGACCAAGTATCCCTAGCATTGTTGTTCCATCTCCCATTCAAAGTTACCATTTTTCATCACAAACAAAGATCAATAAAACTATAAAATCCAAAACCCATAATTGGAGAACATAGTGTAAAACATAACATAATTTGAAGCACTAAATTTTCAGACTATAACAATAGCAACTAAAATACCAAGCTATTGGAGAATTGTGGACGGCCCACCAGAATGGTTCGGTTCTGTGTTTGAAAAGATTGCGATTGTTAAAAGATTGTGAAAAGATTGTGGTTCGGTTCTGTGTCCGAACCCGAGAAACCGATTAAAAATGTGACTCGTTTGCCCATTGGAAAGATTTTACCGATCATGGCGGAACTAAAGATTTCTCGGATTCGGGGGTTTGGTTACGAGAGGGGAAGGGTTTTACGGCACCCCTCTCGCCCGGTCCGTGAACCGGTCTCTACTCGACATTTTGTGGGATTTTGGAAAAATTTGAAATTTAATTTATCCACGTAAATAGGGAATCGGGGATGAGAATCACATAACAACAATATATACACAAAAGATATGAATCTACGGTGGATGCTCGTGCACGTGATTTACATGGGTAATAATGATAACAATAAGGAAATTACTACAAATACTCATAGAAGTAAATTACAACAGAAACTGTACAATAACTCAAGAAATTATGAACATGAGGCTTAATAAACTGACTTGCAATCTGGATCCCAGAATAGGGATTGAGCGCTCAAAGGTGATGGCTTGAGCGCTCAACCTTCCCAAACCGGTTTGAGCGCTCAAGGCTCATGGATTGAGCGCTCAAACCAGTTTCTGGCTTCTGTGAGTTTGCCCCCCTCTTTTTTTTTTTTTTTACAGCTTCTTTCCTCATCCTTTGCAAGATTAAACGTTTGTAAACACTTTTCACAGATAAACAGATTAAAACAAAGGGTTTGATTTCTCAAAGAATGATGAAAAGAAAAGGATCATCACAAAAATAGCAAGGGAAACACTTGAAATGGAAGAGAGAGAGGGATTCAGATCATAAGCACAGGAACAGCAACTCACACACACCAGAAATAAACTAAACCATGATCCATCATCGAAACAACTATCAACATGCAAATGAACCAAGAACAGCTTGAGCGCTCAAAGGCATGACCTTGAGCGCTCAAGCCATAATATGGCTTTCTGATTTTTGACCTCAAAATAGATTTTTGATGATTCTCAGGACCTCCAATATATTAAATAAGAGTGATTAAAAGTGGTTCAGTCACTATTTACCCTTTAAGACAAGGCTTATACACATTAAAATCATAAAAAAGACTAAAAGGTGTACATGCATGAGCATTTCAGATGTAAAAGATTATTTGGAAAATGAAATAAACACCTCAATAGCATTTTTATGTTGATCAAAGGTCTGTATAAAGCCCAAAAGCATAAAACAGTGATTAACCAGAACTAGGCTTGAGCGCTCAAGGTCTGAGGCTTGAGCGCTCAACCTCTGTTGTAACTGCAGATTTTGAAAATGCTTTGATCATATATTTTGGACCTTGTAAGCCCAATACAAGTATAAAGAACTTGCTTGAACCTACTGGTCTCCCTCAGAAAACCCAAAATGTGATATTTCACACATTAACTACCTTTTTAGCTTGATTGAAAGCTTGAACTTGATTTTGGGCTTGGGGATGGACGATTATGGATATTTGGTTAGTACTCTGGAAGGGTGAAACAGTGTGTGAGGTTGATTGATCAATAGGTGAGGAGTAGAGGTGGTATTTTTTGAACTTGAAAGGTGGTTTTGTAGATGGTTTTAATGTTGTATAGAGTGGTATTGTAGAGTGAGAGAGTGAGAACGTTTTTTTTTGGAGTAGTAAGGGCAATCGGAGAGCTGGAGTATTTCAGTCAGCAACCCCAAAACCAGGGGTAGAGGTTGATTTTTATAGAAGGAAGAATGGGAGGGAAATGTAGAGAGAGAATGAGTGGGTTTGTATTCAAAATGGATTAGGGGTAGTTTAGGAGTAGTTTTAGGGTTGTGTTAGAGGGTATTATACGTATTAGGATCGTAGGAGATCACCCCAGACGCTTGCATGCAGAAAATCTCATGATGAGATACTCTGCAGATTCCTGACTGGGATCAGAGTTGAGCGCTCAAAGCTACGGGATTGAGCGCTCAAGGTTGGATTTTTGGGTTTGAGCGCTCAAGGTCAAGGGATTGAGCGCTCAGGGTTACTGGTGGCAGGTTGATGGTTTTGCTTGGTTTGGTTATTTTTGAGTGATTTTGGACTGTTTGGTGATGTTTAGTTGATTTTGATCAAGTTCAATTTACTTTCATCAGTTTCAGGTAGCCGTGATTGGTCCGTTTCATCATAGGGAACGCTCGAGCGCATCCCGGGTTCAAAATTGGGGTGTCTACAAGAATCTCTAGATGTACTTCTCCTATGCAATAGATCTGGAGATGTCCAAACAGTTTGACTTTATAACCAAACACTTCAACAAAAAATTAAGAAAGGTAAATGCTCAACTACCAAGATTAAAGTTGGTCAACACGAAATTCATGAGCTACTTTGGCTTAAGAAATAGCTCAATTGAATGACTGCCCAGGGGGCTAATACTGGAGATATAACCCTCTAAATCCTCATCGCAACCTATTAAAGTCATCTCATCATTTTCATCTTTGTAAGTGATATAATAAGTTGCAGCATCGAGTTGCAGTCTCTTTTTCACTTCTTGTTCGAGCTCTACCTTTCGCCACGGCCAAGACAGCTGAAACTTTATTCTTAATTCTTTACACTTAGCCTTTACAATCACGCTATTTGTATCACTAGTAGCTGAGATCTGATTAGGAGGCAGCAACGTTTCAGAATTCAATTGTGGGATTCCCTCTCGATCAACAACTATGGGAGATTCAAGTTTGTGCTCCTCACGAGGTGGCCATCTGGGGATATTATAACTCCGACAGATTCGCTTCAATGTAGATTTGCTAACTGCAAAAAAATAAAATAAAAAAAATACAGAATCCAGAAGCTCAAAATTCTTCCAAGTGAGTAACTCCCATCTCCATCTCCATTTTGTAGACTTCAAAATTTAGTCTTATTTCAAAAAGTATATTCAGAATACACGCAAGTCCCAACGTCTATCTCTAGTCTCTACCTTTTAAAGATTCAATCCTTTCTTTTTGGAAACTCAAATTCTTGTGAAATGTGTTAGGACCATTGGCCACGGTTTGTCTGTGTTGGCAAATTCCACGACAAAACACACATTTACTTGTATCCTTATTTATCGAGTTGTATTTTATTTTTTCTCATATTTTTAGAGTGTTTGTTTAGGAAGTGGAGGGAATCAAATCTTTTGTATAATTGAAATATATAGGTTGGTAAGGTAGTTAGCATGGAAGGAAGGGAATTAGTATTTCTATAATTTTGTCAAAGTTGATCTCCGCAATAAGAGAAGATTGTATATTATGCCGTTACAAACCGTGAGCCGGGCTTCTCAACAAGGATGGATTTGGGGCAATCACTTTAAACAATGGAAAAGGCATTTCTCTTGTGATTGGAAATTTTGGACGTGGCTTAATTGGCAAAGGCAATAAAAGGAGATTATATGGGTTTGGAAACCTTGGGACGGTGGATTTAGTTTGGATTATATATATCGCCTTTCAGCCATCTCTTTAAGGATTTTTGGGGGGAAAAATATTCATAGCAATTCTTGGTCTCATATTAGTGTAACGGCAGTATGAGTTTGTTTCTTGGAGTACTCATGATCAATATGATCACCAAGCTTTTTTATTAACTCCAAGAAGTTTGTCTATTTTCCGATTCAACAAATTGGATCATTCTTCCGGTGGATTCCAGAAGTATCTTGGAGGACTTGAGGATTCAAGGCAGCGGCAATCAACCACTTGGTGCGGTGTACGTGGATTCGGCAAAACAGTCTTTGGTTAGTCGGTGAGGATTCACGATTATATTAGTTAAGATTGTTTTGTAACTGCACAATGATATTTTTTTAGTGCGTTGATTTCCTCCCGTGGTTTTTACCCTTTTTAAGGGGTTTTCCACGTATATCCTTGTGTTCACTGTTTATCGCTTTTCGATTCCTTTTAGTTAGCTTACTTCATTATTCGTATTGCTAAATAGGATTTTTCAAAATGTATATAGGACATTGATATCGTTTTCTAAATTCTAAGTATATAATAACTACACTTGATAAAAAACAGTACTTACTATTCATGAAAATGACGAACCGGACCAATCCAAACCATTTGACTATGGGACGATTCTATTATTGAGCACCTTTCGGCTTTAAGCTGAGATATCATACTTATGAATCATTTATACCACCTTGAAATTACATCAAATGACAAGCAAAGTCTATCCACTTGACAATAACAAGAAAAGATATTACCAGTAAAGTTGAAATTTTCGTTTCTTGAAGAAGAGTGTTTTTGTGTACCTTTGAGTTCCCTTGCAGCAACTTTAAGAGGCATTTCCTTATACTATAAGATTTCCTCCAAAGCAAGTTCAATTCTAACTCCAGTAGTTTTGTATTTACCTCTCTCTCTTCATGGGGCGTTTTCATTTCTTCGCATTTCACTTTCCCTTGTTCCCACTGCCCCCATTCCAACTGGCTCAACTTCAGCATTGTCGGAATTCTCATCTGGGTTCTCTTGTCGAACTGTCAGCAAAAACTGCTGTGATGCAGTTTCCTTTGCAACACTATTTGTGTCAACATTAGCCGTTAAGGCTTGATCAGAAGCCAGAGTTTCAGAAGTCAACTGTGGGATTCCCTCTTGATCAACAACCGCAGGAGTCTTGTTAGGGAGAGATTGTGTGATATCTTCGTGTTTATTGCGGGGTGGCCATCTGTTGATACCATGCTCCCGACAAGCACGCTTTAGTGCAGATCGACTAACTGCAATAAGCAAGAATTCAAAAGATCAATATTTTTCAACCAAAGCAACTCCAACCCACATCCTTTCCAATTTGGACACTGACAAAAAATATCTGAGCGGAAAGAAATTTTGCATTCAGAGCATATCACAATCCACTTTCACTAACCACAATTCTCAATTTTTTCCGCTTTCCCTTTGTTAATGACTCTATCCAATCCTTTACTGTGAGTCCGCGACTAATTCACAGGGGCATATAGCCCACTTTTCACAAATATAGCAAGAAAATTGCGAATCTAACCTCTTCAAGAAGCAATCTCAAAGGAGAGTAAGAACTAAGTATCAATAGTCAACCCCTTCGAGATTAGAATTAGACCTGTCTAAGAGGACAAATTCTCACCATTTTAACTTCTTTTTTTTTTTTTTAACAGCTTCTCACCATTTTAACTAGCCGGAGTAAATTACAAATCTCCATTTATAACCATCGTAATTACACAAGGTTTATATAATTGCACTTTTTTTTTTCTTTTGGTTTTTTTGTCACATATTTTTGTGTTTAGTCTACACATATAGAAACTAAAATTGAGGTCTCCAACTTCGAACCTTGATACAGATCATGATCGGAGATCTGATGTTTATGTAAGAAGAGTCTATTTAGTGAATGTATGCATGCGTACCTTTGAGAAGCTCTGCCGCACCTTTAAGACGCAGTTCCTTAACTTGTAAGATTTTATCCACTGGAATTACATTTTTAACTCGGGTGGTTTTCTTGTTTCCCCTCTCTCCTTTTGGGGTCTTTTCCTTCCTTTGCTTCTTTCTAGAAGGCCCTGGATTCAACTGAGACTCTCCAATTTCAGCTTCCTCTGTTCCCTCACCCCTAATTCTAACTAGCTCAACTTCACCATTGACAAAATCCTCATCTGGGTAAGCTGTCAGCAAAAACCGCGGAAATTGCAACGGAAAAATTTCCGTGTAATTTAATCGACCATCAATGACATACACTGCATGAGCAGCCACGACAGCGACATCGACTTCGTGGAAATTGAGCCGTGCGTCCTCTAATGCGACTTGTGCGGTCCTCTGGTAGACCTCCTTACTGCGACGAAGTTGACCCCGTTCGTTCAAATAGAACGGCGACTCTAAAGAATGTCGTTGGTAACAAATCTTGGCCACCCATTCGCGAGGGCCTATCCGCCACCCTCCTATGGTGACCCTCTCGGTCCCAAATATGCCCTGGCCGTCGTCCTTCCCTTCCAAGTCACGACACGTGTACACCCATGCAAATTTCCTTCCTTGTAACAACCTTTTAAATGAATATCGCAGGTACACTCTTAGCTGCGCCCACGACGACTCTCCTTGCCAGTACAGCAACGTGTCAAACTCGTCCTCCACATATAGATGCAATAAACTGATACCCAGGCACTCCAGACTTTGTGGCAGATTTTCCAATAAACTCATACTCATAATTCCCCTTCTTGGCCCCCAATCATCATCCATCCAGAATTGAAGTAGCTCCTGCCGCGTCAAAGCCAAGTCTCCGGCGATGTACAGCGGCCGGTCAACGAAGTCCATGAATGATTGGCCAGACCGTTGATATAAAAGCATTGAATTGGCCGACGAACATGGGGAAGACGGAGGCGACCACTGAGGCAAATTCAAAAGGCTCGTCACGTCGAAATGTTCATCAGTAGCCATATCCAACTGATCTTCACTGTTCGCAGGCCTAGCCATTGACACACAGTTACCAAATTCAAACCCAATAGAAGAAAAACACACAAGCATGAGACACAGAATATTTCGCCTAAATGAAACGAAGAAACTACCGTTGCTGCTGACGATTTTGTAGCGGATTGTCCCCGGATGATTGGCCAGACCCTTGATAATATGCGACCATTGAATTGGACGAGGGCGAAGGGGAATTCCAGTAGATAAAATATTCTTCAGTAGCCATGTCCGATTGATCTCCACTGTTGGTAGGCGCCCCAGCCATTGACACACTGTTACCAAATTCAAACCCAATAGAAGAGGGAAAAAAAAAACACACAAGATTGAGAGAATATTTCGCCTAAATCAAACGAAGGAACTACCTTTGTGAAATTGCAGCGTAGGGCTTGGTCTGGCTAATAGGCGGCGCTGATGGAGTCAAACCAATGGACGAAGAAAAAAAACACACAAGAGACTAAAAAAGCTGGAATTTGTAGTAAACCCAAGTGGAGAAAGGGAAAAGAAAAGCAGCAAAATTCGGCAACGAAGATCCTAAAACACAGAGAAACGAATTTCTTTGAAGCTGGGTTTCAATCCTAAACCTCTACCAGATGATTGGATGATCGATCAATGGAGAGACAGAGATGATAGGGTGAGAAAGCGAGTTACGTTTATTTTTTTGCTGAGGAAACGAGACACTCCAAATGCTTAAACAAGGAGTTTATTCAGCAAGTCATACTCATACACCCTCACCGCTGCTCGCTTTTATAGACGGGTTTGCTTTGGTCTTCTGAACTTTTAATTTCCCAGAAGGATCAAAACATTCAAAAAGCACTTCTCCAGTGGTCCTGAAACACGGTTATGTACGTGCCATCATAAAAATTTTAAATCATCACATATTCTTGTAATTTTTTTATGATTTTGATTAGGCAATGGAAAATTGTGTAATGACTAAAGATTCTGGGTGCCATATTCTAATGCCACCGGAGCCGTTATTAGCAAGTTTTTCTTAGGAAGATGTCACGAAACATACAAATTCCTAAAAGAATACTAGCAGGGGAATAGTTAAAAATAATTTTCAACTCCTTCATTTTTTATGGGTCCGTTTTTGGGAAGGACATAGTAAATGGGTCTTTACTTCAAAAAGGACATCAACTTTTTCTTTAATGTCAAAAGGACAAATCACTTATACATTCTAAAAATGCCCCCACTAGCCAATGAAAGTGCCTAAACCCTCAAACCTAATGAAAGTGCTTAAACCTAAACCCCAAGGTACCCTATGAAAATGCCTAAGACCTTAGGGTACCCTATGAAAGTGCCTAAAACCCTAGGGTACCCTATGAAAGTGCCTAAAATACTAGGGTATCCTACAAAAGTGCCTAAACAGCTAAAACCATATAATGGAAAGTGTACCATAAATGCCTAAATCCACTATACCCTACCCCAAAGAGCCTAAACCCCCTACAATTGAACCCAACCCTAAAATTAAAGAGAGAGAGAATTAATTTTGTCCCGCATACGTTAAAGAGAGTGAAAAAAAAAAAAAGTTACGGGTGCTTCATCAGCGTCAGACATTTAAAGTGTCCTGCAAATGAAAGTGACGGTAGTCACTTTGAGTTTTCTGTATCGAAATCGAGACCAAACTTGAAGCATGCTGTGACTTGTCGCTTTCAAGTGCGTCAGAACAGTGACAGGTGGGTGGCTTTCCTTTTCTAATTTTGTTGTATCATTAAGGATATTTTTGTCTAGTATTGTCCTTAAAGCACCAAAAATTTCTCATTAATGTATTGCAAATATTAAAATAAGTTAAGCTGGACTAAACACTATTTAAAGCCTCAAACTTGGCCTTTAGACCAATTTTTTGTGGGTCGATTTTTGGGAAGGACATAGTAAATGGGTCTTTACTTCAACAAGGACATCAACTTTTTCTGTTTATTTGCACATATTTTCTTGTCTCGCAATGCATCTATCTTCATATAAAGAGAGTGCAATTAAAAAAAAAATATTTTAAAATCATTTCCCTAATAGCGGAGTTTACAAATGAAGAGATAATAAAGCCATTTGTTCGAGTTCGACGGATTCTAATTTCCTTATCTAGAAATTGTTTGAACTCAGTTTTGGAACTCTTCGGCAGATTGTAGGTTAAATTCAAAGAATTTTATATCATAGGAAATTTTGTGGATTACTTCCATATACATGCAAAATACGTACTTTTGTGTGTTAATTACCAACGAACGAGGATGATAAATATACATACGTACTAATGTATTAGGCAAACATAATATAGTGTATAGTGTATGATCGATACTAGAGCACCAAAAAATAATTATTTGAATGAATATTTATGTGTTCTTCCGACCCCTTTGGATCAAAATTCGAGCTATCCGGCCGACTAGCCACTTTGTGCATGTAGAGAAGTGCCTTCAGCCATAGGTAATTGGCAAACCTCTTCATTCAAATCATTACACGGAGAGGGCAGAGAATTCAAAGAGTTCCAAGACTGAGTTCTCAAATAGTTTCTGCATGAAGAATTTAGAATCTGTCAGGGAGTATTATTATGTTTAGGTTAAATTTCACTAACCTCCCCTGAGATTTCTGACATATACAGAAACCACCCCTCAGGTTTTAAAAATGACAGTGACCTCTTTGTCAAACTTGTCACCTTAACTCCGTTAATTGAATCTGTTACTTCACAAATTTATCCTCAAATGGTTCTCTTTGAAAAATGAAGTGAGAACTTGTAAAACGTGGCACGTCACCATTAGAGACAAAAACTTGGATCAGAGCGATTGTAAAGCAAAAACCTACTTTTGTAACCGGTACAGGTATGGGTTCTTATTTGGGCTCACTCCGGATGTCAAGCGGATGATCAGAGTTCTTTGTGTTGTTTAAAATAATAATACTCCCGACAGATATCTGCAAATGCTCTATCCGTTTATCCAATTTTTGGTTCAAAACATAAAACTGGATAAACGGATGGAGTATTTCCCAATATCCGATTGAGATGATTTTTTACGGAGTACAAAGATTAATGTGATCTCTCAATATATAGTGTTTGCATACTAGAGCACGACATATATTTTTCCGAACAAACATTTATATTTTCAATTGGCCCTCTTCGAATTGAAGCCCTAACTCTTTCACTGACCACGTTTGTGTGTGTAAAAAATTGCCTTCAGGCGAGGGTAAGTCGTGAACCTCTTTATTCAAATCATTACACGGAGAGGGCAGAGAGTTCAAAGAGTTACTAATTCCTAGCTCCCACTCATTTTGTTTTTTCAATCTTTCTTCTTATTTTTTTACTAATGGAAATCTTCTCTATCCCCACTGTCCAACTAAAATATAGATTTATATATCCTGCTTTTCGTGTATGTGCGTTTTTCAAAACCTAAGGAGAGGAAAATATAATTTAAGTTGAGGGACATAGGGAAGTGTAGAACCCTCTCAATTATTAAATCTCTATATGTTGAAACTTTTAAGGTACAACCATAATCCCACCAAAATTACAACATTGCCCCTGACATTGGGAAATGATTTTCACCCAACCTTTTTAGGCCAATTCTATTGGTAGCCCACAATTTGCTTCGTAGCGCCCATTGCTAAATAAATCCCATATTACTTTTTGTACTTAAAACAATTTACTAAATACGAAACAACAAAAAAGCTATGAGCTTCCCAACGTATCCTTTTTACCAAAAACCCAATTTCTTTTCCAATACCTCTCCCCTCCATATATAGTCTGCCGCCGCCGCCGCCCCAAGCGAATTTTATCACCACCAGCGAACCCCATCACCGCCCCCCGTCACTCCCTCTCTCCTCTCCTCTCCACAGCCCCTTCCCATCACCCCATCGTTCACCACCAAGGTAATTTTGGTATTTACATAAATAAAAACAGGAAAAGGAGAGCAAAAGCCATTATTTCCCCGAGCATTTTAATTTTTATGTAAGTTATGAATTCCCTCAAGCATTTTGTCAGTATAAAAACAAAAGTGAACACACGTGAACATTTTGAAAAAAAAAAAATTTGTTTCGTAAATGGAGAGGGATGATGAATCATGAATCATGACTTGTGTAACTACTCCTTCTGTCCCAAAAATTTCTGATCCACTAAATGATAACTTTAAAAAAAATACATTTTTGTAATAATAATTCAATTTTATTTTTCCGTAAGTTAAAATAAATCGTTGATATCTAGTAACTTGCAGGGTAAAAGTTTAGATTTTTTTTAGCCTAAGTACGTTATTCTTAAGTTATCATTGCGAACCAGACAATTTTTTTAGGATGATATAGTAATACCGAAAAAATTACCATAACAATTAGAACTCAACCTTATCCAGTGTTCCTGAAACTTGGTAATGTGCCATCACATAATTTGCAAAGATTATGTAATGAATATTAAAGATTCTTGGTGCCATAGTGATCACACCTCAGGAGCAGTTGGTAAGTTTTCCCCAGAAAACTGTCACGAAACATACCACTGTTTGACTTTGATAGATTCTAATTTCTTCCTGGACCTTGCTACGTGTACATAAGTACACGCACACAAAACGCACATAGGGCTCTCGGTGACCACTTTTGGATCCCACACGAGTAATCCGAACAAAATTTTTGTTTGAAACGGTGGGACTTTGGTTCAAGCACTTCTAACCGTCCGATTGAGCTGAAATTTTGTGGGGCCCCTCAGAAAAATGTTCTAAGAATATTGAACAGTTCGGATCACTCGTGTGGGACCCAAAAGTGGGTCACCGAGAGTCCTCTGTGCGTGTACTTCTGTACCCATAGGTTTTTCCTTTCTTCCTCTAGCAACTATCGAAACTCAGTCTTGAAATTCTTTGAACTCTCTGCTCTTTTTTGTAATAATTCGAATGAAGATGTCTAGAATTCCAAATTCTAGGTTAAATTCCAAAAAAATTACATCTATCGGAAATTTTGTGAATTATTTCCATATCGGGTGATTGGATACAATAAAAAAGGGTTTACTGGTTTACCACTTCGGCACTTTGGTGATCCGGAAAAATAAACATGATAAATCAACACATGATTTAACCATGTTTTTCTTTTGATTTTATGGTGCATTAATCAACCATGTTTTTCATGGTTTTGGCTTGGGTTGTGGTTTTGTGGTGCGTTAGTTTACCATATATTTCATGATTTTTTAAAGATTTTTTTGTGGTGTATTAATCTACCTATCATGATAAAAAAAAAAATGGTGAATTACTACAATAGTGCATGAAATCAATATCACATGACTCGTATTTTTAAAACAAAATATCATGATTATGTATTTTTAATTTTTTATGCGTGAAGATTAGGAGAGAGAGAATTATAAGATTAGGAGGGGGAGAGAGAGAGAGAGAGAGAGAGAGAGAGAGAGAGAGAGAGAGAGAGAGAGAGAGAGAGAGAGAGAGAGAGAGAGAGATTAGGAAAGATTAGCTAGGAGAGAGAAATATTAGGAAAATTAGGAGAGAGAAATAATAGAAAAAATAGGAGAGAGAAAGGGTATTTTGGGGTTTATTTGAATATCGGGATGGAATCATAAGTATTCAAATCTCATAGGATGGAATCATAATGATATTTTTTGTACAAAACCCCTAATTAACTCTCCCTAAAAGAAATCCCAAGCAAAACAAATTATGAAATAGTCACTTAGTCGTGAACAACAGGATGACTGCCTTAAGAACTGAAAGAAATATTGTTTGAACTGAAACCTAAATAAAAACACCAAAATTAACATACGGATGTGAATTCTTTGCAAATGAGTTTCACCACATTGCCATCACCTTCAAAATTTTCAACCGCCTGCAATCACAAGTGTAAAGCTTGACTTAGTTAATAATTTTTATTTATTTTTTATCCGCAAAGGAGAATATATTAAGTATAGAAGAAGGTTACTTGAAAAGAGGCAAATGATAGGCCGCAAGAAATATAGCCAAAAAGTCCACACAGAAAAGAGGAAAAGGGCAAACTAAGGCCAAGATTTAGTACAGGTGGACAATTAAAATGAAATCAAAACTAGGCATTCAACTAGTATCTTAATTAACACATTATCTTTTTTGATTTTGATAGATTTCTAATTTCTTCCTCTAGCAACTGTCTGAACTCAGTCTTGAAACTCTTTGAACTCTCTGCTCTTTTTAATTTGTAATGATTCGAGTGAAGATGTCTAGAGCTCCAAATTCTAGGTTAAATTCCAAAAAAATTACATCTATTGGAAATTTTGTGAATTATTTCCATTCGTGGAAGGTGGAACACAGGTACTTGTGTTTTAATTACCAACAAAGAATAATGAATTTACGTACGTATTGATGTATTAGGCAAATTAACGTGATCCCAATATATGGTGTTTGCATACTAGAGCACAACAAAAAAATTTCCGAATGAACATTTATATTTTCAATTTGCCCTCTTTGAATCGAAATTCTAACTCTGTCATTGACCACGTTGTGTGTGTTAAAAATTGCCTTCAGGTGCGGGTAAGTCGTAAACTTCGGCCATGTTCCACTAATTGGTTTTTTGGTTTTTTTTTTTTGGATCTTTAGTTTTGCAAAAAAACTAACTTGTTCCACTAACTAGTTTTTTGGCTTTTTTAGTTTTGCAAAAAAACTAACTTGTTCCACTAACTAGTTTTTTGGCTTTTTGGTTTTTTTTAGGTTAGTGGGATTAAGTGGTTTTTTTGTTGGTTTTTTGTGGATTTTTTGTTAGCGGAATGAAGTAGTTTTTGAGTTAAAACTAAATTGTTTTTTTTTTTTTTAACGGAACACCCCCTTCTTTTTCAGATCATTACACGGAGAGGGTAAGAGTTCAAAGAGTTGATTACCAACTCCCACTCATTTTGTTTTTTCAATCTTTCTCCTTGTTTTCTTCCTAATGAAAATCTTGTGTCATTTTCCCCTTCCCCCACCGTCCAACTAAAATATACATTTATCCTGCTTTTCGTGTATGGGCATTTTCCTTCCAAGTTAAGACTTCTTAGCAAAAGGTTATAATACACACCCTTATTTGGACGTGTATTATATACCACCCCTACAATAGTTACGATTTTTTTTAAACGTTACGATTTCTTTTATAAAAGTTACTTGACACATCAAAATGTTATGAATCATATTGTTGAAAAATTAAGAAAAACTAAAAATTGTTATGATTGTCAATGATGTGACACAATCTGGACCATACAATATGTGCACATGGTACAAATCTTTTAATGGGTGTGTATTGTAGCCATTTCCGACTTCTTAAACTGCAAATTATTCTATTAACTGGAACCAATCGTGCTGTTAACCAAGTATTTAAGAAACCTTAACCTGTTAATATCAGGATGTCCTATTCTGATTATATCTGGGATCTTGATTAGTTGGAAACTTTCTCAACCGTATGACCGTTTGGCCACTTGAGAAGTTAATGTTCCAGATTAGGAAATAACTACAATACATACCCATTAAATGTGTGTACCATATACACCTATTGTATGGTCCAGATTGTGCCACCTCATAGACAATTGTAACATTTTTTAGTTTTTCTTAACATTTCAGCAATATGATTCGTAACATTTTCTATGATTTGTAACATTTTGGTGTGTCTCGTAACTTTTATAAAAAAAAATCGTAACTTTTACAAAAAAAATTACTATAACTTTTGTA
Source organism: Vaccinium darrowii (assembly GCA_020921065.1). NCBI lineage: Eukaryota > Viridiplantae > Streptophyta > Magnoliopsida > Ericales > Ericaceae > Vaccinium > Vaccinium darrowii. Next base: position 57,718 of record JAFMTH010000025.1, on the reverse strand, counting down.
GGGGTGTATATGATACACACCTAAATAAGGAGTGTGTATTGTAGCATTTTCTGCCCGATTAAGACCTATCCGGTAATTTTACGGATGTAGTTCTGGCCCGAGTAATTACTATTGGATGTGGAATGTACCATATTCATGATTTTGTTCATCAATACCTGAATGTTACGCCATGATAGTAAGGATCCCCAAAGGTTGAACTGGGGTCCCTGTAGCGCAATCTCCGTGCTATATGGTGTATACTCATCAATTGTCCATCTCAACAATGAATGATTCAAATGTTTTCAAATGTTAAACAAACTTTCTTTCCTGTAAGAGTCATCTTTAAAATCCAAACCATTGAAAATATTATTGGACAGCTAAGATGGGAGCGCTACAGAGACCCCAATTTCGACATAGGTGCATGATGTGTGAGTTTTTCAGCTCAATTTGGGTGCTGCGTCCGGACAGTTGGCTTGGTTTCAACTCCAGAAGCCTCCGTTGTTTATGTCCAGTCGGTCAATGCTCTGAATTTTGTTGTAAACTTTTCCCTATAGATCTGACAAAAATGATGAAAACAGAACATAGAGCGAGGTAAGAACATTACCGTGACCATCCCAGAGATAGTACTGTAAACATAACAAGAACGAGAAAAAAAAAAAAAAAAACCCCACAGAAAATCAATACAAGTAGCCCTTGGCGAAAACTGCGCGCAAATACATTGAATAACTTCATCGATTGTGAAAAGTTTTGTGCCCAGATTTCACACCCAACACACACGCACGTGAGCCAACGAACACAAGAGAAACACGCACGAATTTACCGAGAGAAAATTCACTATGTATACTATAAATCAACATATACAAAAAAGTTACAAAAACTCTCATCCACTCTGTGTCTCTCACTCTTTCTCCTGCTCTCTCCCTCACTCATACAGTGCACACACACTCTACAAATGAAACCTAGAGCAAATAAGATAGAAAACACAAACTGGGCCCTAACAGCCCAAAAGGATAAACCAGGCCCACTAAGGGGTGGACCCAAACCCAACAGATTGGAGGACTGCATTGTGAAAAAGCAACTCTTAAAATTTAAAATTCAAAAATACTAAATAGATAGAACTAGCAATGATATATACATAAGATTCAGATTGTGGACATGTATACTAAAAAAACTTCGCATCGAAATCACACTACAAATCCCAAAGTATGAATTGAAAGTTGAAACCCACAAAGCTGTTCAACATATGCATAAAGTATGATTTGAAAACACGGTCTAACATATTATTAGTTCCTAACAATGCATCCAATTTTCAAATTCGAACGTTAAGCCTAAAGATAAAAGAAAAATTACTAACTGAAAATAAAAATCAAGTGCACAGAGAGAAGAAGAACCGTCAAGACGCAATGCCTTAGAAAATTTTTACTCTCCTCTCAAAGGCAAAACAGGACACAATATTATATGCCTTAAGACTAGCAAAACTTGATATTCCTTATAAATGCCTAGACTTCAAAAATCAGTTCGATGCATGAAGAAACATTACAGTGAATGCTTTGAAATCCATATGCCTTCCATTAACCAGGCACAAGCAATAGAACGGCATCTTCATCTTCAAAAGTCTCGAATCAAAGGGCAGAGCAGCTAAAAAAAAAATGGAAAACCCCCAAACCCCAATGAAACAAAGACAGTTAAAGACTTCGATGATTTGTCAACATCCGAAAATTGCAAATAAATGTAAAAATTTCCTCCTTCGCCATTTCCGGAACAAAACGATTCAACAAACAACAATAGTATATGGAAACAAATCCTAACTAGCCTGAGAACCTTTGAAAATCAAACTAACTAGACAACAAAGCTTCCATGGCAATTTTCTTGATCCTGCAAAGATAACTCATCCAACAACACAAGCAAACATACATAGAATTTGCTAGCAATAACAAGATAGCGCACTGGAATTATAGATAACAAGATAAGCTACCAAATACAAAGCAGAGCATGAGGATGAGCATGTCAAAAAGAAGCTACAACATCAAGGCATGAAGGATGAACCAAGCAACCCTAACCACGGGTGCAAGATGCTAACATGCAAAATAAACTCCCTACCCACGGGCTCCAAGAACCAAAGAAGCAAAGTAACAAGCATGCAAGTCCTTCCAAGGGTTCTAAAATTTACCAAGGAAAATCTACCGTCAGCCCAATGGGCGGACAGTAAGGTGCACAAAATCTGAACTCTCAAACAATGAAAACTCTTCCATGTAAGAGTGTGTCTTATCGTCAGCCCAGTGGGCTGACAATAGAAGGACTGATTTACCAATGCACACACGTGCACACTGTTACACTATGATCAACATAATCATGAAAATAGCAATATGATCCCAGCATTGTTACTATCAGTGACGTTTAAAAGTTTAAGATTGAAAAGAACATCATACAGATGGGATATCTCTCAGAGCAAACTATGACACGAAATTAAAGATTGATTTCCAATTTTCGACAAAGTGTGAGGATTTCCCAATGATTACATAGGATGATTCAAGTGTGTATACCTTACTTAGTTCATGAATGGGTATCGTCATGTCTCACCGTTAGTACTTCGGATTCAGAAACCCAAATCCGTACAACAATATAGATATCAATTTTGTTTCTCCATATAAATAACGTGAAAAATTTGATCTCATTTTCCATTAGTCTCTGTCCGTCTACAATATGAATTTCTCGTGCTTTCCATGCCTGGGCATTTTTCTTCCAAGTTAGGATGGAAAACTTCGAACAAGTCTATTGACTGAAACTGATTGTGTTGTTTTAATGAGAATAATGAAGCTGCAGTATCTAATTTTTTAGAAAGTTTTAATTGGATAATGGTTGACAATGGTGGTGGAGATAATGGAAGTTCATGAAGGGCTCTTCTGTGCCTGGATATAGAGTTCATCCTACCTCTATTCTTCGACAACCCAGCATACAATTCCATATATTACGGTTGAGAGATTTGGGCCAGAGAAGGGTGTTCTTATTGGTGGACCTTTGGCCTCATCAACTTGGGCAGAGTTTCTTCGAGCCACACCATAATCAATAGTGAAAACCTGTTGCATCGGTCCAGGCCTTGCCAACCGCAGAGGACTTAAATCTCTATAAAATGAGGGAGATATCCGTGCCTCAGTCTATGGATCAGCTCCCCACCTGGTCTCTGATAATCTTCATGTCTGCAATCGCAATTCAAGCCCATATGTTTCACGAGCAAAGCCTCGGTATTTCAGTTTTGACTGAGGCAGAAGATGGCAAAGCATCCTTTTGATGGTTCTTTACTTGAAACACGGAGGACTGTGTTGAGAGGCCATGAGTAAGTATTACAATGTCAGGCGATTAATTAGTTTCCTCTGTCCAGAAAACATCGTAAGCAAACAATTTTATCCTCCTTTTTGTCTGAAGAATAATTTTCTTGACTTGATTTCGCATCACAATAGACTTGCGTGTACATGAGGGGTTATGTTTAGTGTTGTGTCCGGATGGTTGTGTTCCTATCATTTTAATTAGCGCAATTTCAATCCCGATTTCGCACATTTAAAGTCGAGAGATGGTGAAAATGAGCAGAACTGGGGGTAAACGTACACCATATTCTCTAGCTTGAAGGGACCAACAAGATTGCTAAACAAGCCCATCACTCTCCTACAGTTCCTTCCTTGAATGATTGATCGAAAGATCTCCTTATCAGACCAATAAAGGAAATAAGAAACTTAAGAAAATTTGCACAGATTGCTTCAGATAGAGTTCAGATACACTTACACTGCAACACTAGAACCATGGTCACACTCACTTTGCAACATTTGATTACATCCAATTATATCTCAATATTTCCTCCAGTAACTTCTTTTATTTGTGAAGAAACAGTTATAAAGGATAATTCTAAGATGTACCATATACACCTATGTGTAGCTGCAAATATGCTACTTCATAAAAATTGACCTGAAGTAAAACTGGATCATCCACAAGCCCTACTGATTCTCATTAGAATGATGAGGCAACCCCATCATCTCAAAAATGGTTTTGTGTGGCTTAGTCTCCTTCAATCCTACCCTAACAAGTAGGGCAGGAACTATATATGCCGGCCCTAATATTTAACAATGGGAGACACAAGGATCACACTAATATTTAACAATAGGTGACACAAGAATCGCACTTCTATTGTCGTCTCATGGTACAAGGGGAATGAATGAAGTCAGATAGCTTATTTCTCCATAATCACAAGCATCACTCTTTTTTGCCCACTTGCTATCTATCTCTTCCAGATCAGAACTATCCTGCAATTTTACTTTACTTTTCCATCTGGTGTACAGTTCCCGATCCTATTAGTAGTTCCAAAAGGTCACACCACAATAACATAGGGGTCAAAGCATACACGAAACAAGGAGAACTGAGCTCCATCGAGCTAGTAGAACAGCTACAAAGAATGGGTGTGCCAAAATAATTGCATCGTGATGTGCTCCAAAAAAACAAAAACTTCAGCCCGGTATCATCATGGGAAGCTAGTTACTTGGTAACAGATCACCATTTGGGAAAAAAATTATGTTTGCTAGAAATGAAGCGGTTGAGTAACAGAGATTGAGTTCTTAAAAAAATGCGAATTCAAAATGTAGACCAGTTTTTTTGGCTGAATAAATAGACGAGACATTTTGTTAGTGTCCTTCATTTACGTGAAACTAGTTCCTAGTTAACAACATGATTTGTGTACTTGCTTAGATAATGAAGCAGAGGTAGTATGAGGTGGGCTTATTGTTGCTATTACAAAAGATTGAGCTTTTTGCGTCCTACTGTTTCTTTCATCCCACTGTCTGGAACTTGCATCCTCTGATTCAAGAGTAAAAGAAGGTTTGCAGAACAGCAGGCAGAAGAATGATAGATGGAAAATAAAGACAGGCTACTTAAAAAGTACAACTGACCGTGTCGTGCCGAGTCAAAAATAAATATTTAATAACTGGGAATTAACCCTTATTCAGAAGAACAGTGGTTAAGTCCGAGTGTCGATCCGCAGGGACAGATTGGCTAAGTTACAATGGTTTCGATTAACCTCTATATTAATTCTAAGAAAAACAATTGATTGAGATTTGATTTTGGGAAGTTAATTGACTAAAACAATTAATTAAATGAATGAGAACTAATGGTAAAAAAGTCTAGGGTTTGGAATCCACCCCTACCGCGTAACCATGAATTCACATAAATCGGATCCTTATTCGAATTGATAAATAACTATCGCTAGGGCTTGTAATCCCTATCAATAATTGTCAAGAAGATATTTGTGATTGTTAAAAGGCATAGACTATCCCATAGCACGGACCGTCTCACTGGCATGGTGTCACTCCACCCAACGGCATGATCCGTCTTACGAGCACAATCTATCTCAGAACTCCAAGCACAACACTGAAAATCATTATATGAACGGGTATTTGAAACTGCAGATACAAATACGCAACTGATTGAAAGAATAAAAACTATTTCATAAACTGAAACATGTTTTGATCATATAATCCGATCCGAATAAAAAATCCCAATTTATACAAAATACATCGTTACTTGGAGCGGGGCTTCATCATCCCCCTAGATGGGTGCTTAGCCGGACATCATAGTTGAACTGCTCTCAGCCGTGAGTCTCTCCTTTTTGAGGCTCTGTCCCTCTGATCTCGTGATCGCACTTCTCCAAGGCAGTAGCCTTGTTTTTATATAGGTTAAAAACTGCCACCTTCCGTAGTGCCCTAGCCGACTCATTAGGCTGCCAACAATTGCCTTTAGGATTAGAAAGCCCATTGTCTTTTCTTCCTTCCTCTGGTCCAATTTGATCAAACGAATACTTGGCCCACCAATGCATGTCTATGTACTTTGGTGCCGTCCAATTTCTATAGACTCACGTGGACAGCAAGAGTAAAATTCAGAAAGCCCAGTTCCGTACTATGGTCCATCAATTTTATTTGCCCGCGGGCTTTGCTTCAACGCCGAGTTAAATTGGACCTTGTTTTCTTACTTTATCAAAGTCCCCAAAAATCTGCAAAAACACATAAACAAGACATTACACTCCAAGTAACAAATTAAATGGACTTAACAAGAATAAATTAGGGGGCGTCAATATGAACATTCGCGTGCTTATCAACAACCCACCGGTGTCAAATAGTGCCTCAACTGGATCATCCATAGTTCCAACTGCTTCTGATGAGAATGATGAGGCAACCCCATCTTCTTACGAAAGAGAGATCTGAGTTGAAATCTGTTTTAAAATCAATTTACATAGAAATAAAGAATCAGTATAATACTTGCATCCATATGTTTCGTTCCGATAATGCACACAAATATTTTTATAGTACACTATCTCAATTTTTTTGATGATCATGATATTATTCATCAGTAGTCTTGTGTTCGGACTCCACAACAAAATGGAGTTGCTGAACTCAAGATTCGACATTTATCAGAAGTGATGCGTGCAATATTATTATTTCAAATAACAGTGACATGTGTTAGGGTTAGGGAACACCCTAAACACTTCTTTTCTCTACTAAACAACAGTTTCCTCCAATCAAACCTTGAGAAGTGGAAGTAAAAATAACAAACCGCAAGACGTGGCGCTAATGGTAGAGCTTTATTAGCTGCAGGTACCAATCAAGGCCATGGAAGTTGGAACTGTCCTACAAAACAATGGTTACTGTTTTCTTGTGTTATTCATTTAAGAGTCTGTTTGTTTGACAAGATTAGAGAAGCATATCTAATAGGATACGTAGTCCACCCTGTAAATCATTTAACCAGACACTGGAACCATAATTGCCCTGGATATATGCTCAATCTGTGCTCATAAGTCATAACCATTCAAACAAATGAGCCCTTGTTGGTTTTTTTTAGAGATTTGTTTCAATTCAGTCATTGGTTTTCAGTTTTTGAGTTTTTTTTTACCTTACTATGACTAGGTTGTGGTCCTTGTGGGCTCTCTCTCGAACAAAGACAAAAGTACTCCACACTCACATAGTTTTTGTTCCCATGTCAAGCGATACCATGGGATTAAGTAACCATGTACTGGAGATATCTACTAGGAGGACAAGAGAAAGTATCCATAGCACTTCTGTTCTCTCCCCCTTGCTGCCTTTCCATTCTTCATCACAAACACAGCTCAACAAAACCGATAGTCGCAAAACGTAGTGCGAAACATACTATTTGTAGCAGTAAGTATTACTCTCCTCTTGAATTCAGTTTTGGTCATTTATTAGTATTAACACTGATATGGAGAGAGAGAATTCGAAGAACAAAAGTTCGTTGTTTTAAGACAAGAACAGAGGTTTAGCTTGGCTGACCTAGAAGTAGACAAAGGTTGTCTGTAATTTAGTTAATCATTTTACTACTACTCTTTTGATACTTCGAACTAGTTGTATAGAGTGAAGTAATTATTAGAAGCTTGTTTCAGTTACTGGTTTGAGTTTGTTTTGTTTACCTTTTAGTTTTTTGGTTGTGATCCTTGTGTAGTTGTGTGCTTGCCCTCTTGGCCATGGTAAAAAAATACTCCACACTAACATAACTTTTCGATCATGCATCAAGCGTTACGGTGAGATCCACAAACTTATTTGAGCGTGGAGAATTTTATTAAAAGACGGTAACCCTAGCACTGTTGTTCCTTCTCCATTTCTCCCTTGCCATCATTCTGCATCACAAACAAAGCAAAACTAAACTAGAATATCGAAAAGCCGTAGTTGGTGAACATAATAGCATAGAACATACCGTTTGAAGCACTAAAATTTCAGACTACAGCAATAGCAACTCAAATACCAAGCTATTGAAGAATCTCTAAATGCACTTCTAATGTGCAATAGCTCTAGAGACGTCCAAACAGTTTGACTTCATAACAAAACACTTCTACAATAAAACATTAAGAAGGGTGAATGCTTAAGTACCAAGATTAAAGTTGGTCAATAGGACATTCATGAGCTACTTTGTCTCAAGAATAGCTCAATCGAACAGGTGCCCATTGGGCTAGAATTGGGGATACAATCCTTTAAATCCTCATCGCAACTTATTAAAATCAACTCCCATCTTCATCTTTGTACTCGGTGTGATAAGTTCCAACCTAAAGTCGTAGCCTCATTTTCACTTTTTCCTCCAGCTCAACCTTTTGCCACGGCCGAGACTGGTGAAATTTTATTGTGAATGTTTCATACTTTGCCTTTACAGTCACACTATTTGTTTCAATAGAAGCTTGATTAGAACGCAGCTCCGTGTCACAATTCAATTGATGGATTTGCTCTTGATCAACATCCAAGGGAGATTCGTTGGGGTGAGATTGACCGATAAGCTTGTTTAGCTCACGAGGTGACCATCTAGAGATGTTATACCCCCGGCAGATTTGCTTCAACGTAGATTCGCTAACTGCAAAACATGAGGAATCCACAAAGTCAGTGTTCTTCTACGTGAGTAACTTCAATCTATATCTCCATGTTCACACCCTGAGTCACTATTCACGAGCTCTAAGTCTAACCACAAATTCCTTCCAATGTCTCTCTAGTCTCTACCTCTTAAAGATTCAATTCTTTTTTTTCCAAACTCATATTCTCTTCTAAAATTTATATTGACATCACTTTCAATGAATAACTACACTCGTAAAAAAGGAGTAATTAAAATACATTTTTAGGGGTACGCATATTTTAGATAGATTGGATGTACATAGACTACGTCATACACATTACTCATTTGAACCTTTCGACAACCAAATCTATCCATCCTATCCATGAAAACAATGAACGAGACCAATCCAAACCAGACCAACAAGAAAGTGCTTCAATTCTAGTACTAGTATTGAACCACGGTTCGCTACAAGTTGAGATATCATACTTATGAACCATGTATACCACTTCGAAATTGCATCAAATACTCAAGGCAAACCCTCTCTAAAACAGACTCAATTAAAAGTGACAAAAAAATTACTACAATGCAAAATACGTCCTCCATGCATTGATTATATTTTTCAAAGAGTATCCCCATGAAGTTACCAATGTATATATTTTGGTGTTTGGTCTTCAACTATTCATGAAACTAAAATTGAGGTCTCCATTTTGATACCCCCGTATAGGGGCGGGTTGGAGCAAGTTTGACTCTGAAAAGTTTTGTTGGAGTTTTTGAAAGAAAAGTCCATCCAGTTGGAAATAATTACAAGCCAGATATTAGCAACAAAATTGAGATTTTTAAGGAGTGCATTTGTGCGTACCTTTGAGACGCGCTGCAACATCTTTACGACACATTTCCTTATATTTTAAGATCTCTTCCAAAGGAATTTCAATTCTTACTCCAGTAGTTTTGTTGTTAGCTCTCTCTCCTTGTGGGGTCTTTTCATTCATCCGAAGACCCGCAGTTCAACTCACCCTCTTCCACTTCACCTTCCCCTGTTCCCACAACACCCATTCCAATTGCTTCAACTTCATCATTGCAAGAATTCTCATCTGGGTTCTCTAGAGGTGTCAAATGTGCGTGTCGTGCCGTGCCATTCAACTTCCGTGCCAACCGTGCTTCGTGTCGTGCCGTGGCGTGCCCATTTACTTCATCGTGCCACGGTGTGCCATGTCAACCGTGCTACGTGTCGTGTCGTGCCGTGCCCATTTACTTCATCGTGCTGTGCCGTGTCGTGCTTTTTTAAAGTCGTGCCGTGCCCGATTAGTTAATCGTGTCGTGTCGTGCCGTGTCGTTGACTTACTCGTGTTGTGCCGTGCCGTTCCTTTTTTTATCGTGTCGTGTCGTGTCTTTTTGCCGTGGCGTACGTTTTTTTAGTCATGTTGTGCCAACGCCGTGCCTTCTTATCGTGTTATAGTTTGGATGGCTTACCACTTGTAAGTTCGGATTTTTTTTTTAAATAGTTGATGTACTTTTTTATTTATTAAATAGTTGAAGTACTTTTTTTATATTATTGTGGGAATAAATGGCTTTGCCATTTCTAATCCCAAATTTGACTAAGTAATGGCAAAACTATTTTTTTGCTTGAGAAATTACAGACCATCGGCCTCTGGCTCAATGGTGTCAGGAGTGCACTTAGGCGTTAGGAGTTCAATTCCTCTTTTAAGGTACTAATCTAACTATTCTAATAATATTGACGTTTGCCAAAAAAATAAAAATAAAAAATACCGACTAGTGATGGTTATTTTTTTAGGTCTCATGTCATATAATGAGCTTGAAAGATGGCTTACTATTAGGTATGCTTAGTTAATACTGCAAAAGATTCGAAGAGAAATGAACAACATGAGAGAGAATGAGCTCTATGGACTTGCAAGTCTTTTGGATTGTGAAAATTATTTTGATGGGATCATAAAAGAATGACTTATTTAGATGAATGAAAAAATTGAAAAATGATGAGAAATGAATAGTGATGCCACCGAATCTTACTACTAGTACGATTTTGCATCACTAAATCTATAAATGCAAAAAGAATTGAGAATCCGTCTTTCGGTTAATAAACTTTACTAGCATAAAGTCATACATCACTGGCTTCAATTATTACTAAAATTACATAAATTCAGTTTTCAATCTTTACTTCCACAATTTCTATGATCATTGCGGCCACAGTTTTCCGTCAATCGGATTCCTAGAAATTTTGACAAAATCATGGGCGGAAACATATATTCACACGCATACAGAAAACACAGGAATATGTACAGGTGTATCTATGTCTGTTTGCCCAAGAGGAAGATTGGTTCAAATTCCAGTTTTGCAAAGAACTTGTACTAAAATGAGTAGCCAAGTTTTTTTTTTTGATAATCAAAAAATTTATTAATCTTTGGAAACGAATTACAAAGATTAAAAGGATCCGAGACTAGAAACGCCAAGGACCCAAAAGGGGAGATAACCAGGAAAAAACCAAGGATGGCAAGATACCAGCCACAACAAAAAGGAGGGCAAAAAACCAAGAACAAAACTCCAGAAAAGCCCCAAAACCAAACCCAAACCAAGCCAAGAACAAGCAAACCCCACAACGCCGAAGACAAACAACCAACCCCAAAAAGCCGCACCTCGAGACTCCGCCACCAGCCAAGGAAAATCAGAACTCTACTGAAACGGAGGCACTATCCTCCACTTCATCAATAGCTATAATATCCTGTTCAGAAATTTCAACTCCCTGCAATTCTAAGAATTTCTTAATATTGTAGCTCTCCCTACCGAAGAATTTAACACCAGTAGAAGCATTAATTTCCATACTCTCACGGGCTTCCTTGATTAAAATAGCATACCTCTTACGAATGTCGCTACTGGATTCCGCTATAGACGAAAAGATGGGCTCATCAAAATTACCTTTCTTCAAAGACTTCAATTTATCCTCTTTTTGATCCCGGTTAACCGTCTTGGAAAAAATGGCAGCTTTCAAAGGATTTTTTTGTCCATAAAGGATTCTTTTGAAAACCTTTTTTAGCCCGTGCTTTCTTCTTACTGCGCTTGTACTCCACAAAGTTAACAAGGGGGTCAGAAGAAACAAGATCAGTAGATTGGGAATTGTTCGAGCCATAACAAGTAGCTGCCTCCTTAGCTACTGAACTCGAGTCATCAGAAGCAAAGAGGGGAGGAAAAGGATCCACTTCAACATCTTGAATACCGATACAACTTGGAGTCTCATCGCAAGCCGACACCACATCTTTACCGGTAAAGGTAGGAAAATTAGTGCCTGCAACGTCCTTGATAAAAGAGTCATCCTTATTGCCACTGATAACACCAACACTAGTCTTATCAGTCAAGTCCTTTTGTATTGCCAAAAAATCCGAACCTTGATCACCATCATCGACCCTCAAAGCATCATCCGAGGAGAGAGACAAAACCTGGTTGTTTTCCCCTCCATTAGACAAGACCAAATTCCTAACCATATCAACATCATCATCTCCTCCATCCACTCCTTCCTTGGTACCAGGTTTCACCCCAGATTCTGAAGGGCTAACATGACTCACCAAGTTAGCCCCATTACATTCGCAAATAGCTTTGATGAAACTATTGACACCCACTTGCTCTTCAACAACTCTAACAGGGAAAACCTTGCCGTTGAACTCCAAATTAACAATATGATTAATAACTTCAAAGGCTTTCGTAGAAATCTTCACCTTTCCAACTGATAGAGAAGACCTAGTAGAAGTATCTTCATCTAGAGTAATTACCTCACCCCACAATCTACCAATACGAAAGAAAGTATCAACATTCCAAACATTTAGGGGGATCCCGTAGCAGTTAAGCCAAACAACACGATAGTATTCCGTCACTGGTTCAGGCGTCCATTGTTTTACTTCATCAAAGAAATTCAAAAGCCAACACAGACCTCCTCCTTCTAGCATAGATTTCATATGGTCAGTGGATTCAAAAGTCAGCAAAACGAAATTACCTCCCATTTGTCTAATCTGGACATTCCAAACCCCTTCCGAAATGAAAGCCTCCCTAAGCGACTCCACCAATCTCTGAGAAGGGAGTTTTGCAATTGCACTCATCGATACTCAATCACATTTGATAGCACCTAAGAAATTTTCATATATCAAAGAAGCAAACGGGTACTAAAAAAAATTAAACAAAAATTTGCATATATCAACCAAACAGCAAAATATTACACAATACACAACATATTAATTCAGAATTTTCCATTTGGAATAAATATAGGGCTTTTTTTTTGTTTTTGTTTTTGAAAATGATACTAAAACAAGTCTAGTGGAAAATAAGACCAAGAGAGAGAGAGAGAGAACATTTCTCACTTCTTCACCATTTTCAGAACACATTAGAACCACACTTGTACTTGTCCCTCCTTTTTGACTTCTGGAATTCTGGCATTCTCCGGAACGTAAGTGCCGCTATCTTTTCCTTGTTATCTGTAATGGTAGAAAGGGCTTTTGCAATTGATTGATCAAGAGCAGTTTTGGGATGAATTTAATGCTCAATCGCAGATACGAAGAAGGGAGAAGAGAGTCGTAAAATTTCCCAATCAAGTAGTCCTACGTGTCACGTAACCGGACCCTTTGATCTCAAACATCAATCTGAAGCCCGAGAATCTTAAATGCAAAGCAAGATCCAATTTGACATGGTTTGAGATCATACTATATCTATATGCCATGCCTGTTATGTTTTATGGTGTATATTACCACAACTTCGCATGGCAATGTCCACACAGTACACATAACACCACCTAAATTTTTCAAAACCTACGAATGTACCAAACATTTGTCACATTACTATTATCTTAAACATCTACACCAAACAAGGAAGAACTTTGGAGATAAAGAAACAAGTCAAGATAGGGTATTTTACCGAAATTTTTTCCCGATGATACAATGCCAAGTGGGCCCATGCTTCCTGTCAAACTCCTTCTTTATGGCCTCTGCCACATCCTTCTCCACATTGTGCTTATCAAACGCCTGCACAAGTTACAATTTATAGATAGATACAACCAATCCATCAGTGATATATGCCTCAAATTAAAAAACTGAAGCAACAAAAAAAATAAACATAAACATATATCCAGACATATACATATATAAGGTGATGCGTCTATATTGATGAGGTACTCTATTCTGTATTTACCTGTACTAGGATGGATTAGGATTTGTTTTAAAGTCACAGCTCTCAATCCCAGGTTTTATACTACCGTTTACGATGAACAGAGTGGCAACGAGAACCAGTGTGTAGATTGCATGAGGGATGTGGAAGAGGGATTTGATGAGGTCGTGGTGGGAGTGTGGATAAGGTGAGATTGCCTCACTCCGATTGGCAAGTAGAGAGAGATTAGGGCATTTGCAGATGGAAAATGCTAGGTACCCAAACAAAAAATACCCACAAATTATCCAAACACACACACACAAGTGTGGCCCCCACACACACCTCCAGTGTGTGTGGGGGCCACACTTGTGTGTGTGTGTCTGGGTAATTTGTGGGTATTTTTTGTGTGTATGTAATGTTGCTCTTTGCAGATTTTGGGGGAGAGGTAGAGAGAGATTTTTAGGGGTTTTAGATTCTAGGGAATTTGGGGGGAATTTTTTAGTGGGGGGATTTTGGGGGGAAAACAAGAGGGGGAAGGAAGTTTTTTTTTTTCCCTCCAAAACTATTATGTTGATCCTGACCGTTCATTTTGTACAATGACTTTTGGGTCCTACTTTTTGGTCCCGCGTCAATAATCCGAACCGTTAAATATTTTTAAAATAGCGTTTTGTACGACCTTGAAAAAAATCAGGTCAATTGGATATGTGTAACTGGTACATCCAAAACCCAAAACTGCAAGTTTTGAAATCAATTGGATGTGCGTACCTTGGATCGACGAGTTACGCATATCCAATTGACCAGATTTTTCCAAATTTTTTGCAAAGACATACAAAACATTATGTTGAAATTATCTAATGGTTCGGACTACTCACGCGGGACCAAAAATGAGGCCCAAAAGCCATTTTTTGTAATGAATAGTGAATATCGTCGTAATTGTGTTGCGATGGAGAACCTTTCAAAATCCGATAGACGAAAAAATTGGCGAGAGTCATTAAAACATCAACACAAACAAAGTGAACGGTGTGGATCGTCATAGTTGTGTTGCGATTGTGTGGTTATCGTACGTTACACTATAACATAGTTGCTTGGTTCATATAGAAGTAAGTTTGATGTATAGAATTGCAAGGTAGGTGCAGACTCGTTTTTCTGAATGTTCGATCTGAACCGTTACGATTTAGTATCTCATCAATTCTATCATTCTCCCCCAAATTGATGATAATCTGATGTCGGCAACCACACGATCAGAACATATTCAGTGCTTCTAATGGGATTTCAGTACTATAATGCACCACTTCAAGGCCACCTAATCAATTTTTTTAAAATCTAAACCGTTAGATGTGTTTAAAGCATGTTTTTAAGGTCCTATGCAAGGATTTGACCAAAAAAAAAAAAAAAAAACCAAAAGGGCTTGATCGGGCCAGGTTTTCGTAAAGTAGTTTTACAAAAACCCACTCCGATCAAGCCCTTTCGGGTAGTATTGTTTGCCAAATCCTCGCGTAGGACCTTGAAAACACTTTTTAAACACATCTAACGGTTCCGATCGCCGAAATTTGGTCCAGAAAGTGGAGGTTCAGGTCTATTATTATTCGGGACGTACAAAGTAGAAACTAGAAAGGAATCGAATTTAATTTCTATAATTTCTATGATCGGATTTAATAAAAATATATATATAATTTCTATAATTTAACTTCTAATAATTTCTATAATATAATTTAATAAAAGAATTTAATTCCTATAATTTGAATTTCTATCATTTTTTTTAAAAAAATCAATTTGTAATTTTTTTCTTTCTTTTTTTGTCCAACTCCCTCCCTCTCTCTCTCTCTCTAAATTTTTTTTTTAACTTTTTTTAATTTTTATTTTTTTGTTAATGACTTCATGTTTGTTTTTTTTAACTTCATATAATTCATTGATTTACTAACACAAACAAAAAAGAAATATTTTTCACCAAAAGAAATTGATATTTTTTTTTTCAAAATCTTTATTAGATAAAAGGCAATCTATATGTGTGGCATACATTTTTTTTCATGTTTGAATTTTGATTCAAAATTTATTAATCATATAAAATATTTGAAAAGCTGATTTTCTTTTTTTTTTGTCCAAACTCTCTTGGTCTCTTTGACTCTCTCTCTCTCTCTGGAAAAAAAAAATGAAATGTAGCTTATTTTTCCCTTTTGTTTCTTTTTTTGGTTCATGAATCATGACTTCATTTTTTTTTAAACTTGATATAAATATATAATTCACTAACACAACAAAAAAATAATTCTTTTTTTTATGCTTATCAAAAAATACAGAGAAATAAATTGTTTATCTCGTGCCCCGTTGACTTCGTGACGTGCCCGTGTCGCGCCCGAAGAAGACCGTGCCGTGCCACGTGCCGCCTTAGACTGTGCCATGCCCCCTCAATTCCGTGCACGTGCCGTGCCACGTGCCAAGTTATACCGTGCCGTGCCAGGATTTTACAGTGCCTTTGACGTGCTGTGCCGCCTCCGAACGTGTCGTGCCCGTGCCGTGCCAGTGCCGGCCCGGCCCGTTTGACACCTCTAGGGTTCTCTAGTAGAGTTGTCGGCAAAAACTGTGGCAGAATTTGCTTTAAAGCAACATTATTTGTGTCAACAGTAGTCATCAAGGCTTGATCAAAAGGCACAGTATCAAAAGTCAACCGTGGGATTCCCTCTTCATCGACAACCGCAAGAGTTTTGTGTTCATTGCAAGGTGGCCATTTGTTGATACCATACTTTCAACAAGCACGTTTCAGTGCAAATCGGCTAAGAAGAATTCAAAAGCTCAATATTTTTCTATCAAAGCAACTTAGCCCACATTTCCAATTTGGACACCCTCAAAAAAATATCTTTCGTGTAAAAAAAAAAAATGCATTTAAATCATATCACAATTCAATTCCACTAACCACAATTCTCAAAACAAAATTCGCTTTTTTACTTTGTTAATGACCGTGTCTAGGACTTCATGGGTGAGTCTGTAACTAATTCACAGGGACATATAGCCCACATTTCCCACATATACGAGAGAAATTGCGAGCGTAACTCCTGCAAGAAGCAATCTCAAGGGAGAGTGAAAACTGAGTATCAATAGTCAACTCCTTCAAGATTAGAATCGAGACTAGTCTAACAACACACATTTCACCATTTTAAGTAGCCCAAGTAGTTAAAACAAATTTCCATTTCTAATAGTCGTTTATTTCTATTTCGAACTCTACTTTCCTTCCAAAATTTTTAAATTTAGTTTCTCCATCTTCTTAACAAAAAATTTCAAATAGACATATCATTCAAAGAGTATGGTCAATACTTGTTCACCCGTAACGATCATAATTACATAAAGTATATATAAATGCACTTTCTCTCTCTCTCTCTCTTTTTTTTGTTGTTATATAGGAGTATTTTTGTGTTTAGTCTCCAAATATAGAAACAAAAATTGAGGTCTCCAACCTCAAACCCTGATACAGATCATGAGATCACGATCGGAGATTTGATGTTTATGTAAGAAGAGTCTATTTAGTTGGAAAAAAGAAAACAAGAATATTTTATTTAATTTTTTCATTTCTCGGAGGAGTGAATGTATGCGTGCGTACCTTTGAGAAGCTCTGCCGCACCTGTAAGACTCATTTCCTTAACTTGTAAGATTTTCTCTAAAGTAATTACATTTTTAACTCGGGTGGTTTTCTTGTTTCCTCTCTCTTTTTGGGGTCTTTTCCTTCCTTTGCTTCTTTCTAGAAGGCCCAGGATTCAACTGAGACTTTTCAATTTCAGCTTCCTCTATTCCCTCACCCCCAATTCTAACTGGCACTTCACCATTGAAAAAATCGTCATCTGGCTTGGCTGTCCACCAAAACCGCCACGGGAATTAAAAAGTATAATAATTGCCAACTATCAATGATAGTAGTCTTTTTTTTAAAAAAAATCAAATATCATCTTCATCTAGGTCCTTTCGTTGAGTAGCTGCGACCGCGGCTGCGTGGAGAAAATCTTGGGAGAGGTCGGGGAAATCGAGCCGTCCGTCCTCTAATACGACTTGTGCGGTCCTTCGGTAAACCCCCTCACTATAACACTCTCTACCCTGTTCGTCCACATAGTACGGCGACTCTAAAGAATGTCGTTGGTAACGAATCTTGGCCACCCATTCGCGGGAGCCTATCCGCCATACTCCCATGGTGACCCTCTCGGTCCCAAATATGCCCTGGCCGTAGCCGTTCCGTTCCAAGCCATCACACACGTACACCCATAAAAATTTCGAAAATGCTACTTGTACAACCATTTCGGTTCCAACCATTTACAACTCACTCATATACATGTGGGGCCTCACCCATAAATGTGTGTGGGCCTCATATGTATGTGAGGAGGTTGTAAATTGTTGGAGCCGCAATGATTGTACATGTAGCATGATTGTAAAAAGGGTTTTTCTAGTATACACCCAATAGGCGGACAATACGCGCCCAAAAAGTAAGTTTCTGACACCCATTGGTTTGATTGACTTGAGGGTACTTCTGCCTCTTTAGCTTGAATTACCATTTTGTCCTTATTCATTAGTGCCTTTAGTGGGGCAACAACAAGTCAACAATGCCGTAGTAATACGGTGCCTTTTTTTTTTTGTATATTCCGCATATTGATATTTTGTGGATCCTATTTCGTGTATTGCAAAGATGAATCAAACGGCAGACTTTTCTTAAAATATTTTTTTATGAGTACCTGCAAAAAATTAGCTGAATCTAATATGGTTAAGGGCTTTTCAGAATTCGTAGGGCGCCCCATTAATTCTGAAAGAGCCCTTACCGATATCTGATAGAGTTAATTTTTTCGCCCCATTTTTTCTTGCAAAAATCCACAAGCCTTGGTTAGATTCCATGTTTCTTTTCCACCCTTCAATCGTTTGTCTTGGGACGCCCTTTGGTTTTTGATCGATTCCTGCAAACAAAAAAATGAGACTACACATGCCCCAGCCCGGGTGCTTGCGGGGCTTATCCCTGGGCCAACTTTGCGTCTATGTCTTTTAGTTTACTATAATGTTTTAATAAGAAATATGGATCTCATTTAAAATATTTCAATTAGTTCTGTCAAACAATGTTTGAAAATTACGTACAACATTATGAATTTAAATATAGACAATTTAAAAATAACGCGCAATTCCGAAAGTATCTGACATTTTGGGACGGTGCGAGGGAATATTATAAAGAGTCCCAAATTTACTAATTACATCATCGAAATTTCCCAGGAAAGAGCAAGAAATTAATTAGATGATAAACAATTTACAGGAGGATAAAACAACAATAATATGGCTACACAGGATTTTAGAAAAATTTGCACTACTGGCCTTTTCCAGCCATAAGTGCGTGGGCTGGAAAAGACAAAATTGCACCACGGAGTGGGCCACATGTGCCCAAATTTCTTGTTGCCCAAACGATAATTTGAGTCCTAGAAACAAATGGAGTACATCACTAGGAGCAAGAAAACAATTCCTATGGGACCATGCTATTTGGCTCGACCTCGTTGGAGTGAGATATGGGCCGAGACTCAATAAAAAGATTTTTTTTGAGTAATTTTCTATCCCCGAATTTTTGTGGATCACTAAACAAATTGGATAAACCATACGATCTATATATAGAGAACCATGAAATCGTTTGATTTTTCACACTCCACCAAAGTTTCCAAACCTAAAGGGCACATAAAAGAGCAAACTCTCACAATTTGAAGATAGTGACAAGCAAAAATTGTCACTGCACAGTGACCTGGTTGAAGTCTATAATTTTTGTTTTCTTCTTCATCTTTTTTTTTTTTCCCTACTTCTTCTTCCCTCTTTTCCATTATTTATTTTAACTTTTTGGTTGGTTTCTTGCCTTTCTGGCTTTTTAGGTCGTGGGTGGTTTTTTTCGCCGATGTACCACTGTCCCTTTAATGAATTGCCCAAGTGCTCAAGAACTATGACTTAGGAGTTTGCATTCTTCAATGAGTTTATTGGTTGAAAATTTCTTAGGTGCTATCAATTTTTTTGGGTTTCGTCAGTATAAAGTTTTGTTTTGGTTTTAATTGGGGTTTTATCTAGTAGACAGTGAGATTGATTAGCTATAAAATTGTTAACCACAAATTCATCTAAAAGCTTAAACTGTTAAAAAGAGGCACAACTTTATTATTTATATTACCAACACACCCTCCAAAAATTAGTCAATGTGTGACCCGAATACCTAAATTATCAAACAAAGTTCCGGTATGTTAGTTTTAACCTCTCTTTATATAATCAAATAGCCTGGGGTAAGGTCAATGATAGGGCGAGAAAAATTCGAATGATAGTTGTTCACTAGTTGATCATTCTGCAAGTTCACAAGGTGTTGAAGCACGATGTGGCGGTAGTCTAAAATTATAAAATAATTAACCAGTAATACCACATTACACACAGATAACCGAGAGTTACGTTACACACAGATAAACGATTTTTGAAATAAAATGCCGAATCGAAACATTACACACAGATAACCGAGAGTTCAAAGAGTTCCAAGACGGAGTTGAAACAGTTCATAGAGGTAGAATTAAGACTTCCGTCCCAGCGTGTACTTCAGTGTTAGGAAATTACCCCGTCCTTTCCCTGTGGGCTGGGATCATGAGTGTTGTTCGTAAGGTGGACATCTTCAATAATGGAGTCGAACTTGCATTACAAAAATGTAAAAAATGAAGTCCTACTGTTTGAGTTAAGTTACTGTTAGACAATTTATGCATTTGTGTTCAAATGGTATAATTAACATTGTGTTAAATTAAATAGAGAATTAGGGGGTGTTCCGCTAAGGGTGTTTTTAGAATAAATTGGCTTTTCGCGGTTTTTTATGTGATGTATTGTTAGAGAATGATCTGTTTCGATTTTTGGAAAAAACAGTTTTTTTGTTAGTGGAACACCCCTTGAGTCCCATAGACTTTGCAATGTCTATTTTCTCGTCATGTGTCCCATACTTGTATCTTGGGACACTTCTGTCCCTTTCTCTCTCCTTCTCTTTCTCTTACTTTTACTTTCCCATTCCTGTTTCTTAACCCGAATTCTTGATGAAAATGTGTACATTGGATCAAACATTTACAGTTATGTGATTGAGCTAATTTTTTGTTGGTTCAAATATTTTAAAATTCATGAATGGCTCGAATATTTTGTGTAGGACCGTTTGTAGACCCCACAAACCGATCTGTGCAGCATCGGTGCAAATTTGATCGGTACCAATAGCACGGTGGGATACGAATTGGCTGTTGATTAAAAAAAAAGGAAAGAAGGGAGCGCGAATAGAATTTCTCTCGGCTGGTACTCCCTTTGCTATCCAGTTGTTGAAAAAAATGCCAACTCGAATCATTAGACATGGAGAACAGAGAGTTCAAAGAGTTTCAAGACAGAGTTCAAACGATTCCGAGAGGTTGGATTAAGAATCTGTCTCAGCGTGTACTCTAGTGTTAAGGAAATTACCCTGTGCTTGCCCTATGAGTGGGGGTCAGTGTTTTCCAAGTGGGTTCGAAATCACAGCTAATCAAATCCTACCATTGCTATATCAAGTACAATAAAAGTTTCCACGGCATCGGCCAACCTCTCAAGTTGGTGGTGGGTCAGTCCGGACGACGGCCCTACCTTAATTTCACAATACTTTAGAATCACGTTTAGTTTTGTTTACACTCAAATTTGGCACAAAATCCTGTCCAAACCGAAAGGATTAAATTCGGACTTTGTTAGGCCGATCAGGCTAAAGGGCCTGTATTGGGTTATTGTTTGAAAACCTCCATAGGGCCAATGACTATCCATTTTAAAGGATTAGGCCCATGAATGGTGGTTAATGGTCAGGAATTGGGGAAATAATAGCCGAGGGGATGTTTCGAATATATTTTTAGGCTAAAGGCCATTTTTAATAAATATAAATGGCCGCTAATTAAGATCCATCCTCATATGAAAGGATAAAGAAAGAAACCGGTTGTTATTATCCTTTCCTAAAATAAGGAGGAGAATTATCAAGTAAATTTAACAAATTAAAATTAACAAACTCCTATTAGCATAATGATAGGAAAGGCGGTTATGCCACATGGTGGAATGATGTGATCTCATCCAAGTTCCATTACCTCACTACCAAAGGAAATAGGAGGCCGGCGGTTGGTGTTAAAGGCCTCATTGCCTACAAAAATTGAGATTTAACTTCCATTAACCGCCATTTGAGAAGGAAAGCTGATTTCATGGGACACTTGGAATCACCAGGTTAAGGCGGGAAAATGGCTTGGACACTTGGCAACATCTTGGCACAAGAGAAGTTAGCACTGGAGCCTATAAATACAAGTTCTCGGCACCTCGCTATAGCACTTTTTTGGTGTATATATAACACAACCTAAATACAAGCCCTTTTTTGGTGAGGAAACTGAATCCTCGCTATAGCCCTTTATGATGCAATGCAATTCAAATACGTAAAGGTGGAATTATATATCTGATATATATAAAATTTATTTAGGTTGTAAAAATGTACTTTTTCTATTTGTACTAATTTTATATACATTGGAAGTGTGCACACACATACACGAGGTTATACACAATTCTCATAGAAATCAATCCATCTTCATTTTCATGCTGATTTTCTAACTGTTGAATTTAAAACTAAGGACTTCATTTTGGTGCAGGGCAGACCATGTTTGGAGTAATTTGACTTTGAAAGTTTTGCTAGAGTTGTTAAGAGAAGAAAGACATGACATAATCCCTTGTTAACATTGATATGGCGAGGATTTCGTGTTCAGAGAAGAGAAAGTATTGGAAGAACAAAAGTTTTATTTTTTATTTTTGAAGAGAAGAAGAACAAAAGTTTAGGTAACCTAGAAGTAAACAAAGGTTGTCTATAATTTAGTTATTCATTTGATTACTTATCCTTTTAAGATGTGCTATTTCTAAAAATTTCGTGAACAGTGAAAAATTTCTTAAGAGGTTTGTTTCAATTATTGCTTGCGTTTTTGTATCTTGGTTACCTTTTCATTATTAGGTTGTGGTCCTTGTGTGCTTCTCCTCTCGAGCAAGGTTGAAAATACTCACCCACAAACAAAGCTCAATAAAACTACAAAATCCAAAACCCATAATCGGAGAACATACTGTAAAACATAACATTATTGAAGCTCTAAATTTTCAGAGTATAACACCAGCAACTAAAATACTAAGCAATTGAAGAATCTCAGATGCACTTCTCTTGTACAATAGATCTGGAGACGTCCAAACAGTTCGACTTTATAACCAAACACATCTACAATAAAAAAAATAAGAAGGGTAAATGCCTAAGTACCAAGATTAACCAAGATTAAAGTTGGCCAACACGAAATTCATGAGCTACTTTGGCTCAAGAAATAGCTCAATTGAACTGGTGCCCAGGTGGCTAGCACTGGAGATATAACCCTCTAAATCCTCGTCACAACCTATTAAAGTCATCTCATCATCCTCATCTTTGTAATTGATGTAATAAGTTGCAGCATCAAGTTGTAGCCTCTTTTTCACTTCTTGTTCCAGCTCTACCTTTCGCCACGGCAAAAATAGCTGAAACTTTATTCTTAATCCTTTATACTTCGCCTTTAAAGTCACATTATTTGTATCACTAGTAGCCGTAATTTGGTTAGAAGGCAACAACGTATCAGAATTCAATTGGGGGATTCTCTCTTGATTAACAACTGTGGGAGATTCATTGGGGTGAGATTGACCGGTAAGCACGTGCTCCTCACGAGGTGGCCATCTGTGGATATTATAATCCCGACAGATTCGCTTCAGCGTAGATCGGCCAACTGCACCCAAAAAAAAAAAAAACAAAAAAAGGAGGAATCCAGAAGCTCAAAATTCTTCCAAATGAGCAATTCCCTATCTCTATCTCCATCTCCATTTTGCAGGCTTCAAAATTTGGTCTTATTTCGAAAAATGCATTCAGAGCGTATCATTATTCACACACATTCTAAGTCTAAGCACAAATCCCAATGTCTATCTCTAGTCTCTACCTTTTAAAGATTCACTCCTTTCTTTTTGGAAACTGAAATTATTGTGAATTGTATATTGATAATTTGCAATACATACAAATTGAATATTTCGAGAACTAAAGCTATCTATCCTATTCATGAAAATGACGAATTGGACCAGCTCAGATCATTTGACTATGGTACGATTCTATTATTGAACCGCTGTCGGCTTCAAGCCAAGACATCATACGTACGAATTTATACCACCTTGAAATTACTTCAAATGACAAGCAAAGTCTATCCACTTAAAATTCTAACTCCAAATGATATTACCAACAAAATTGAGAATTGTATTTCTGGAAGAAGAGTATTTGTGCGTACCTTTGAGTTCCCTTGCAGCATCCTTAATATGCATTTCCCTATACCGTAAGATCTCCTCCAAAGGAATTTCAATTCTAACTCCAGTGGTTTTGTATTTACCTCTCACTACTCCTGGGGCCTTTTCGTTCTTTTTCATTTCACCTTCCCCTGTCCCTGCACCCCCAATTCCAACTGCCTCAACTTCATCATTGCCATAATCCTCATTTGGGTTATCTTGTTGAACAGTAGGCAAAAAAGGCCGCGGTACAGTTTCTTCTATAACACTATTTGTGTTAACAGTAGCCGTCAAGACTTGATCAGAAGGCAGAGTATTGGAAGTCAACTGTGGGATTCCTTGTTGATTGACAACTGCAGGAGTTTCGTTGGGGAGAGCTTGCTCGATACCTTCGTGTTTATTGCGGGGTGGCCATCTATTGATACCATACTCTCGACAAGCACGCTTCAGTTCAGATTGGCTAACTGCAATAAGTAAGAATTCAAAAGCTCAATATTTTTCAACCAAAGCAACTCCAACCCACATCTGGACACTGGCAAACAATATCATGAATAAAAAGAAATTTTGCATTGAAAGCATGTCACAATTAACTTTCTGTTTCACTAACCACAATTCTCTTCCCTTTAATTACCCTTTGTTAATGACTGCGTCCAGTGACGGATTTAGTAAGGCAAAAGGGGGTCATGTGACCCCCCTGACTTTTGTTGAACCTTTTTTTTTGCCGTAAATAAACAAGGGTGGGGGAAAGTTGTAGTTTTTGAGGGGTTCAATTGGTTCTTAAGGGGTTCAAACATAATCCATTAATTCAGTGTCGTCTTTATATGAACCCACTTATTACAAAATTCCATGATATAAATATAAAAAAATTAGGTAATTGATCTTCATAACCTCAAATTGATGTCTACACTCCTTTTTTTTTTTTTTCTATGTTTTAGTGAAATCACTTCCCAAAATTTACATTGGAGATGTGACCCCTTGCACGAAATTCCAGGATCCGCCATTGATTTTGTCGAAGACTTTATGGCGTGTCCGCGACTAATTCACAGGAACATATAGCCTACTTTTCTCACATATACCAAGAAAATTGCGACCCCTCCAAGAAGCAATCTCAAGGGAGAGTAAAAACTAGGTATCAATACTCAACTCTTTCAAGATTCAAATCGAGGAGAAAATTTTGGGTGCAAATAGGGTAGGGATGACGTGGTACCCCTTACGCACATCCCAGCCGTCAAAAAATGCAACGGACGGCTCGGATTGAAACCCACTTTTTCGTTTTCTTTTTTCTTTTTTTAAAATGCATCCGACACTTTTAATCCGAGCCGTCCGTTGCATTTTTGGATGGCTTGGATGTGCGTGAGGGCTACCACGTGGTACCCCATTTGTACCCAAAATCTTCTCTGAATCGAGACCTATCTAAGAGCACACATTCTCACCATTTAACTAGCCCAAGTAGTTTACAAATCTCCATTTCTAATAGTCGTTTATTTCTTTTTTGAACTGAACTTTGCCTTTAAAATTTTGCAATATAGTTTCACCATCTTGTTAACAAAATGCCTCAAATAGACATATCGTTCTAAGAGTATGGTCAATACTTTTTTGTTAAATTCCACGGAGACCCCCTCACCTATGCCTCTTTTCCATAGAGATTCCCTAATGTTTAAAAGTCTCTGGACAACCCCCTCATCGATAATCGTTACCCACTGTGACCCCTTATGTTCCATTATGGTTAGTAGGTGGGAGATTTGTGAAATTTTAAGACAAAAATGCCCTTTTGCAACCGTCTCCCTCTTTCCCTCTCTGAATTTTTTTTCTAAATTCAAAACACAACCTTGCCGCTTAAAAAATATATATATACAATGAAAAAGGCAAATTTTGGAAAAAGTTTTAATTTTTTTTTCGAAAATAGAAAATTCCAAATTTTTTTCCAGAATTTTTTTTAAAATCTGTTTTTCGAAAAATGTTTTCCAAAAACTGTTTTCAAAACTTCCTTTTTTTTAGAAAAATTTTCAATTTCGTAATAAATTCTTTTCCTAATTTTATTTTTTCAAAATAAAAAAATTATTTTTTAAATCTATTTTTCTTTACAAAACTTATTTTTTCAAATTGATTCTCAAAAAAAAAAACCGTTGCTTCATATTAAAAAGCTGGTATCCAAAATTGCTTTTGAAAAATTATTTTTTTAAAAACTGTGTTTTTTTTTCAAAAAATTTCAGAACTTTCTTTTTCAAATTTTTTTTTTAAATACCAATTTTCCAATTTCTCTAAAAATTATTTTCTAAATATGTTTTTCAAAAAGTTGTTTTGAAAAGTTGAGATAAAAGTTGTGAAAGATGTGAAATGGCGGTAAAAAGTGATGTGAAAGGTGGTTACAATATACACCCCTTATTTACAAAAGTTACGATTTTTTAAAAAAAAAATTAGGATTTTTTTTAATTATAAAATTTATGAGACACACCAAAATGTTACAAATCATAAAAAATGTTACGTATCATATTGTTGAAAAATTATGAAAATTAAAAAATGTTACGATTGCCGATGAGATGACATAATCTGTACCACGCAATAGGTGCATACGGTACATACCTTTAATGTGTGTATATTGTATCCATTTGCCTCTTTAATTCTTGGATTAATTACAAAGCAACACACTTAAATAAGGGCAAAGGAAGTTTTTTTTTTTGTCTTTAGTCTTCAGATATAGAAACTAAAATTGAGGTCTCAAAATTGGTACCCTGATACAAATCATCGGAGGCTTATGCTTTTGGAAGAAGAGTCTATCTAGTTTGAAAAAAAGAAAACAAGAATAACATTTTTCATTTCTCGGAGGAGTATATGTTGCTTGCGTACCTTTGAGATTTCCTGCGGCACTTTTAAGACGCATCTTCTTAACTTGTAAGATATTCTCCAATGGAATTACATTTCTAACTCGGGTGGTTTTCTTTTTTCCTCTCTCTCCTCTTGGCGTCTCTCCCTTTCTATTTTCAAAAGGCAGAGGATTCAACCGAGGCTCTGCAATTTCACTCCCAATTCCAACTGGTTGATCAACTTCACCATTGACAAAATCGTCACCCGGGTTCTCTTGCCGGGCTCCCGACCAAAACCGCAATGGGGTAATTTCCTGTACAACACTGTCAACGCCACCATTTGTGTCAGAAGCAACCCCTGATTTGGCTTGCAGAGATTCAGTATACAACTGTATGATTCCCTCTTTATCGTATGACTTGTTTGGGTTCTTTTCTCGAAATATCGATTCTGTTTTCCGATAAATTTGGAGGAGGTCGGGGAAATTGAGCCGAGCGTCCTCTAAGATGATTTGTTTATTCCTTAAGTAGACCTCCGTATTTACATTTTCACAAAGAATGGTGTCGGTAAAGAACGCCGCTGGTAACGAATCTTGGCGACCCATTCGCGGGGGCCTATCCGCCACACTCCTACGGATACGTTGACGGACGCCACGAATGCATGGCCAGGGTTCTCCACTTGAAACGGCCACATCCACAAAATTTCCATTTGCGGGAACATTAATGAGTCACGATAATAGTACAATTTTAGCCGCTCCCACGACTCTCCATGCAAGTACATCTTGAAAAACTCGTCCTCGACGTATAAATACAGTAAACTGATACCCGGGCACTCTTCCAGACCATTTTGTGGCAGATTAACTGATTCATCGATGAAGAACTGAAGTAACCACGGCCGCAGCAAAGACATGTATCCGGCAACGTACAGCGGCCGGTCAACGTAGTCCTGCTGCTGATGTTGATTTCGTAGCCGATTGTCCATGGATGATTGGCCGGACCGTTGATATACAACCGTTGAATGAGATGGCGACCGGGAACGCGGAGGCGACCATTGAGACAAATTCAAGAAGCTCATCACGTCGACATCTTCAGTAGCACTGTCCGACTCTCCACTGCTCGTAGGCCTAGCCATTGACACAGTTACAAAATTCAAAACCAATAAAAGAGAGAAAAAAAAAAAAAAAGCACACAAAATTGAGTGAATATTTCGCCTAAATCAAACGTTATGCTTATTCAAATTCAAATTTGTTTGCTTCTTGCCAACTTTGAAACCTTCATTGGGGTTGTGTTAATGCTTTCGTCATATAGTATATTCTATACTGTCGTTAGCGTTGCACTTTCTTACTTTGCCTTGTAATATTTTGTTGTTATTAATGAAATATTGCTTTCTTTGCCGTTCAAAAAAAGAAGAAACTACCTGTGCGAAATTCCAGCATAGGGCTTGTTCCGGCTAATAGGCAGTGCTGCTGTAGTCAATGGGTGATGCTGTTGATTTTGTAGCGGATTGTCCATGGATAATTGGCCAGACCCTTGATATACGACCATTAAATTAGCCGGGGATGGGGAACGCGGAGGCGGCGATGGCGGATATACGACCGTTGAATTGGATGATGAAGGAAAATACAGTGGCGGCGAAGGCTGTAGCGGCGATGACAACGTTGAGAAAAATGGGGGCGACGGAGAGAAATTCACGACGGTGAAATCTTCCCCAGAAGCCATGTCCAACCGATCTCCACCGTTGGAAGGCGCAGCCATTGCCACAGAGTTACCAAATTGAACCAGTAGAAGAAAAACACAGAGGTGAGACAGAGAGAATATTTCGTCCAAAACACAAGAAGAAACACGAATTTCTTTTGAAGATCCTAAGACATGGTCCTAAAGTGTGGTAAACACGATTTTCTTTGAAGCTGGATTAGAATTCCAAACCTCAATCGATGATTGATCGATGGAGAGACAGAGATGACAAAATAGGAGTTATTCTGCAAAGCATACTCACACCCACACAGCCCCTCGCTTTTATAGATGAGAAACTCTATGTAACAGAAAATATCTCTCGAAATCGAAATCGACGGGTGTGAATCTAGACTATGAAATAATCAGGAAAGGGAAACTGGCCAATACCGGACGCTGGGACGCTGCTATGCAGAATCTAGACTGTCCGTTGCTTGGATGGACAACTCAGATTTCAAACAAACTATTCGTGCAAACAGCTAACTATTTGCGCGAATAGTTTGTTTTTCAATCCGAACCGTTAAAAATACTTGTGGACGACTGTGATTTTGCACAACACCTACTGTGCATAAGCTGCACTGCAGCGTCCCCGCGTCCAGCCAATACCACCCTTCCCCTTTGTATTAGCTAACCCCTCACATGGGAACACCTAAATGAAAGTATATAGTATAATATATCTTATCCGGTCCCAATCACTCCTAATCCTTGTTTGCCGGACTAAGGAAAGAGGCGAGGATGTGAGTCAATCCCCTAAGGGGTGTTCCACTAAAGGAGTTTTATTTTAAAACTGTCTTGATTTTTGTGTTCATACATTTTTATGTGGAGTATTGTGAGAGGATGACCAGTCTTTATTTTGAAAAAAACTAGTTAGTGAAACACCCCTTTAGTTCCACCCTATAGTCTGCCTCCAAGCCTGAAATCAAACATGCCCAAAATGCCATGCTGGAATCCAAGGGTGGCTTCACAAAGAGCTGTTGCTGAATTTTTTCCTGGTGGTTGCTAACATAGTGATTATTGTTTGAGGCTCTTGGAAAAGACAAGATGCTCTTTGAGATACACAATTTGCTAAAATTAAAGAAGTATTAGACAGTGATGATCTCAGAAGTGAAAGTGGTCTTAATTGACTAGTCTTAAACCTGTTATACACGCTTGGGGTTCCTATGAAACACTTGTTAACTTGATTTTGATGTTTCGACTTTGGACAAATTTTAGGCAAGGTTCACTGTCCCATCATGTCCTTTAAGTGAATGAGTAAACGCTTTCCCTATCGTCTGGGGTCAGTGTTATTCTGTACAAAATCACAGCCAACCATTATTCTACCAACAATAAAGTGTCCCCGTCGAAAACCTCAAGTCAATGAGTACGTCGGAGATGAATCCGGATGATTGTCATATACATATTTCAAAAAAAAAATTAGAATCACAATCTCATCAAACATAAAAATTAAATAAGTTCGTCCGCCTAATGTTTCTTTTAAAAAATACCCCATCTGCCACCCAATATTTTCTTTAAAAATTCAAATATATCCTCCTAAGATTGTTTGCATTTACAAAAACTATATATAAGGCTAAGTTTTATAGTTACCTTTTGAATGGACAAGAATGCACTGGATTGTACATCTACAATTATGAATGTGATAATTTTTATAATTGCATAGCTTGATCGAGAATTAGGAGCTGCAAAAAGCCGAGCTCCTTTGTGTTGGTAATTTCATTGACAAAACACACATTTTATGTATCCCGATTTATTTATTTATAACATCTTTTTTATTAGTCGTTTATTTTTTCTAGAGCATTTGTATTAGGTATGGCAATGAATCTCAACGTGTTGCTTTCAATTTCGAGTGTGATAGTTTTTCGTCAAGTTTTCGAGTGCATTGGAAAGTGTTTTAAGGAGCAGCAGTAGTTTCGATCAAGCAAGTTCTTGAGGGAATGTCACTAGATGCAAGTCATGTGAATGAGATTCTGCATCACTCGAGCGAAACTGGTGATTTTCGGCAGTCACAAATATATCGTCTGTTCAGGTTTGGAGGCGACTAAGCATATGATAACATCCCCAAACATGTTCTTAATGGAGAGACATTCAAGGGAGTCTTGACTTTGAATCTAGGAGAAAATAAGCTGTCTATGGATCATTGTGGGCGAAGGACATCTGCAAGATGCCCTCGATTTTTAACATAATTTAAAAAGGACATTTTGCAAATAAATAATCATCATGTCAATACATACATACGTACCCTTATGTGGTATATCAAGCCAATCCAACCACATACATATAAATGAAATGAGTTAGACTAATGTTCATATTTACCTTCTTCTCGGGTCAAAAGATAAATAAATTAAGTTACATTTTCATCTTCAAAGTATAACTAGATAAGATGATAAGGTAACTCTTCATATGGAGCTCTCAAAAGACATCCGGCATTGTTCCTCGGCACTCCAAGTTATATACCTTGATTGGTACCTGACAATGAAGGGTTGAGCATACACTTGCCCAATAAAAAAATCTTTATCAAACTCTAAATGCATATGGAATAATAGGTGCAAACGGATGATCAGTATCCAAACAAATTTTAAAAAAAGGGCATTGAACCAAATTTGAACGAACTACCATAGCTAACTAGAGGAATCAAAGAAATCACACACATACACACGTTGTATCCCCAAACGCCAATTTATCGATTATCCAATTTCTTCCATCAAATATGTTGGAATTGTGCCTTGAATTTTCCTTCTTTGGGAGAATTCCAATTATGTTTAGGATTTCCTATTGTGTTTAGGATTTCCTATTGCTTTTAGGATTTCCAATTGTGTTTAGGTTTTCCTATTGTGTTTAGGATTTCCTATTGATTATGCTTCTTATAAATAGAGGCTTTTGGGGATCCTTTAGATATCTCTCATATTGTGGCCTCTCCAGAGTTACGGATCATAGCCGGCTCTTTGTATCTCTTCTTCACCATTGATAGTGAACTCTCTCTCTCCTCGCCCGTGGACGTACCTCAATCTTGGGGGAACCACGTATATCTTTGTGTCGTGTGATTGCTTGTTGTTTTGTTCGCTTTCTCCCAAACTTAGTCGCATTCATAGCGTTCGTTACAACAAACTGGTATCAGAGCTTCTGGTTGAAAAACTAGGGTTTCGTTTCCGATTGTGGCTATGGCGGCTAAGTTTGAGATTGCAAAGTTTGATGGGCAGAGCAGCAGCTTCAGTCTTTGGAGGGTTAAGATGAAGGCTTTGCTAGTTCAACAGGGATTACACAAGACCTTGCAGGGGCAGGAAAAATCCGGCATCAGCGCGGAAAATTGGGAAGACATGGATGCTAAAGCTCTGAGTTCGATTCAGTTGAGTCTAGCAGACGATGTTCTTCGCGAGGTGGAAGAAGAAACTTCAGCAGCAGGAATTTGGCTGAAGTTGGAAGGCATATATATGACGAAATCGCTCACGAACAGGTTGTATCTTAAACAACGTCTTTATACGTTTCGAATGCGTGAAGGTACACTTGTTAGGGATCACTTAGACGAGTTTAATCGTATTTTGATGGACTTGAAAAATATTGATTGTAAAATCGAGGAGGAGGACCAAGCCCTAATTTTGTTATGTTCTTTACCGCCATCGTATGAACATTTTGTTACAACCTTATTGTATGGGCAAGACACCATATCCATGGAGGATGTTAAGGCCAGTCTTCATTCGAAAGAGTTGAGGAAAAAGGTGTCAGGAGAGGTTGATGATCATGCGGAGGGATTGTTTGTTAGGGGAAGAACGACAGAAAAGGGTGGTACGAGTAATAGGGAAAGATCCAAATCAGCAGTTAAAAATAAGAAAAAGGGAAAGTGCAATTATTGCAAGAAACCGGGGCACTGGGCAAGAGACTGTTTAAAACTCAAGGAGAAGGAAAAAGAGGACCAGAAAGGGGGTAAAAATATTGCCGGGGTTGCTGAAAGTTCGGATGAGTTAGATACTGTTTTATCAGTTACAGTGGGAGATTCTCGCTGTGATACCGAGTGGATTTTGGATTCTGGGTGTTCATATCACATGTGTCCGCATAAGGAGTGGTTCGCCACTTATGAGGCGGT
This sequence comes from Vaccinium darrowii, assembly GCA_020921065.1. Classification (NCBI taxonomy): domain Eukaryota; kingdom Viridiplantae; phylum Streptophyta; class Magnoliopsida; order Ericales; family Ericaceae; genus Vaccinium; species Vaccinium darrowii. Next base: position 25,324 of record JAFMTH010000025.1, on the reverse strand, counting down.
CAATGGTGGCACAGTTTTAATGGGCAACAACATGCCCTGCAAAACTGTTGGTTGTGGAACGATCCAACTCAAGATGCACGACGGTATTGTGAGGACTTTATCGAATGTTCGGCATGTTCCGGAGTTGAAGAAAAATCTTATCTCTTTGGGTGCTCTAGATTCCATTGGTTGTACTTTCACTGGTGAAGGTGGAGTTTTGAAGGTCTCAAGGGGTGCTTTGGTGCTGATGAAGGGTCAGAAGTGTAACAATCTCTATTCACTCATGGCCAGTACAGTTACAGGTTCTGCAGCAGCGGTCGCTTCTTCCAAGGTTTCGGGTTCGGATTTGACTCGATTATGGCATATGCGTCTTGGGCATATGAGTGAGAGAGGGATGACAGTTTTGAGCAATCAGGGTCTACTTTGTGGGCAGAAAACTGAGAAGCTGGATTTTTGCGAGCATTGTGTCTACGGCAAGCAGTGCAGGGTCAAATTCAGTACAGCTGTTCATCGCACCAAAGGCACAGTGGATTATTTTCACTCGGATCTTTGGGGTCCCGCTGAGGTAACTTCTAAAGGTGGTTTTCGATATTTTATGAGTATTATCGATGATTTCTCTCGTAAGGTTTGGGTGTATATGCTAAAACATAAAAGTGATGCTCTAAGTACATTCAAACAGTTTAAAATTTTGATAGAGAATCAGAAGGGTAAGAAAAAAAACGTTTGAGAACTGACAATGGTATGGAGTTTTGTCTTGGCGAATTTGATAAGTTTTGCAGTAATGAGGGCATTGTGAGACATCACACAGTGAGAAAAACCCCCCAGCAGAACGGTGTGGCTGAACGAATGAACAGGACTCTTTTGGAGAAGGCGCGTTGTATGTTGTCCAATGCCGGGTTGGGCAAAGAGTTTTGGGCTGAAGCCGTTTCCACAGTATGCTATTTGGTGAACAGGTCTCCGTCGACTGCTATTGAATGTAAGACTCCGTTTGAGGTATGGTCGGGTCATAAAGCTGATTATTCCATGCTGCGTGTGTTTGGGTGTCCAGCTTATGCTCATGTCAATGAGGGTAAGTTGGAGCCACGTGCCAAGAAGTATATTTTCTTGGGTTATCAGGCAGGTGTGAAAGGGTATCGTTTATGGTGTCCGGAATCCTCTAAGTTTTTGATCAGTAGAGATGTTACTTTTGATGAAAACTTTATGGTTAAGGGGTCTAAGCAGGTTGAAGGTGCAGTTGAGGAACCGAGGGTTCCAAAGCAGGTGGAGTTTGTGATTGAATCTTCTGGCTCAGGGAAGAATGTCAGTAATCAGCCAATTGAAGAGGAGTTCAAAAGTTCAGACACAGAGGATGATGTACCAGCAGAGCAACCACGCACTATTGCTAAAGATAGGCCAAGGAGGGAGATTCGGCCTCCTGAACGGTATTCGGCTTATTCTGAGATGGTGGCCTATGCTTTATCAATTGCTGAAACAGTGGAGTATGATGAGCCTTCTACCTATGCGGAAGCTGTTTCGAGCAATGAGAGTGCACAGTAGTGTGTTGCTATGAATGAAGAGATTGAGTCTCTTCAGAAGAACCAGACATGGGAGTTGGTGGAACCGCTGAAAAATAGGAGGATTGTTGGGTGCAAATGGGTCTTCAAGCGCAAGCCAGGTATTCCAGGGGTTGAAGAGGCACGGTTCAAAGCTCGGCTAGTGGCGAAAGGATTCAGTCAAAAGGAAGGTGTTGACTACAATGAGGTATTTTCACCAGTTGTAAAACACAGTTCCATTCGCACTTTACTTGCTATTGTTGCTTGTTATGACCTTGAGTTAGACCAACTTGATGTCAAAACGGTGTTCTTGCATGGGGAGCTTGAGGAACAGATTTATATGCGTCAACCAGAGGGATTTGTTGTTTCTGGTAAGGAAGATCATGTATGCTTGCTTCGTAAGTCTTTATATGGCTTAAAACAGTCTCCTAGGCAGTGGTATAAGCGGTTTGATACATTCATGATAAGCCAATCATATTCTAGGAGTGAATATGACAGTTGTGTGTATTTTTGGAGACTTCCAGATGGTTCATTTATTTATCTACTGTTGTATGTTGATGATATGCTTATTGCTGCCAAAGGTGTATCAGAAATCAACAGGTTGAAGCAACAGTTGAGTGGTGAATTCGAGATGAAGGATTTGGGTGCAGCAAAACGGATTTTGGGTATGGAGATTAGCAGAAATCGAGTAGATGGCAAGTTGTTCTTGAATCAGAAGTCATATGTTCTCAAAGTGCTTGAGCGCTTTGCCATGCAGAACTCGAAGCCAGTCAGTACCCCTTTGGCAGCACAATTTCGACTTTCAGCAGAATTGTCACCTCAATCGGAGGATGAGGAGAAATATATGTCTCAGGTTCCATATTCGAGCGCAGTTGGGAGCCTTATGTACGCCATGGCATGTACTCGTCCTGATATTTCACATGCAGTTAGTGTCGTAAGTCGCTATATGGGGCGACCGGGAAAGGCACATTGGGAGGCTGTGAAGTGGATACTTCAGTATTTGAAAGGGACTGCAGATGTGGGTCTTTTGTATGGGGTTTCTAATCCGGGTAATCAAGTTGTTGGTTATGTTGATTCGGATTTTGCCGGTGACCATGATAAGAGAAGGTCTCTGACAGGTTGTGTGTTCACTTTATCCGGAAGTGCCATTAGTTGGAAAGCAACTTTGCAGGCTACGGTCGCGCTGTCTACAACAGAAGCAGAGTATATGGCCATTGCCGAAGCTGTAAAGGAGGCATTGTGGATGAGGGGAATTCTTTGCGAGCTTGGTATTGCACAAGGGGTTACTTCAGTATTTTGTGACTCTCAGAGTGCTATACATCTGACTAAAAATCTGATGTATCATGAACGGACCAAGCATATTGATGTCAGGTATCACTTCGTTCGAGAGATCATCTCACAGAAGCAAGTTGAGGTGAAGAAAGTGGGAACGGCGGATAACCCAGCGGACATGTTTACTAAACCGGTTTCGGTTGCCAAGTTCAAGCATTGCTTGGGCTTGGTTGGTATTTGCAGTTGATCGCCCCTTGGGGGCATTGTGGCGAGGTAGAGGCAGAAGAGGGTTGCTATAATTAGTGATTTGGGTTCAGTGGAATTCAAGTCAAGGTGGAGAATTGTTGGAATTGTGCCTTGAATTTTCCTTCTTTGGGAGAATTCCAATTATGTTTAGGATTTCCTATTGTGTTTAGGATTTCCTATTGCATTTAGGATTTCCAATTGTGTTTAGGATTTCCTATTGATTGTGCTTCTTATAAATAGAGGCTTTTGGGGATCCTTTAGATATCTCTCATATTGTGGCCTCTCCAGAGTTACGGATCATAGCCGGCTCTTTGTATCTCTTCTTCACCATTGATAGTGAACTCTCTCTCTCCTCGCCCGTGGACGTACCTCAATCTTGGGGGAACCATGTATATCTTTGTGTCGTGTGATTGCTTGTTGTTTTGTTCGCTTTCTCCCAAACTTAGTCGCATTCATAGCGTTCGTTACAACAAAATATCCTAGAGTAGTTTCAATCTAAACGCTTGGGACCTCGTTATCCCTTGCCTGACATTTGGATTCTTATAATCCCTGCCAAGCGTTTGCATCCTCGTAACTCTTGCCTAGGGACTCACCTGAAGGTGGACCTAGTACCACTTTTCCTTGGGTTAATTACCATTAAGTTCTTATTTGCTCAACAGTACTGCCACACATTCCAATTCCATCTATAGACCCATCATCAACATCGAAATTCCTCGTATAATATGCACAACAAACACCTAGTAATAACCCAAACAAGGTAAAACAATTTAAACGCCAAATTATTTGTGACTGCCGAAAATGCCGATACCAAGAAAATAGAGGCACCGGTACCTCCTGGGTTTTTAGAAAATGAAGTTCAAGTTCAACTACTTTCCACCCAAACAAGGTAAAACAATTTAAACGCCAAATTAAACAACCTAATATTACATGTAATAATTTTATCTGGAGTTTGTTTGAACATTTATTCCTGTAATGTGAATATCCACCAATCCAGGAAATTAACAATTGAATATCTAATATATTAGATCAAACAAAGTACATAATCTTAATGACAAAAATAAAAAAAATAGGGAGAGCAAAAAAGTATCTATTGGTATCGAGATCGTGCTCTGACTCTTCTTTGAATAACAATCAAATCTATATCTCCCAAAATAAGAGGTCAAAGAAAAATTTGTGTGACCCTATTTGCGAGATAATTTTCTATAATAAAACTATTGTATTTACTTAGCCTAAAATATAGAATTCGCCGAGTACTTGCAATTGTGACATATATATATCTTCCGTATTTCCATATTATTTGGTCTCATTATCTAAACTTATATAAAACAATTGTGTATATATGGTAATTTTTTAACACTCTGTTCAGAATTTCTAGAGCCGCCACTACTTGATTTTTATGATCACGTGTGACTTTTGCACTAGATCATCCATAACACCCTTTATGTTGAATGTTTACACTCTATATAGATAGCATTTAATCTCCTCGATGTATAAATAAATTCACATGTTAAGGCTAGTTTTCATTGTCCATATTGTTGAAATTTCATGACTTAGGGGGTGTTCCACTAAGTTGGTTTTTTTGAAAAACTGGTTTTTCACGGTTTTTTATGTGATGTATTGTGAAAGAATGACATGTCTCGGTTTTTGGAAAAAGCAGTTTTTTGTTAGTGGAACACCCCCTTACCGTTAAGGCTGTAAATGAACCGAGCTGCTAGTGGCTTGGTTTGGTTTGGCTCATTAATTAAAAGAGCCAGTTTGAGCTCGATTTTCAAGCTCGTTTAGTTAAGGAGCTTGCTAAAACTCGACTCGTTAAGTAAATTATCCTGACTCAGCTCGTTAAGGGCACGGCTACAAACATGACATCATCCTTACAGTCACATAACACGTGGGAGTAAGAGCACGGCTACAAACATGACATCATCTTTTGAGACCATTTTACAGTATTCACCAGGTCGAGAATTCAAATGGGAACATGGATTGAGAACTAAGAACGACAATCAACTCATGTCAGGAGGCATTATTGGAAGATGACGTGACCTAAGAGTCAGGTCACGCTAGTTGGTACGAGCCTATTGACATAGTTTTTGTCCTTTTGTTTTCATTAAGAAAATATCTACTCATTTGTAATGAGGGAATCAAAAGGACGGAATGAAATTCGTTTTTCCACTGAATTAGGTCCTACTTCATTTGGTGGCAAACAAGGGCCCCGTCATATTTTGTGACCAATCCGACTAAACGGACGTATTCACATGAACACATTTAGATCATCTATTTTAAGAATCAACGGTCCAGATTAAAAAAACTCTTTTATGCAGATTAAAAAAAACTCTTTTATGCACGCGTGAAAGTTGAATGATCGAAGTCTCCTTCTGGTTTAGTCGAAGAGATCGAAGCAAAGTCATCAATTCAACCATTCACATGGTCTCCCCTAAGATTGAACTCTTTCCAAATGAACCGAATCTCGATACCACATAGTTGGATCGTGACATGACTTTTTTTTTTTCTTTACACATTTTATGTTTATTGCAAGAATTGCAGGGTTTGGTTACAGTTTCTTTATTTTCCTTGTATTTGAATGAAAATCTTGTAAGTGACGGATGACTTTACTGAATGATATTGCATTCTCCCGATCAATAAAACTACGAGGACCTTCACAGAAAGTCTTTTAAAAGATAAGAAAAAGGAACATGCCAAAACGGATTTTGTAAACGTTAGAACTCTAGTGTATTAAGTGTTGGGATTAATGCTCTCAAAACTAATTAAATTTATTACTTTCGATTAATACCAATTAAATGTTTTCTTTGATACATGAGATATAATTCACGAGATGAATATTATTGGTTCATGAGATGAATACATAAATCCTAAATTACATTGAATATGATTCATGTATGTGAATGTGATTTACGTCCAGAAGATATAAATCATAATTATTTGTAATTTTAATTATTCACAATTGCTGATAGAAATGGACTATCTATTAGGTCAACTGCAACATGATTAATTTCTGAAAGATGGAATAATCCATCTCAATCATTAAAGTGAAAGACTTCAAGTAAATATGTTGGTGTATTTCGTATACATTGAAGAACCATAATAAAAGACATTATTTTAACGACTATCATACCAAGTGTGAATCTTATAATGCTAATTGTAGTTCATCCTTAATCCTGAGAAAGTTAATGAACTCAAGTTTCAGTCCTATGTCAGTTTCATTCGCCAATGAGTTAGGTCTTATTTGATCAACATGCACTTCTGTGAACTGGGTGATTTATGTTAGGACTGTGAGGACATTATTTTCAAGATGGAATTCACTCTTTATTTTATTATAGAGTATATAATGTCCCACTGAGTTAGTTCACTGGATTAGTTTTTGGAACATAGTACTAGTCATTTTAATAAAAAGTTCATTAGAATATTTTTCTAGACTAAAAGTGAGTGACCCAATATTCAAGCATGCTTTGGCTTGACAGTACGTAATTTATTACGACCAATTGCTACTTATTGACATTGCATGGTGAAGGGGTTGACATAATAATAGATATATTCTTGAGGCCTAAAGTTGAACCATAATTATATAGTGCAATAAATTGTAGTTTAATTGGGCTACCACTCATAGAGATGAGAGAGGGTAAGCTGTTAGATCGTGTTTTGGACGGCTCGGATGTATTTTTATTTTTTATTGGTTAAAAAAAATAAAAATTAAAGAAAAATTGATGAACGCATTCGGGCCGTCCAAAACACGATCCAACGGCCAAAGGATGCACAACAATGCTCAAGAAGCCCATGGGTTGCTTGCGACCTAGCTATGTGTTGCAGATAGTGTCGCCCCAAGTGTAGGGCTAGGTCGTTTGTAGCATTATACACGAAAGTCGATTTGGGCTCGATTTCTACAGGAAGGTTCAGAGCTAAAAGGATGCTTACTTTACGGTAGGGGTTTGGCGTTAGGACGACCAACCTTTTAGGTTTGATTTGTGGAATTCTCTTTCCTACCTTCTAACTTGACTAGGAGATGAGGTTTTACTAGAAATTAAAGACGGCAAGGTTTAAGGATTAATCAACATCGAAGACTTAGGTTAGTTTACTTGTCTCATTGACAACTCGGTTGAGAAACCTGGCTAGGGTTCTCAATTAGAAGATTTGACAATAAAATCATTTTAATTCTAAAGAAGTGTTCGACAATGGGGAAGAGTTCTTTGAAAAATTTCATCAAACACTTACAGTGACATCGCTCCAAGCGTTATATATGGCAAGAGATCAAGTCTTTGCCTACACATAATCAAATAGGTTAACGACCCTAGGTTATGTTACATAAAGATGAACCCGACCCATCCATAGACAAACATTGATCATTTATTGAAAGAAGAGAAAAACCCACCTAAACCATGGGATGTTAATCATTCCAGGACCAAGTCTTAATCACTACTTACACATGGTGGGTGTAAGCAACAAGAGAAATGAAGAGAGCAAGAGAAGCATGGATGAAATTACAAATAGAACTCCAGACACCTTAAATTGGCTTGATAGATATTTTAAGCTCCACTGTGTACAGACTCCCGAAGATGAGAATGACGCTCGAATACTTTGGATGAATTCCCGTGAGTTCGAGAACTTTTGTGAAGATTTGTAACCAACCCAAAACCATTCAAGAACTGGCTCATACATCCTTCAACCATCTGGCATATCCTTTTACAAACCTAAAAAACCTCCCAGCCAAAGTGATTAACCAGCCGGCATATCCATCAACTCGTTGGCACTTCGCTTGCTTCCAGAAGCTTCACGTTGAGCGCCCGATCTCTTCCCCATCGATTGGATTACTTTGCAAACAAGTTCAGAACCTTTAGAGATAGAGTTTGTACATGCAAAACCTCTCCTAATTCGAGTTCTAATCGGATTAGGTCACTACCTTTACAAACTCTATAAATAAAGGTCGTTGGCATCCGAAGTTTACACACAATCATTCAACGCCATACATTGTTACTCTGCAGAAATACTTCAAAATCCCTACCTTCAAAAGCTAGCCCTAAGCTCTTTGTGAACAAAAACATCCGAGCGCAAAATCCCCAAATTTGAATTTAGGTTTTAGGGTTACACGAGTTCAATCCACCAAGCAATCAATCCAATCGATCTAACATCTTAGGAAGTAAGTTGAGAAGGTCTCAAGAACTTCTATTTATTTGGTTTTTGCTTTATCAATTGCTTTATTTTTTGTTAGTCGTTCTCATTTTTTTTTTTTTGGGGTGTGAGGAAGAACACTGGCTGGCACATGCATTAGTTGGCCGGTACATTGAACCAGGTGATGAATTGGTTGCTAAATGTTGTGGTCAGCCGGTTATTCAATTTCTAGATAGATTTTTATATTCTGTTTATTTCCTGCTTAACTACATGATCATTTATCCTTACCCCATGTGCGATTTATTTCTTGTCCGTCACCCATATCTGCTAAAGCTAATTAACCAGTTTACTTGTGAAGTCTTTTCAAATATTAAAACGGCTTCATGTTGAGTGAGTACGGGCTAGCCTTTGTGGCTGGGCGAAGAAAGGTGCATACCCTTGTTTCTTTATCATGTGCCGCTCTAACAAGTTCATAAAGATGCGCTGCAATGGGCACCTCGACACGATACAAACAAACGCCATTGGCCATTCTTGTGTGGGGAGCTCGCACTGCAATGCGCAGGTGTCCACAAGAACATGGATCTATATTAATTAACTGAGTACTTACAACTTTAATGAAGACAAAAAGCTCTAAACCTAGTTCTCAAGCTCCAATGGAAGAGAAGAGAGAGAGTGTGCGCTAGGGAGAAGAAGGACGTAGAGAGAAAAAGGCAAAATAGGAGATTACCTAAAATCTAGGTTTTAGGTGGCTTATATAGCCCCAAAAACCGTGTAAAAGAAGTCGAAAAAGCCCCCACTGAAAACATAAGTCAGGCACAAAAATGCATTATTTTTCTAGTCGGTTCTTGAACCTATGGTAAGGTCAGTTCCAGAACCAATCAGTTTTTACAGTTTTAGTCTAGCTTCTAATGGATGGGTTTCGGAACCAAGGGTACAGTCGGTTCTAGAACCAGTTGGTATTTTTGAGTTTCATCAAGCCTCTGATCACTAGGTTCTAGAACCATGTGCATGGCTGGTTTCGAAACCAACTGGGCAATTTCAAGTTCTCGGTTCTAGCTTCTCCCTTGACCATTCAACGTCTTGATCGAGCACTCTTTGATGCTTCTTTCCATGTCTCTCGGGAGTTAGTGGCAGAGTTCCACGTAGCCGTAGGTCCTCGTGTCCTTTTGGGAACAATCCATGGCGTTAACACACGCATTATTCTCCCGTTTCACTTGAAACTATCAAATGATTAAAGCTATGTATGCATGTGTGTGTGACAAAATGAGAAAGATAAGCCCCGTTATTTGCACTATTGAGGGCTTATAGTGGGTCCCAACACTAGCCCGATAATTAGAGATAATATTCAATTTATTTAAAGTTGAATCGTTGGCCAAGTAATCTTTCCCTATATTTACATCTCTATCTCTCTTGGAAAGATGTACAAAAAAAGGAAGCAACTTTTCTCCTACGAAAAATCTAAAGAGAGTAGAGAAAAGTAAGAGGGAGGAAATATTCTAGGGTTCTCACAAACCCTTTGACAATTTTTCTCTTTGGGTCATAGGGTTGAAGATCTTTGGTGTGCAAGGAGGCTTTGGTTCTTTGAACTAAGGTAAAATCCTAACCCTTCCTCATGAAACTATACGTATATGTAAGAAGTAAATCCAAAATAAATTTTTAAAACCGTATTTTTTCCGCAATGGTTTATTATAAATCAACAGTAAGGACTTTGTACCATTTGCAATAGTACAAGAATTTTACGCACTGAAATTTTGGTATTACCAAAATATTTTTGGTATTATCACCAACCAAATATAAAACAAAGTATCTGATCAATTGCACATTGAATATGCTATACTGTAACTGTGACATTAATTTGCTGAAAATGTGTCCTTGTGGTTGGTTAACGTCATAATCAAATGTGATTAGCATTCCAAGATGAAATATCGAAGAAGTATCAAAGGAAAGGTATTTTTCTATCTCGAGCATATATATCTCAACATCATCTGCGCTACGTACCCATAAAGTACCCAGAAAATACCCAGAAAACTGAACCTGAAAAACTGAAATGAGTTAAGTTTCAGTTTCTGTGTATTTTCTAGATAGAGTTTCTAGGCACTTTGCATTTCTATCTAAGTGCTAGTGCCACGTATCTAGTGTACGCGGGATACCAAATTCTTTTACTTGGCCTTAAATGGTTGATAGGCGCGTTACGCGGGATACCATTTCAGTTTTCTTCCTTTGAAAAGAACCCCTGTACGGTTGTTCGTATGCCCGTTCATACTAATGCGTAAGAAATGGGGGAAGAAAATAATAGACCTTCAACAGTAATAAGCTCAAATTTTAACCATGCTATTTTCTGTGCAACAACGGGAAATATATGATGCGTCAGAATTTTAAGAAATCTTGAATTAATGTACTGAAGCGATTTGGAATTATTAAATGGTTATGATAGTGATATTTAATATAACAGAACGTATTGGGCATTTCGAGAACTTATGTTGGATGGATGCATTTGAGATGTTTTTATATTATAGATTTCATATTTGGATGTGAATTGATGGTTAAACATGGAACCATTTAATAAAGCATAGCAATTTTTTATTTTGTGACTATTCTCGGCGTTTATAAAAATGCGGGGTCGCCGATGTCGAATTAGAGACTGCACCAGTGCTTGTTAAACGTAGGCACAAACGCTGAAAGTATTTCCGGCGTTTATTAAACATCGGGAAGTATTTCCAGCGTTTTTAAAATGCCGGCATTTATTTGATATGTGCCGGTTTTTTAAAAACGCTGTAATAACCCAGATTCGTAGCATACATGGTCTACTCTAGATTTTCTATCAAAGAAAGAATGATACTTTCAGTATACGTTTGCTAGCAAAGTCTTAAATGGTTGAAAGGCGCATTACCGTACTAAGCTCAATCTTTAACCAATCATTTTTTCTAGTCAATGATGGCCCATTGATACTAACGCGTTGCGTAAGAAACAGGGGAAGAAAATATTGATTTGAAGACCTTCAACCGTTACCCTACTAAGCTCAATCTTTAACCAATCATTTTTTCTACGCAACAACGGGAAGAAAATATTGATTTGAAGACCCAAAAATCAAAGCACGTTTTAATTTGATTCCCACAGCAGTTTTTTTTTTTTTTTTTGACCACAAAAGATTAAGAGGATACAAGTTGTGGAACGAAAAATAGAAGTATCTTGTCATGAAACGGAGAAAAATTTGGGTGCAAATAGGGTATGTGTGACGTGGTACTTGTGCAGTGCATCTAGACCGTTGGTTGCAATGTTGGATGGTTCGGATGCACCCCATAGCCAAATTGATTTTCTCCTTAATTGAAACGTTGGCAGATGAAAGCATAAGCGTTCATGACATATGTACTGGAAATTATATAGATTGTGCAAGGAGATGGTTACAATTGAAAAGCAAAAAAATTCCATGTTGAGCATTCTGCTTTCATGCTCTAGAACAAAAGAAGATACAATAGAACTGGTTCAGTTGCCAAAATTAACATCACTTTTTCATTTGTTGCATGCACACCTTGACTGATAATGGGAGTTCAATCTTACCGTCCACTAACGGAGAGTTCAATTAACGAGTAGAGCTTCTTATATATTGACACCAAATGAATTGATATCACCTAAGAAGTTTCGAACCTCAAACTTTGGGAGGTAGCAAATTGCCAAGTCTCTAGCTTTGATCACAATGCCTGTCAGGAAATCGGAACAAGAAACAGTCGTGTATAATGAAAAACAGGAAAGAAAAACGAGACACAAGATATACGTGGAAAGCATCAACACGAGGAAAAACCACGGGAGCCACACCAGTCCACTATGAAATCGAAAATAAGAGTACAAGTCTTCTCGCAATTTCTCTGAGATCTGCGTTTTTCTCTCGCCTCTCTCTGTTTTTCTCTGAAAACTGATAACCCTAATTACACACTAACAGCAAAATAATTAGGTCGGGTCTATAGCCGAAATTACATACCAAGGTCTCTCAAATATATATCGTTTTCGCTGCAGTCCGGAGTGCGAGGCTCCTGCCCCCATACCCCCGGTATTGCTGAAGGTTGTCTGCACCCCAACAATGCGAACCCTCTAGTTAACATCAACTTCTTCGTATTAGCAAAAATCCAATATTTTTAAAAAGCATATAATCAGTCAACAAACCAATCACCCTCTCCGTTTTTAAATGTTCTATTAAATGTTTTAATAGTCCGTAAAACGAGGATTTAAAATAATACTCCAATATTTTGTTCCAGAAAAATTTCAAACTTTTTCCTAAATTAAAAGAACTCATTGATCTCTATTTTATTGTGGAGCAAAACTTGAATTTTTCTTGGAAAATTTGGATTATTATTAAGTCCTCATTTTACGGACTGGACAAAATTTTTGGGATGAAAGTAGTAGATTAACCCAAGGGTTATTGGGTAAGTGGGCAAGAAAAAGCTATAAGTGATCCTCTATGATATCACATGTTCAAATCTAAAGTACACCGAACATTTCAAGCCTTGGGGGCCATGGGAGGTTATCCCGTCGTTAACTTCAAGATCCCGAAATTAGTCGAGTTGTGAGCAAGCTGGCTCAAACTCCAATTATATAAAAAGAACCAATTGTATCATTCGAATCATATTATGAATGTGCAATGGTTAACACTGTAAAAAGAAAGGACCAACGTTTTGTGCTCATACATGCGTGGGAACGCAAATATGGAAGGGTTTTTTTAATTATAAATATTATAAATTAGTAAAAGTTATAGTAAGAGAAGCGTATATGTAATGGGAGTAAAATTGCATTAACTATTTTGTTTTCAACATTCTAATTGCATTGGCTGACTTAAGACTTTATCATTTAAAAAGGGGGAGTGCTCGGTTGTACTTCCCCAACAATTAGAATGACCACCCTTTTATTTTTTATTTGTTTTAATTTTTGTGACGAAGGAACCACTTCATGGGTGGGCCACTAATTAGACCCACCTTAAGAGTGTAACCCTCCGGATGAGCCGAAGCAACCACCGACCTAACCCACCAGGTAATTCGCAATACCTACCTGGGAGAGAAATCAAACCCTGCCCACTTAGAAGCAAGGTCTGACACCGCCCGCTTGGACAAGCCCACAGGTGATATTAGAATGACCACCTTTAGGAAGTGCAAATAGAAATTCCCAGCCTACAAAATGATGACGAAATCTGATTAACTTAGTTTGTAGATATATTGCTCTTGTTCTTGATAAGCATTTCAAAGACTATTTGTCTTTTAAATTAAGAGAACAAATGGTTTAATGAAATATATGTGGCCATAGCTAGCTAGAAAATGCAATCAAAGTCATCCCATGCAGTCAACTAATAAAAAATTCTTGCGGTCAAATCGGGTCTATCTTGTGGTGATTGTCCCTCGCCCCATTCATATTGAATCTCTTTCAACTCTGGGTAGGTGAAAAGCAAAATTGAGTATGATAACAGTGAAAAACCCATTAGCTCCGTCTTTGAATACTATATTGTCGGATCGCTTTTTCACCAACTCTCCTAAAACTAATTGGTGTTAGGAAGAGTTTCAATTAAGTCTTTTATCGCATTCGACTTCGCACCTGCAAGTCTGTTTTTAGAGCGGTCGCAGGGAGTGACATTGTGCAACCAAATCCATGGGGGCACTCCAGGCTCAACAATCCCTCCCTCACAATGACGCTCCCGCGACTCGAACCCATGATCTCCTGGCTCTGATACCACTTGTCAGACCGCTTTTCCACCATCTCTCCTAAAACAGACACTCCAAAAAAAAGAAAGAAAAATAAATTACAACTTGATAAATGAGGATACATCCAAATATGTGTTTTGTCATGAAAATTGCCAACAATAAAGACCGCGGGCTATGGACCTTATAATCTCCGGCCCCCTTTGGCACTTCCATGACAAAACACACTATACAGAGAAAATCTATCCCCTAACAAAATGTGACCATGTTCTGTAAAGCTGCAAACACACGAAAGAAAAACATAATCTGTATAAGCCAAAACATTTCTCACACTTTTTGTCACAGAAGGACAAAGGTAGAGAAGCCAATGAAAGACCATAAAGCCATATGAACTAACATGTACCACAAACAATAAATGCCAAAATGTACTGTAACCGACAATAGTCAAAGAAAGATGCATGTACCCAGTAACATGAGCCCATGAGCCAGCCAATTCAGCAGGAAATGATAAAGCAAGCAATAGGAATAAATAAGGACCAGCATTGTAGATAACAACTTAGCAAATCCATAAAATCTAGAATCAAATCTAAAACCATATAATTCGAGCCATAGATGATACTACCTAATCTGTTCTCTGTATTACCATAGAGTGCCAATAACTAGCTATATGTGACAATTTAGGAACATATCAAGCCATGGAGGGGAAAATAATCTTTAATTAATGCCCAAAAGGAAACCAAGTCTGGGATAAATCGCAATATAAGATAGAGAATGGGGAAATTAAACAAAAAAAAAAAAACTTCAAATAGAAAAGAAAATAATAGAAATCTTTAAATCCTTTTGGGAGAATGAATTTGGGAAGGAATTGGAAGGTACTTAAAATAAAATAAAAAATTTAAAAAAAACACATGCCTTGAATCTGGTGCACCGTTCCCAATTAAATAAAAAGTAAATGTCGTAAACACGGAAAGAAGTCATTAAAAAAGCCAACTTAACCTTTTGTTTTGTCTTTATTTGATTTTTTTTTGCATTTGTTAGTTTTACATCGATTTTTTGAGTATTATTGATTCGTCTCGACGAGAGGAATCCAAAAAGGTAAAAGATTATGATTAGAAGTTTCAATTTTTTGAATAAAATCGAAAAAAGTGTAAAAAGCTGACATTTTGGCTTATTTTTGTCTTTATTTAAAAAAATTTAGGCACGGGTCATAATTTTATACTTTTTTGATTCCTCTCGCCGAGATGAACCAATAATACACAAAAAGTTGATGCAAAACTAAAAAATGCGAAAAAAATTCAAATAAAGACGAAAAAATAAGCTAGCTAACTTTTTAGGCCAAAACACACCTAATACTTCCCTTTTTTTAACCGCGTCTGATTCCCTTTCTTTTTTTTTTTTTAAATGCATATCCCAGCAACAGAAGAATGCGTAAAGTAAAGAAACAAAACAGAGTGTGCTCAAACAATTTTCAAATGCTTGGAAGATTAAAAAAATAGTGGAGGTGCCCAACATACACTATTGTGGTATTGTAAAACACGAAAGTATGGATTGCATTTGTATCTATACTCTACCTGTCATAAATATGTGGTTTTATCGAATATTTTGAGAACTCTAAAGCTACGGGAAGACATGCAGCAGTTGCGTTCAAATTCTAGAAATGCATCAATGATTTTTTATTGTTCACCCAAAGTCATTTTCAATGGATATTTCGGAGAAAATTTATGACTTAACTCTACGTGCTAGTAGTTTGAAAACGAAAAGAAAAAAATAAAAGAAAACAACAATTGAACTCTTACCCACTTTAACTCCAACTTGACTATATTATTGGAGCATAAAAAATACACAAACTTGCTAACTCAGCTAATTCTTACACAAATAACAGATTTAACTTCATCATTGGAGAATGCAAATGGGTTCAAAATTACAGCCAATCAAAGGTCCCACCGTTGCTATAACAAGTAAGAGTTTCCACAGCTGATGCCGACCTCACAAGCTTTTTTTGATTGGCAAAAAAGATTTTTATTAATCTTTGAAAAGGAAACAAAGATTAAAAGGATCTCGAGCACACCGACAAAAGCCATCCGAGAACCAGACCCAACAAGAAGCCAACCAAAACAACGACAATCAAAACGAAACTGCAAAAACCCACCCAACCACCTACAACCAAAACAAACAAAGACGAAAAGGACAGGCCGACACCTAAAAGATCAGCCCGAAAGAAAAGACCAAAGACCAAAAGAACCAAACCTAAAACCGACAAACCACCGAATTAAAAATCCATAGATAGAGGCACCTTCCTCAAGCTCATCAACTTCCTCTAAAAACAAAAATGATTGTGACACAAACTTTGTGCCACAACCAACCACAACCTCACTCACATAGGGTGTGGGTCCCACATGGGCCCCACGTGTGGGCCCCACACCCCATGTGAGTGGGGTTGTGGCACAAAGTTTGTGTCACTATCATTATTCCTCTAAAAAATTTCCTTCCTCCAAGTCATCAAGAGCATTAATCATTTCCACTCAGCCTCCTCCATTTCAACAAATTTCTTTAAATTATAGGTTCTGCCCCCTCGAGATTTAATACCCAACAAGGCCCCCTTATCCATCAAATTACGCGCATCCGTGAAAAAAGAGTTCTTCTTCCGAGTGTCCTTGGCTCTCTCCTCCTGTAGCTGAAGATGCTCATTTTAACTTCAATCTCTACTAATCTTTGGAAAGTTTCATCATCATTATCATGAAAATGAACATTCCAATTCCTTACCTACAACATGATGTCTTTGAGCTCATTCATAATTTGCCTTATTAATTCCTCCACCTAATAATATCTTCACTATCAACAGAGGCCATATGGTTACTGTTTCATCCAGATTAGGATTCTTCACTAACTCCTTCCCATGAGAGGGCTGATGGGCTGCGACAAGCTGAGCATCCTCTATCCCACCTTTCACAGAGTCACTAACCAAATCAGCATATCCTTTTCTTTGTCTACTCCATTTCCACTGAGATAAGTGGTAGGATATGTAAGTGAGACCCATTAAATGCTCACTAAATGTGAAGGACCTGTTTGTAATAATGTAATTTGTACAGATGCCATGTGCAGTTTATGTTAGTTTGTTAGTTTGTCTAACAAACTGAGGTCCTGTGGTTAGTTAGTGGGGAATGGTAAGTCGGTGAGTAGCACAGGAGCAGTTGCAGTAGTCCTTTCTTGTATAAAAGGGAGAAGTGTGTTCATTTTTTAGAATCATCGAATACAAAAATGAAATAAGATCTGTTATCCTCTTTCTTGTTCTCTTAGGGTTTTCGGATCACATTTTTCATCATGGTATTAGAGCTAGTAGAGACGAAAGTCCATAGATCTGAATCTTGATCTGAATCCTGAAGCAAGTACAGTGAATTTCTTAAATCGAAGAAGAATAATCAAGATTTGGTGTATCAGAGAGCATCAGAATGTCTTCGTCTTCAACATCGGTAACACTTCCACCATCGCTTACTTTCTTAGTCTCAAATTTTCAATCTCTGGTGATTGTCAAGTTGACTGGCACAAATTACCTTCTATGGCGGATTCAAGTAGAGAATGTGATGACTGCTAATGGTTTCTTTGGTTATCTAAATGAATCGATTGAGTGTCCTTCACTGAAAATTAAGAATGCTGAGGGGAATTTTGTTGATAATCCTGAATTTGCGGTTTGGACTGTTGTTGATACACAGTTGTTGTCATGTTTGACTTCGTCTTTATCTCAATCTACTTTACCCTACGTTCTAGGGCTTAGACATGCTAAGGATGTATGGGACTCTCTGTCTAATCGATACAACTCTCTCACTAGATCTCATGTGCAAGAACTGAAATGTAGATTGTTTTCTCATACTAAGACTGAGAGTATGGAGAAGTATATTGACACTATAAAGGAGTATGCACAAAAATTGGCTGCCGCTGGTAGTGAAGTAAGTGATGAAGATCTGGTGTTCTATACTCTGCGAGGTTTACCAGGGGAGTTTAATGGATTCAAAACCGCAATTAGGACACGAGGTAAACCAGTTGTTTTTGATGAATTAGTGGCTATGCTGAATGGAGAAGATCTGCAATTGTCTGCGGAACTACCATCTGATCATACAATTGTTTTGGTGGCTGCACAAGAGAATGGTAAGCATCAAGGCATGAGTAACATAACTGCAGGAAATGCATTGTCCAATTCCATGTCACAATTAGGCATTTCAACACATCCACCTGCACAAACTGATTCCAATTCACAGTATGTCACCACTCAATTCTTTCCTCAATCATCTTTTCCACAACAATCACAACAGCCTTATACTAATCAATTCAGAGGAAATAATAGAGGAAGAGGGGGAAGAGGCCCCAGATATTTTAAGGATCCTTGTGAGATTTGTGGAAGGAATAATCACACCACCAATTACTGCTACTATAAGAGTTCAAATAGCAATGATTTTGCTGGAGGACAGTGGAAAAGCAATGCGACACAATCCCAACCACCTCAGCTGTTTCACAACAATGTTTCACCACAGTTTATTCAAGCACCGCATATGCTGCAGTATTTTCCTTTCCAGATGTCTCCAACATCTTCAGTAATACAGTCACAAGTTCAATATTTTGGATCTAGTGTTCCTGTTAGTCAGTTTGGAGGTTCATGGATTCCCTCTACCATGCCAAGTGGACAAATACCCTTTTCTACTCAATCAGTCAGGTCTACTAATGGTTTGACTTCTGCATCAACTGCTGCTTCTCCTGCATTTGCTGGTTTTACTGGGGGTTATCAACCAACTAGAATGGTTAATGGGTTTTATGGAGTTCCTGGTTTTACTGCTGCATATCAGCCAACTGCCATGGTGGCTAGCTCTTCTGGACAGTCTGCTGGTCCTGGTAACATTCAGATGGGTTTAATCAGTTCTTCTGCATCCACTGATACATCACAACCTTGGTTCTTTGACAGTGGTGCTACACATCATGTTACCAACACTCTGAGCAATATTTCTCAACCTCAACCAGCTTCAGTAAATGAGGGTGTTCTTGTGGGCAATGGCTCAACTCTTCCAGTCACACACACTGGTAAAGGCATTCTCCCAACTCCATATTCTACTTTTCAGTTGTCTTCCATAATGCATTCACCTGATATTTCTCATAATCTCATTTCAGTATATCAATTTGCTAGAGATAACAATTGTGTGCTTATCTTTGATTGTACTGGACTTGTCATCCAGGACAAATCTTCTCACAAAATTCTGTTCAAGGGGCCTTGTCACAAGGGACTCTACCCAGTACTGAACTACTCTGATGTCTTCTCTACTGTTCCATCTCAAGCTGTGGTTAATTCTGTGTCAAGTAATTCTGCTGCATCTCCATCTTCTTCTGCTATTGTTTGGCATCAAGCACTAGGTCATCCAAATTCTACCATGTTTCACAATCTAATAAAGCAGTTTGTTTTACCTGTCAGTAAGCCTTTTGTGAGCAATTGTAATTGCTGTAATCTTGCTAAAAGTCATAAACTGTCATTTCCCTTGTCTGAATCTTGTTCTTCTGCACCATTTTAACTAGTACACATGGATGTGTGGGGCCCTTCACCTATTCCTTCACATAAAGGTTTCAAATATTACTTGTTGGTTGTTGATGATTATACTAGATACTCATGGTTATTCCCTTTGCATTATAAATCTGAAGTTAAAACTAAGATTTCAGAATTCAAAGCCTATGCTGTCACTCAGTTTAACACTTCTATTCAGAAAGTAAGGAGTGACAATGGTGGGGAATTTGTTAATCATTTCTTACTCCATTTGTTTCTCACCACTGGGATTGTTCATCAGACCACTTGTCCTCACACCCCAGAGCAAAATGGGGTGGTTGAGAGGAAACATCGTCATCTCATTGAAACCACAATCACTCTACTATTGCAATCTGGTTTACATACCTCATTTTGGCTTGAAGCCTTAACTACAGCTGTATTTCTTGCTAATAGGTTGCCTCATTCTTCTCTTAAGAATCAAATTCCCTTTGTTCTCTTGTTTAACTCCTCACCAAATTACTAAGCTTTAAAACCTTTTGGGTGTAGTTGTTTTCCATGGCTTAAACCCTATGTTCCTAACAAATTAACTCCCAAATCCAAACAATGCATTTTTCTGGGATATTGTGACAAAACCAAGGGGTATAAATGTTATGAGCCTGAGAGTCACAAAGTGTTTCTTTCAAGACATCTGAAATTTGTGGAAACAGAATTTCCTTACACTACTCTTGTTCAAAGTATTTCTTCTTCTTCATCTTGCACTCCTACTCAATTTACAGTTCCTCTTACTTCCTTTTCTGATGTTGTCATTAATGTTCCTATAAGCCCTACTCCTGTTGATTGTTCTATCTCTAATGTGTCTTCCTCCAGTCCTGTTTCTTCATGTCCTATTTCTTCTTCTACTTCTATATCTTTAGTTGATCATTCAGAGTTGTTACCTCCTAATAATCTTGTTCCTGTTTCAGCTTCTTTTGTTGTTTCTACTTCTGCTATCTTGCCTTCTCATCCTATGCTTACTTGATCCAAAACTGGAATCTTTAAACACAAAACTCCTTTTAGTCTTAATACCGTTTCTGTTTCTTCTGACATTCCCACACAAGAACCTCACAATTTCATTGAAGCACTGAGATATTATGTGTGGCAAAAGGCTATGGCCGAGGAATATAAAGCTCTTATGGATCAAGGGACATGGACCTTGGTTCCCTTACCTCCTCATGCCAATGTTATAGGCTGTCAGTGGATTTATAAAATCAAGCGACATTCCGATGGGTCTATTGCTAGATACAAAGCTAGATTGGTCGCTAATGGCAACCAACAGCATGAGGGCTTGGATTTTACAGAGACTTTCAGTCCTGTAGTTAAACAACCCACACTTAGGGTGTTCTTTCTATGGCAATCACTAATAACTGGGTTCTAAAACAACTTGATGTCTCAAATGCCTTCTTACATGGTGTCATTGAGGATAATGTCTACATGAGACAACCACCTGGGTACAAGAATTCTGCTCATCCTTCTTATGTATGTAAGCTTAATAAGGCTTTGTATGGTTTAAGACAAGCTCCTCGGGCATGGTTTTCAGTGTTCTCTGGTTTTCTGTTGGAACAGGGATTTCATCAAAGTCAAGCAGATACATCCCTATTTGTATTGCATAATGCTCAGGGTATCATCATCATCCTTGTGTATGTTGATGATATTATTGTAACAGGGAGTAATGTTGCATACATTCCTCAGCTTCTTACTCTTCTTAGCTCTAGATTTGCTATGAAGGATCTTGGTGTGTTACATTATTTTCTGGGAATTGAAGTCCATCACGATGGTGCCAATTTATGTTGTCACAGGCTAAGTATGCCTCAGATTTGCTTCACAAGGCTGGTATGAGTGAGTGTAAACCCAGCTCTACTCCTCCTCTGTTAAACCAGCACTTCTCTCTTCTGATCTGCAGTTTTCTGACCCTCATTGGTATCGTACTATAGTTGGCTCTCTTCAGTACTTGACACTTACTAGACCAGAAATATCTTTTGCTGTGAATGTTGCATGTCAGCACATGCATGATCCCAAAGAGAGTGATTTTATTGCTGTTAAGAGGATTTTAAGGTACATCAAAGGATCTATTCACAGTGGTTTGTTGTTTACTCCTAGTACTTTTCACCTCACAACCTTTTCCGACGTTGATTGGGCTGGGGACAGAATTGATAGGAGATCTACCACTGGGTTTTGTGTTTTTCTAGGGTCTAATTTGGTTTCCTGGACTGCTAAAAGCAGCCTACAGTGGCTTGTTCCTCTACTGAAGCAGAATATTGTGCTCTTGCTCATACCACTGCTGATCTTTCTTGGCTACAACAACTGTTACATGATCTTTGTATTCCTGTGGTTACTCCTCATCTTATATGGTGTGATAATTTGTCTGCGATCTCTCTTGCTGCAAATCCTGTATATCATGCTCGTACCAAACATGTTGAAGTGGATTACCACTTTATTCGCGAAAAGGTTCTTTCTAAACAGGTTCTCATCAAGCACATTGGTACACTGGATCAACTTGGGGATATTTTTACCAAGCCATTCCCTGTTGATCGGTTTTTGTTTCTCAAATCCAAACTAATGGTTGTGAATACACCCATTAGTTTGCAGGGGCGTGTAAGTGAGACCCACTAAATGCTCACTAAATGTGAAGGACCTGTTTGTAATAATGTAATTTGTACAGATGCCATGTGCAGTTTATGTTAGTTTGTTAGTTTGTCTAACAAACTGAGGTCCTGTGGTTAGTTAGTGGGGAATGGTAAGTCGGTGAGTAGCACAGGAGCAGTTGCAGTAGTCCTTTCTTGTATAAAAGGGAGAAGTGTGTTCATTTTTCAAAATCATCGAATACAAAAATGAAATAAGATCTGTTATCCTCTTTCTTGTTCTCTTAGGGTTTTCGGATCACATTTTTCATCAGGATGAACTTCCATAGTTGTCAATGTAAATCTAGATTGAAGCCCTATGCCATCACAGTCCTCTTCGAAGACCTTGACACTAAAATTTCCGCCATTGACTAATAAATTGATGTATTCGTTAATCTTATGATTAAAATTCATTAAAATCAACAACCTTCCAATTCATAGTTTGATTTTGTCAAATCTGGTCATGGTAGATGAGCCTGGACGATAGCCCAACCCAAGTTTTACATTTTTGTAGAATCACATTTAGTTTTTGACCTCAACAATGTAAAAAATAAATAAGTTCGTCTGCCTATGTTTCCTAAAAAAACATCACAAATTTTTGTTGAAAAATTTAATAACCATCCTTTTGGGAGTTTAAACAATGCATTGACAAGCCACGGCGAGCACAGGGCCAATTTGCTTGGAGTCCACCACATGATCACTCTGGCCCAATAAACTTGGAAGAACTCAGACCCACTTAATAAAAAGTTTAAGCCTGTAAGTAAGGAGCCATCCAATTATTAAGACCCAACGTTATTCTGTTTTGCAAGCACGTTATTCCCTTAACGTTCACACATGTTCTAACACATCCTACTAAGATATTATGCTTTTACAAAAACTATAGGGCTATTTCGATCGAGAATATCTACGATAATTTTAGTAATACAATTTCGTAATATGTATTTGCCTGAAATTGATATCAGATTTCGTAAATTGTAAAAAACTAGCAAATCTTCACCTAAAAAGGCATGGTATGGTTCATTTAAGCAAAAACATGAATTAGAGATTCATAGCAATTTCTACTGCTAATTGCCCACGTCTTACCAAGACAATATATGTAGCAGTTTTTGTATACTATTTCTGTGCCAAGAAAAATCCAAAGATCGTAACAGGAAATAATGTCTATTTAAGGCCCATCTAACTCGTGAGAAATCAAATTAACGAAGTGCAACATAGAGAGGGCTCAGCCCAAGAGAACACAAACCCAAGTAACTAAACCAAGAGCTGGAGTCAGAATGGTTTGGCTTTTACTCATACAATCTACTCCACATGATAAGTAAGTACCTATACATAATTCTCTTAGGCTTCTTCCCCTATGTAAATCTTGAGGTCCAGATAAACATCAGTTCACCCTCCAGGATTTCGTGTAGATATCAATATTTCCCTGCAATTTGAGCATTCATAAATTAAAACATATTTCAGGTTAGTAATTGAAAACGAGCCACCAAGCGTTTTTCTTCAAGTAAACTGGGATTCTACGTGGTTATATGAATACTGGGATGACATATGCCATGCATCTTTTATTAGAGTTGGATAAAGATAATGTAGATTATTTTTTACGATTGGATGTGGATGTAGATCATCGGAGAAAGGGGACTAGACAATATCACCCCTCCCTTGAGTATTAGCTAATCCCTCACATGGGACACTTAAATGAGAAAATAATCCATCTTATATAGTCCACTCTAAATCACCCGTCAAATAAATGTCGGTCTGAGGAAAGAGGGGGAACATGTGGTCCATCCCTATAGTCCCCCCTCCTATCCTGAAATCAAACATAACCAAAATGCCATGCTCGAGCCTCGAATCCTTACAGATAGAGAACAGAGAGTTCAAAGAGTTCCAAGAATGTGTTCAAAGTTCAAACAGTTTCTAGAGATAAAATTTAGAACCTGTCGCAGCTTGTTCTTTAAGGAAATAACCTCGTGCTTCCTCTATCAGCAGGGGTCAGTATTTTTCCTAATGGGTACAAAATCATAGCCAATCAAAATTCCAACCATTAGTCTATCAAGAATATATAGAAGTGTCCATGGCATCAGCGAAAACCTCAAGTTAATTAGTAGCAAATGAATTCAGACGACTGTCAAATAGAATCAAGTTGGTTTTTTTTATCTAAAAAGTGCAAAAATTAAATAAGTCAGTCAGCTTAATGTTTCTTAAAAATACCATATCCGGCCAACCAAATAATCCTCCTCTTAAGATTGTAAGCATTTAAAAAAACTATAAGGCTAGGTTTAATATTTACCTTTGGAATGGACACGATAGCCCTCAGTAGGGCTTGGACTTAGTTTTGCATTGATGTGGTTATATTTCAGATTTCAGTTTTGCATTTTTCCTGAAGTATTGAACCTACGATAACCCTCTGTAGACCTTGGACTAAGTTTTACATTTATCTCTGGCACTACTTCCTAGTTTTGCATTGATGTACAATATCATGCATACGTTTCATGTCCCACCAGTCCCAGTAACCTAACTGAGACTAAGAAATTAAATGGCTTTCCCTTGTCTGTAAGCATGATGCTTTCAACATGATAATGTGTGTTGTGATGAACAGAATCAATTGAGAACAGGGCTTATGAAAACATGGCATTGATCTCCTTTCTCATGTTACTTTCGCTACTATTTAGGCTTCAAATACTTCTACAGACTTGCCTAGTAAATGTTAAGACATGTTACACTTTCCAGTTTACATTTACCACAGATTGGCTTTTGATTACAGAACAGAATTGTTGAAAATTCACAAGGTCTCCTTTGTTTCATTAATAGGGAAACTTATTCTTTTAAGTCTTCATTAATTCTGTATTTGTTTATTTTCAGTTGAAGGAAATAGCAGGGAAGTTTCCTACAGAGATGCCGATGATCAGAACACTTGAAGACATTAATGCTCAATTCGGAATATTTTTCCTAGGAACAAATAGAGATGCAATGTCTGAATCCCATTCTTCCTTGCCAGGGGACTTGGCATTTGACCAACGACATGAATCTACTAACAGGCAATATCATAGAATGGAAAATAATTTGGATGTCACAGGAGTTAGTGACCTATCACAAAATGGGGAAGATACTCCATGGCATAGCAATAGATCATCCAACATCAGAGAAGCTTTACATCTAGAAAGCAATGAAAGTGCTGCAAGATCACCGAAATCTCCAAAGAGTGAAGGAAAAAGAGAAGTTATTGAACAATTTCAACCTAGTGTCTATGTAACTCTTGTTCAACTGCAAAATGGTAGCAAGATCTTCAATCAAGTCAGATTCAGTCATTCAGGAACTTATTACTGTCCTCCC